>OX602108.1:4782049-5386087 GCA_951449985.1 Falcaria lacertinaria
AGTTACTGGATTTCACATCAATTAATTCATTAATGTGAAATTTCATTTTAAAGTACGTAGTTACATATTATTATTAATATTTTTTCATAAGAACCTTCTGACAATAACACAAAATAAAGAACTTGCGAAATCAGTCTAGTCGTTCACGCGTGATGCCGTGACAAAAGAACAGAGGAACATAGGGATTAATTATATATATATAAATCCTTTTACGTAGTAGAAAACTGTTCTTTAAAAACTTAGTAAAATGTTGCTCTATTTAAAACCTGTTGTGTGTGTGTTGTTGTTATTAACTACAATACCTACAACAAACAAAAACATAATTAAAAAACAATGAATATTAAAATATATCTTTTATCTAAAAGGAAATGAACAGGAATTTAACTATATAAATTACAACCTTATTAATTTTATAATTACAAAATTACAGGAAGTAGGTATGTCTTAATCTAATTTCATTAATTGGTTCAAGATCAATGCATAGTCAAGAACAGGTTTAGTTCTTCTATGAATTTTCATGCTCAAAAATGCTTGCTTTCATTTATAATTTATATGATTGGTAAATGTATTATGTAGTGTTTTACTCCATTACTAGGGGCCTCACCCATATGGACTTTAAAAATAGTAATGGATGATAATTAGGTAAGTACTTTATTTAAATAGGTGGGTAGGCAGCTGTTATATTGTCAAGAGATAAACATGTTTTGGAAGTGAAGCCCTGTAAAGTAAATATTAGTATTATTTATTTATTGAACAATCCCCTGTAAATTCCCATAACTAAATATGATTGTCCTTTAAATACCTTGCCAAGCAGACCTATACATTTCAAGTACCCATACATAAACTTTATGGGTTTTCTAGTTGTAGGTACTTAGGTTTTGGCGTGGAAATAAACATAAATTAAGAGGCATCCCTTCAAATGCCACTAAAAAGCGCGAAAGTGCATATCACCAATGTGTGGGACGAATATAGTCTGAATATATTAGGTCCTTACATATGAAATTGGCGTTTTTCGTACTGGCCACTTTAATCACGAATTTCTCCTCTTTGGTAAGGAATTCCAAATTCAAATTTGTACAGCTATAGACTCATGTATTTGTGCTTCGATGATCGTCATTCATTTGTTTTTTTTCTTCTGTTTTTTTCTGTTTGCGTCACTCATTTTACAAAATGGAAAACCTTAAATATCGCATTATTTACGAGTACGAGCTCCGCCGTGGCACTAGTGCTGCGGAAACAACTCGAAGGGTGAATGATGTGTATGGCGGTCGTGTTGCAAAAGAAAACACAGTTCGTTTTTGGTTCCAACGTTTTCGTTCTGGAAATTTCGACCTGCAGAACAAGCCCCGTGGACGGCCTGAGACTCAAGTTGATAATGAAGA
The DNA here is from genome assembly GCA_951449985.1 of Falcaria lacertinaria. NCBI lineage: Eukaryota > Metazoa > Arthropoda > Insecta > Lepidoptera > Drepanidae > Falcaria > Falcaria lacertinaria. The sequence continues at coordinate 4,783,432 of OX602108.1, forward strand.
GTTGAAGGCTATTGTGGAAGCGGATCCATCGCAAACCACGTCCGAGTTAGCTGCAGGCTGCAATGTTAGTGATAAAACTGTTTTAATTCACTTGAAGCAAATTGGGAAGATTAAAAAGCTTGAAAGGTGGGTACCTCACGAATTGACTGAAACAAACCGGCAAACGCGCGTCGACTGCTGCGTTACATTACTAAACCGGCACAATAATGAAGGTATTTTAAACCGAATCATTACCTGTGATGAAAAATGGGTTCTTTACGATAATCGGAAGCGCTCAGCGCAATGGTTAGATCCTGGCCAGCCAGCCAAATCCTGCCCCAAGCGAAAATTAACCCCAAAAAAGTTACTTGTAAGCGTTTGGTGGACTAGTGCCGGTATTGTTCATTACAGTTTTTTCAAATCTGGCCAGACTATTACGGCTGATGTCTATTGTCAGGAATTGCAAACCATGATGGAAAAGCTAGCGGCTAAACAACCTAGGCTGGTCAATCGCTCCACGCCATTGCTGCTTCACGACAACGCTAGACCACACACTGCGCTACAGACGGCTACTAAATTAGAAGAGCTTCAATTGGAAAGTCTAAGACATCCTCCGTACTCCCCGGACCTTGCTCCAACAGATTACCATTTTTTTCGAAATTTGGATAACTTCTTGCAAGGGAAAAAATTCAACTCCGATGGGTCAGTCCAAATCGCCTTCAAAGATTTTATTGATTCCCGTCCGACTGGTTTTTTTAGTAAAGGGATCAATGAACTACCTATGAGATGGCAAAAGTGCATAGAAAATAATGGTTCATACTTTGATTAATTAAATATATTATATTAAAAAATATTCGACTTTTTGTTCCTCCCATACAAAACGCCAATTTCATATGTAAGGACCTAATATTTATATGAATATTTTGTACAGAACATAATAAATAGTTTAATTAATTAAATTGTCAATAAAGGTTATAAAAAAACAATTTGTATTTATCTCTGGAAGCAATGTTTGTTCTGTCTGTGGCTTTCTTTTTATGTGGGACTAGCTTCTGAGAATAGTCTGTTTACAGAGACAGGAGAACTTGTTATGCCTTAGATAGCTCACAACATGTGCTGATATTCCTTGTCTTTGATAAATATTTATGCATTGATAGCTGGCTGAAGAATTCAATGATGTAGTTATAAATATATTCAAACTTAACTATTTACTATGAAAATTAATCAATCAATCAAAGATTTGTATATACTGAATACTGATGAATTTTACAACAGGAGTTATCCAAAACTATGGGGAATAGCAATAATTCACTCAAAGGACTCATTCTTCATTCAAACTAAAACTGCATAGATGAACTTCATAAGATATTCATAAATCTATTCATTAATTACAATACTGCTATACCCTCAAGCACTGCAGTTGAACATCTTTTTTCTCTGGGTAATGACATTTTAACACCAAAACAAGCCTCGCTTTCAGACAAGAACTTCAACATGTTAATATTCATGAAGGGGAATATGCACCATATGCGCGACGAATTAATTACTCATTTGAATTATACAAGTATTTTGTTTTGTTCCTAACCAGTTCACTTCCAGAACCTTAACCTCACTAACGCAATGATATAAAGATGCAATTTTAGACATATTAACGATTAACATTAACTTGCATTAATTCTTCTGAAAAGTAATGCTTTAACAATTAACGAAGCTAACTATTTCTTTAGCAGATTAAAAAAGTTAACTATTTTATTAATAGTGCCCAGCTATGTTAGTGATATCCCGGGTATTGTTAGTGGTGATAGGCCATGGTGACTGCTTCCCATCAGGTGGGCAGTATGCATGTGTACCACCTTAGTGGTATAAAAAATAAACCACTCAAATATAGAAGTTACATACATACAAAGGATACAAGTCAAGCTATGAACAGGCTAGATAAAACATAGTAGCTTGTGTTACTCCAGCTCTATAAAACATAAGCATATTATATACCACTGACATATTATTAGTAGTCAGTGATATATTATACCAAGCAGCTGTACCAAATTCCAAACAACCTTAAATTCAAATAAGTAAATATCTGTGAGCCATAACCAGTAGCCCAACCAAGAACCAACTTCGTATTTGAAAATGTAACTTGCGAAATATAAAAATGTTCACACTATTTGCACTTTTCATTTGCCCATACAATAATAGTCGAAGGTGATACAAAAATATAGTCAAAAATTAGTCTTGCTAGGGCTACAGGACATGTTGATAAATATTGACATGCATATATTGTAGCTATTTATCTACACATACATATATCTAATCTCTCTAGTTCTTCATGATGGACTCTGCATGATGATATGTTATTATTTATTCAACCTAATATACAATCAAATAATGTCAGACCAACCATGGTCTGACAAACTGACATCTGTACAAAGGGTACCAACCCTTTGTACAGATGCCTATTGATCTGGGTTACTTTAATTACAATCAATGAACATCTAAAGCTTCTACATATTGTGTTATACAGATGTTTTTAACTAGCTGTCACTCTACGGGGTAGAACATCATAAAGCAACAATGACTTGTTTTGAAATCATTTAAATTTCATAAACATTGTATCTTAACAATGATTTTGATATGTATCTATTACATTATTAATGCTCAATAGATTGCTTTTAATAGAACAATGCAAGTGGTAGTCAATATGTATATGAGATGACACCCCTATTATGGAAATAATTATGAATACAGTTTGATGCCACTTATATGCTCAATGAGTCAGTTCAATGCCTATCCAAGCAAATGTTTAACAATTAAAGTAATTCATTCCAAGATAGTCATAGAAGTATACATTTTATAAGGTTATCAAAGAATCAAATGAATAAAAATTACATCCTTTGATGATGAAGTAACTCATTTCAAAATTTGCAAGTGGTTATTGTTGATAAAATGATTTCTCTTTGGTTTGTGCTGCATATCGTAAAGACGGAGAAGATATAAAGAAGGTATTAAAGCATGTTTTAAAATTCGTATCGGATTGTAATCTTTTCTTTGTAAGCTTACGACCAACGCCAAGGAGGGTCGGGCTAACACCTGAATGCTTGAAATAAATATGACTGCAAGGCGTATATAAACAATAATGGGGCTGGAAACATACATCGTAAGTTTTAATTTAAAGTCGCGTATACATATAAATCCATTCGGATGAAAATAATAAAAGCTGATGACAAATAAATTAGAGATATAGCACCCTACCTATGTCACAACAAATAACCTTTCGCTATCAATTTGAACTCACCGTGTTGACACAACGATGCCAATTTTAATCTGGTATAAAAGGTTCTGCATGCATTATAGTCACTGTTGTCAATTTCACAAATGATTTCATAAAAAATATATTCATTACTGCCTTGGCTCCACAAAAACACTCAAGCTGGGTAAAAATGACAAACTGAAAAGTCTCAAGAACACAAGACGAAACTCCGGTAAGTAAACCAATGCTGAACCAATGAAATATGAATGACTCCGGTCACCGCTCCGCTCGGTTCTATGCCAAAGAGAAAACAAATACACTACCTATGTGGGTAGATACCTTCTTCTTCTTCTTTGAGTTTATGGCGATGAGCTATGTAATACAGCTATTCCGCCCTCAGACCTTGTTCTAAGCTTGTGACTGCTTCAAAATTATTATGAACTAGCGGCCCACCCCTGCTTCGAACGGGTAGACATTTTTTGTCTACCCGTGCGAAGCTGGGGCTGGTAGCTAGTAAAATATATAGCCTATGTTGCTCAGCTTTCTAACGACGAGTTTTTGTTTCACTCACAGATGTTCACAGTCGTATACGTTGTATTACTAACATGTGAGTGAGAAAGCAGTTACACAGATATTATCTCAGTACGGTTTCTATAGCGTAAGCGATAGCTAAGTCCTTATTTTAAGATTCTGCCACAGAACTAGATTTTTTTCGCCTATGGATTTGCCAATACCTACGCCATAGAATAAGGACATCACAGGCGCCTTAGAATAAGGACATCGCTGGCGCTTTCACCTTCGCATAAGCTATCGCTATAGAAACTGTGCTATAAAAGCAGCAAAATAAGACTGTTTGTACTGTTTTTACTATTGCCATTGCACATGTGTTAGAAAGGGACGAATATAATATATTAGTGTAAATTCATAAATTAGAAGGCTGTCACTGGTTTCTTCTTCTTCTATAAGTTAATGGCGACGAGCTTTTAATACAGCTATTCCGCCAATGTCAAGTGGTGTGGTAGGCACAGAGTACATAAGTATGTCACTGGTTTGTCTACCTCGTCTACCTAAATAAGATAGCCTGAGTATGATGCTGTCGCTGTCAATTTTAAGACTAATATTAGCTAGCGAAGTATGTCGACTTCTTCTTCTTCTTCCTAAGTATGGCAATCAATCCCTTTAGGGACTATTTTTGCCAGTGTCGAGTGTCAGAGAAATTTCAAGTTTCAAAATTTCTCGTGGTTGCCGCATTAAAATGCCTACTGTCATGCATTCTAATGCTTATTGGAGTTTCTGGAGACAATCCACCGCAGTAGCAGATCATAATACGCCTTTAGGTCAGAGGTAACCTATTGACCAAAATGATAAATCACTTATCCCAAAAGTCGTATTATAGCATTATTTCCAATGTTCCTATAAATTAGTCACTGAACTTCACTGCACATAACGACACCAAAAATACACATTAAAGATCACTATAACACAATTTACGAGACACTGGAAAAAATGTCAACCGCTCCGCAGTCCGCCTGATTCCCGCCAAAAACTCCTATGTCGACTTCAATATCGACAAATAAGTACCACACCACGTGACATTGGCGGAATAGCTGTATTAAAAGCTCGTCGCCATTAACTTAAAGAAGAAGAAGTAGACCCAAGAGAATACAACCGCTACGCTAGAAAGAAGACTAACCCGAACCCCAACCCTTTGACCCAAAGAATACAACCGTGCCTTTGATTGTTAACATATTTTTAGGTAAAAGAAATATTATTTTGAAAGTTAATATGAACTGATTCAAATGATTTTCTTTTCGGAGAGGGTACGGAATTAAGACGATAAAATAATCTAAGATATCGATATTAAGACAAAATACTTTTACTTTTACATAGTTAATTGCAAAGATTTTTTTCTTTGTCACTTTTCTTGGCCAAACTTCCAAAAAGTCGTAATCATTACTTCTTGCCTTGGTAAATATAATGTAAGTAAAGCACTTATTTTTAATCGCGGATATTTCATGGTATCATTAAACGCAAGTGAATCCGCACTAAAATGTTTAGAATAAATCTGACCATAATTAATGTCGATATTATCTGACTGTGCCCATATTGCTTTAGCTGCTTCAACTTTAGAGAATCTAAAACAAGGAGTTTGGGTAAAACAACAATATGTTTATTTTTTCCATCCCTACTATAACTACGAACACATTAACTTTGAAATTGTTTGGAATAGATGGACAAAATAGGACTTATCAGTCCAAACTGTTAAAGAAAGTTTAGTAGATATAATTTACAAAAAAAAACTGGCAATTTACTTGTTTATAATCACAAAAGATGCAAACGTTGCAACCAAACTTACCGATGAATAGTTAAGATTTTAATCGTATTTTCCGTTCTTGTTGTATGCGATTTACATTCATCAACGACACACGCCCAGGACAAATATAGATTTCGAGAACACCTTACAGAGTCAGTACATATTATATTTTCAGACGTATTTACGTAGTTTATTATTTAAAATAAATAACACATTCACCAAAACGTGTTCAATATTTCGCGCCACTATAATGCAACTATGTTAAATTTGCCACTTTTGATACTAGCAACTTAGTTATTAGGTACTTAATCTTATGCTTTAGGTCAGGGGCAACTTAAATTCCAGAGCACTTCACACAAAGTTCACACAATATTTTTTCCTTTGATTATATTATACTTAGAGTATATAGTCAAAGATAGTTTCTGTTTTTTGTATGTATAGTTTTTTTTGCGAGGCACCCTTATTCTTTTTCCAAACTAAAAGCGACCTGCCTTATAACATCAGCTACTTGTCTGTTCAAATCACTAGCCGTTCAATATAAATATCGAAATCAAATTACGATGACGAGAAGGTTGGAACGCACCCTCCCGCGTGACAACAATTTGGGAGAAGTGTTTTATGTATTTATTTTAATTTTTTATATTAGGTTATTTTTGTTTCCTTTAGTTATAGATTGTATTATTATTGTCCCGTACCTATATACCTACGTCTTATTCAGTTATGAAACAAAGTATGGCTTCATAGTAGCTACATAATAAGAGGACTATTATTCGGATGCAAAACAAAAGGTTGTGACACGCAAACGCAGACAAACATCTAAAGTAGAGATTCTAGACTAGAGATGTCGAATATATTAATTAACCTTTAAAATTAACGAATAATTAAAATAATTATTTATAAGAAATGAGTACATTAGAGGAAGTTTGAAAGTAGCTCCAGTGATAGATAAGTTGAGGAGCAAGCGTTTGTCATGGTATGGGCATGTAATGCGGAGGAATGAAGATAACGTGGTAAGAAAGGTTTTATGTATGAATGTGGATGGGTACAGGGGTCGAGGTAGACCTAAGAAAAGATGGATGGACTGTGTGAAAGATGACATGGCCAGAAAGGAAGTGAATACAGAGATGACGGCTGATAGAGAAGTATGGAAGAGAAATACATATTGCGCCGACCCCAAATAATACGGGATAAGGGCAGGAGAATGATGAATTAAAATAATTATCATATTCCATAAATCAAATTAACGATTTCGAATAAAAATATCACATCACCATTTTTATCTTCAACGAACTAATACAAATACATCAATTGTCATTAATCATTAAATCATTAATATCACATATCTAATAAAAATATTAATTAATATTTTCAACCGTTAACAATATCTCTATTTTTATTTATCAATTAACCATTATAAAATAAATAAAATCACTTCACCCAATACTAATATTATAAAGGGGAGAGATTTGTATTTTTGTATGTAACGAATAAACTCAAAAAGTACTGGACTGATTTTAATAATTATTTTTTCATTAGAAAGCTACATCATCACTGAGTAACATAGGCTTCGCTCGGGTAGACAAAATATTTGATAAATGTCTATAGGCTCCGAAATTACTGAACCGATTTCAAAAAATCTTTCACCGTTAGAAAGCTACACTATCACTGAGTAACATAGCCTAGCTGCCCGCCCCGGCTTTGCACGGGTATACAAAATATTTGATATCAATGTCTACCCGTGCGAAACCGGGGCGGGCCGCTAGTAAAAATAATAAAATATGTATTCTGTAGTAGTTCTGTACTTGTTGGTTACTTTATCTATTAAATAGGTAAATGCATAAGAAACTATAACAATATTATATTAAACTACTACTCCATGAGGCACTCATCAAGCTCGCTGAAAATTTCCTTGAGAGCCTCCATAATAATTCAAGATTGCTTCTTCCGGATTAAAATCATCGCCACTTTCAGAAGATGAGGTGTGGTATGTGAATACAATCTCTTTTTGTGGCTGGCTCAATGGTTTTTTTGACCAACTGTTTTCATAATCGTATCCGTAAACTTCCACTGAATGATTAGATTCATTATATTCCACCACTGACTCAGGTTTTATAAGTCTTGTGCGATTTTGAGTGCTTAAATCAGAAGAGTACTCTCGTGCGATGGCACGCATCGATTGAATGAACTCTGATTTGGGCCTGTATTTTTTAGATTTTTGCCGGGGCGAGATTAGACTACGTCTTTTAAACATACATTCGGAGTTATGGTACTCTATAATATTATTGGTGGTTTTCCGCTTCGGTTCATTAAATGTTATCTCTTTAAGCCTTCGTTTGTTCCGAGCTATGACGCGTAGAGCTTGGTAAAAATTTTGAGGTTCTTCATACACATCGTCATCCATTTGAAGTTGTTGTTTTAGCAAACCCATGAGGTCTTTCTTCCTATTTTTTCTAAGGATAGATTTCTTGGGAGAAACTATAGTTTCAGTTACAGGGGGAGCTGGCTTATTATAAACGAAGGAGTTTGCTTTTGGTTTTTTGTTTTTACTAAATGACGAGTTGGCTGGAAACTCGAATACTCGTTTCGAATATTTATTCCACTCGGGAGGGTTAAAATTCTCATCTGGTTTCTTATCCGCCCAAAAATTATCGGGTGTAATGTAAAAGTAATTACCAGACGGTTTTTGTGTAACGTCATCAAACATTTCTGGTGAAGGGCAGGGACTATTTGTGACATTGAGTTTCTTGGCGACATTTTCATCGATTTCAAACTCTACTTTCGATTCGCTCATATCACTATTAACTGGAACTGAATCGAACTGGGCTTTAACGTTGTAAACACTGAATGTAGTCTCTAATAGATCAACGAAAAAGTTGTAAAGTCCATTATCTTTTGTATTAGCTACTAGTGAATTGGATTCTTTTTCCAGTAACGAAACTTTCTTTTCTTTTAACTTTTTACCTTCTATAATTTCTTTTGCTATAGGTATGTTTTCATATAGTTTAGATTTCAAAGTCTTAGTGGATTCATCAGAACTAATTTCTGCCTTCACAAGACGGGGTAAATTCAGTCTCTTTATGGATTCTTGCTCCAAGCAGCTGGAATAATTGGATGGTGTATGAATCAGATCTTTTTTCGATTGCAATATTACTAGTTGTTGATTTTCCTTCCTAAATTCGTCTAAATATTTGGATCTGTATTTCTGTTTCCGTTTTGGTGTTGTTTGTTGATTTTCCTCGACTGTTTCTTTTTTCTTTTTAGTTTTCTGCTTCCTTTCTTTCTTCTGTGTGTTGTCTTCAGCCTCTGGATATTGAGTGTAAGCAGTAGATTTGGATAGTATTGTAAAAACAGACGCTAAAAATCTTTTTTTTCCGGCGCGCGGACGTGGTGGTGCTCTTAACAGTGGTTTTTCGTTGGCTGAAAAACAATAAGATAAATTAAATGTGCCCTTGAATGTATAGGGATAACAGGTACTTAACAGGTACACAAACCATAATTTAGCGGATACAACTAAATTTTACTTAACAGCGTCAAAGTATAAAGATATTTACACGGTGAAGTTATCCGCGTAGATTTCTTCTCGACATAAACCCCACGTTTTTTCAACACGTGAGGTTGAAATTCAGCGTTGCTTTTACATTTCTTATTCTCCTTGTTATCCGATTTCGTAGTTATGGCACTATTCGAAGACTTTGATTTGACTAATTTACCCTTCGGCTTATCCATTTTTACACTTTCATGTTTAATTATTTATTATTGAAACATTATGCACTATTTATCCGGTCATTTTTATATTTTTGTGGACATCGTTTTTGTTTTTTGTAAAGATTGACATATTTGATTATTTTGTTTGTCAAATGACATATTTTTACTTAAAATCTAAATCATGTTTACGTACAAGCAAGTAGGGGAACTTAAGTAGGTAGGTACATGTCTCAGGATCATGTAAGCTTGTTTGTACCTTTTTATTGGCACACTATTCGCACAATGTGTAGTCAAGGAAAATATATGGTAGATTGTACTTTAACACTTAAATAAATAATAATAATACAGGTAGGTAGGTATGGGTATGCCAACACACAATAGACCCCTCGAGGGACTTGTTGTGATGATAGTATATACAATACTTACAACTTACATGCATAATTATGCAATTTTGTAGGGTTCCGTACCTTAAAAGCTAAAAAGGGACCTTATAGGATCATTTTGTAGTCCGTCTGTTTGTCTGTCAAGAATTTTTATTTTAACAACGCGTTGAGTTATCAAATTGAAATTAATATGATATACCCGGGTCTATGGCCGGTTTCACAAGGGAATCAAAACCTATAGGGTACTTCTCGTTGACCTAGAATCATGAAATTTGGCAGGAAGCAGTGTCTTACAGCGCAAGTAAAGGATAAAATCTGAAAACCGTAAATTTGTAGTAAGTGAACATAATTATTTTAATATATATATTTATATATATATGCATGACTAGCTTCTGCCCGCGATTGCGTCCGCGTTGAGCTTAGAGTCTTAGAGGAACCTAAAATTTTCCCGTGATAGAAAGTATCCTATGTGTTAATCCAGGTTATAAATTATCTGTGTTCTAAATTTCATCCAAAATCCGTTGAGCAGTTTTTACGTGAAAGAGTAACAAACATCCATCCACCCATACTCACAAACTTTCGCATTTATAAGTACAATTTCTCGCTTTTCAAATTAGATTCCGCGACTATTAAATAGGTATATCGGTTATCCGGCTAACTAACCGGCGACCGAGTAGTAAGTTAATTATAGAAATTATTGTACTTAATAGTAAAAAAAAATACTTACATGAAATCAATTAATTAGTAATCTATACCAAAAATTTCCAAAAGTTCTTATTCTGACATCGCAACCTTTTTTGAGACTAATCAAATCCCAACAGAATACAAACAAACCCAAGAGAATACAACCGCTACGTACATACAAACGCTACGCTGTCAAATCATCCATCATATTTTGGCAACAGCACGGATTTGGAAATAAAATTTAAATTTATACATGTGAATTCAAAATTAAGTGTAGGCAATGGACAAGAAAATCAGAGTTGATCAAACAGACAAAAGATTTGAAACAAGAATAACTAAAGATAGAGGCGATAATTTAAGAAGACAGTATAATGAAAAATTTAAGTACTGTCACAGTGAAAAAGCTCTTTTGTCAGATAGAGGCGACACTGTACGCAAATTACCGAATGTAATAGATAAAAGGAAAACTGATCAACCGAAGCTAAAAATTATCAGCTCCTCTAACGTAGAAACCACGGATAGGAATTCTGTGAAAAGAATGTAAGAAAGAAAGTTTATATATTATCTACACTAGAATTTAATTATTATAATGAACTATATTATGATTCCTTAAAACTAGTAAACTGTCTTGAAGTGGAACACACAAAAAATACAGTGCTCGTGTATTTTTTCCGTGATTAAATTATTTGTATGTTATTGTTATTTATGTATCTATATGTATAAAAGTATCTTGGACTGAGCATTGAGACTGAGCTTGCTCCGATACCTAGATTTATTATTTATATCCCCTTTTATAGGTGGAATATGCGTTATGTATTTATGTCTGACTCGCATTGACTAAAAAAACCCACAATGCTCCTCCGCACCGCAGAATGGCGGGGCCACGGGATCGCTTTCGCACGCAGCCGCGACGCGTCCCCGCGAACGGCATTGGCTCCGCCGCCAACAACTCGACAGCCGCGGCCAGTTATCGAGTTGTATGGGCACGTGGTGCCCGTACGACCGGGCCGGGACCGTGCGTACGGGCAGGTGGTACAGCACCACTCGGTTGCGGAGAACAGGGAGAGCGACGCACCTCATTACCGCACTCCTCTTCCCCCTCGCCCTCGCTGGGGCTGCGGTGGCAGAGTTGCGGCACCAGCACTGGCAACGCAGCCTCAATCGCATTCGAACCCACACGGCTACAAAACTAAACGCCCAGACGAAACCCCGGTCGGGTTTGCTTTGGGTTTGCGGAATTGCTACACCATCTTGGTTCCTCATCCCACAGCTACTGACCCTCCTCAATATGACTAGCTGAGAACTCATCGAGGGAGTCTATTCAACTTTTGTTTATGTATTTTTAAGGTTCCATACCTCAAAAGAAAAAAGGAACCCTTATAGGTATTTCTTTGTTGTCGGTCTGCCCGTCTGCCTGTCAAGACCTTTTTTCTCAAGAACGCGTAGAGTTGAAATTAATATCAAATGGGGTCTATGATCTCTTTCGAACTCGGTCGACGTGAAGAAAAGATATGACCGTTTAGTCACAAATTTTCGCATATTTTGTCATTTCACAAGGGAATTAAAACCTATTGGGTGCTTTCTATTGACCGAGAATCATGAAATTTGGCAAGTATCAGTGTCTTGCAGTAGATGTAATGAGAAAACTGAAAGTCGTATGCCCGCGACTTTGTACGTAATTAATTTTGTTGACAATTTCATTTGCACCGTACAATAAATATTTATAAAAAAAAGCATACGTTATGTTTATAGCATCAGCTACCTTTCAGTGAAAGTCCTGTTCAAATAATTCCCGCCGTTCGGATGTTGTTCACAATTTTATGGTTTTTATTTGTTGTGCGCAACCCTAATTATTTTTCCAAACTTAAAGTAGCCTATGCTACACCCAGTAAAATCAGCTATCTACCAGTGAAGGTCTCGTTCAAATCGGTCCAGCTGTTTCAAAGATTACCCCAAACAAACAGACAGACAGACAGACAAAACATTTTTAATTGCTTTTTTGTCACAAGAAGCGTGTTTACTTTCATATTACACAGACATTACAAACAAACACTTCAATTTTATTTGTGTAAACCATAAAATTGTGAACAAAATCCGAACGGCTGGACGGATTTGAACGAGACCTTCACTAGTAGAAAGCTGATTTCACTGGGCGTAACATAGGACTATTTTTCTTTATATATAATGGTTCCGCACAACAAATAAAAAACCATAAAATTGTGAAAAAAATCCGAACGGCTGGACCGATTTGAATATTTTGATTTGATAGCTATATAAGGCGTAAATTAGGCAACTTTCATTTTGGAAAAACAATTAGGGATAAATTGATGTTTAGGGTTACGTACAAAAAATAAAAACCAATTGAATTTATCAATAACATTTAAACGGGCGGGACCGATTTGTAAAGAAGGCGTCAGCCGCTGAGATTACTTTTGTTTTGGAAAAAAAATAGGATTCCGCGCAACAAAAAAAAACAAATACGGGACTGTAATAACTTAATAGGCTTCGTACGCGTGGAATTAAATTTGTTATCAATTTCATGGGTGGGTCATACACAAAACAGGACCAAAAAAAAACGAATAAAAAGTTGTTGAATTTCTTTAAAATCAGTCCCATTTATTAGGTGTTGATCTAAGTAATCAAATGAAGATCAGAAACCAGATCGTTTTTCAGAATTGACGAAAATATATGAAAAGTATTTTTTTTTATGACCACAGGAGTTACCCAGTTCCACAGAAAATAACATAATCAGTCGAAATTCGCATTAAATTAAAACAAAAACGATCAATGAGACATAAAATGATCGGCGTTATGTTAATAAAAGACATACCTCTTAAAAAATCACGTAATCCGTCAACATTGACATTTCTCCTCATATAAACTCCAAAACCTAACAATTTATTATGACAAGAGATCACAATTACGTTCATTGATTATAAATAAGATCATAAAACAAATCTCAAGAACTTATCATTTATTTATTGTATATAATATCATAATATGTATAAAATATATTAATTTATTATGTTTTATTAATTGTTTTATATTAATTTCTTATATCGAAAACTTATTTTGTTCAGTGGAAAAGGCTATGTATTTCAATTTCACAAAAAATACTAATTACTCAGAACCCCGATTGTAGTCTAGATTTACTAAGGTGGTGTAAAAGTCATCGGGATAGTTGGTCTCGCAGTGAACCCACTTTCTTGGAGTAAGTGGTTCAGGGGTTATATTTCATAAAAGATAAAGATGCGTTCTCAGACCAGAGACTGTCGATGCAGATGCGGTTCCACATTTGTTTGCATCTGCTATTTTCTGTATTTTCGAAATGGTTATCAACAATGGGAATAATGTTGAATCCAGGTTTCAAAAAGTATTAGTGTGTAGAACGAAAAGCCACTTTATACCACATTATACGGGTATATTATGCAGAAAGACCGATGTATGAGATAATTATTTATACTAGTTGCATTGTTAAACTTTTTGTACGAAATAAGCGTATGACTAAAAAAAAAAGTTTTTTATTCTTTTCTGCGTGTGATTTTTTCTATTCCAGCTGTGGACCTGCTATTCTCATCATCAGTATATAAAGTTATATATATATATAGTTAGTATTATGACGGTTTTAAGCTTATATTTTATCATATTGTTCTCCCGTTCTTTATTCTCCTCAATCGCATCCTGTAATTTAGCCAGCTTTCGTTTTAACATTTTTTACCTTTTAATAAAATGCTGATTTTGCCTTCAACATGCGCCTATTTCTAACTGCTTTCCCCAATCAATTTGCAAAATCGATTCATGAAAGCTACAGGGGGATGAAGGTGGCTTATTATCATTTAATTTTCTGCTCTTTCTTTTTTCTTCTTTTTCACGTCTAGGTTTATACTTTTCACGACACATTTTTCGCATTTGTCGCTGTTGTCTGAGTGCGAAATCTTTGATTGTCTTTACTAAACCATCTCGTTTCTTCCAGTAATACCTTTTCTACGTATTTCTTCGAAAGCACCAGCATCTAATTTACCTCTAGCTTTTTGCATGTTTATTTTTTCTGCTCACGTCGATTTAGTTTCTTCTGTTCATTCAGTTGTAGCCGAGACCTACACGAAATACATAAAATGACCATCGAAAAACTCTTTGCAGATAAGGTAACCCATAAAATAGCAGAGCACAAGTTTATTATGAAAAAACATTATTTATTGTCTTTTCTATGGACATGCGCCTTTTCTGTGGACGTGATATTTCACAGGAAAGTTGTCCACAGAAAGGACATTATGGCCGGAAGTCGCCGTCACTCTTTAGTTTTTTATGTTAGGAAATTGACAAGAGAGATTTCGTAATTAGTCCCCAAAAGGCATTCCGGCTGTAAATTCATGAATATATTAAGCGCTTACTTACCAAAGTATACCATGAACAGGAAAGTTGCACTGATCTTTTAAAAATTAAGTAGTAATGATTTTAAAAAAATCTAACAAAGTTGAGTTGCCCGTATATCTCCGGAAACGAACAGCTGTAGTGGGTGGCTACCTAATGTTGCCATTCTAAAAATATTCCATGTAAGGTGGCTTTGGTAGAATTTTTTTAACGAATATTTTTTTGGTTCACAGAAAAGACAGAAATCCGTGTAACCATCTGTTTATTATAAATTGTGGAAAAATTATCTACAGCATTCCATATCAATCTTCACTTATAATTCGTCTTCATTATATACTACAGCAATAAGTTAAGTTTTTATAATGTATTTTCGCATAAAAATTATATTAAACGTATTCAAACATGCCTACCACGAATCTGAACAGTCCACAGAATTGGACAATGGGACATGTTTTTTTTTTTTTTTTATTATCATTAAATATTTATTGTTTTATATACTAAAGATAAATAGAAAGAGAGCCAGCCATTGGTCAATTGCAAAATAAAATTCATATCATTTTGTCCTGAAAAAATTAGTTATTCTATCCGAACATCGCTATGTGTATGTCCCGGGTTTAATTTTTTTTGCTGAACCCTAAATAAATAATATATAATACAATACAATACAAATAAACAAAATTGAAATGTCTGTTTGTTATGTCAAACTAACAGCCATTTACTAAATGCATATGAAAGTAAGCACTGTACTAATGACAAAAATCCTTTTTTTTATCTGGCTGTCTGTTTGTTTGGCGTAATCTCCGAAACCGCTGGACCGATCTTAATGAAATTTTATTGGCAGATAGCTAATTTTATTAGGCGTAACAAAGGATTATTTTTCTTTATATATAATGGTTCCGCGCAACTAATAAAGAACCCTTAAAATTGTGAAGAACATCCGAACGGCGGGACTTATTTGAACTTAGACATAATTTATTTTGGATAAATTATTATGGTACGGTGTAACAAAAATTATACCCTTGAAATTGTCAACAAAACTAATTCCACGCGTACGAAGTCGCGGGCACAGTAGAAGATAAGAATCTTACGATAATAGTACGGAACCCTCGGTGCGCGAGTCCGACTCGCACTTGGCCGGTTTTTATTTGGTGTCTACTGTCTACGGTGAAACTTTCAAACGGTACCCATCGGCATAAGGGGATCAGAGAGTGGGGTATGTGAGATTTTTGCTCAATAAAACCCCGATGGACATTCTCTCTGTACATCTAGGAGGGCTCCGGGGTCTTCAAAGTAACGTACCGTTGCCCTCCTGCACTTTACCTTAGCACAATCATCCCGGGGGCAGCCATGTCACCGCTTCTGGAACCCTAGCGTGATCTTGAGACAGCATTTGCCTCATCACATTGCCACCTGCCCCGGGCCCGCTTGAAGGGGCAGTCAGAGCCTCCACTCTGGCCGCCCATATGACCCCTTTTAGGAAAATCAAGGGATACTAGAGCCAAATTTATAACGACCCTGGCTTTTTGGGTCAACGGTCTGGGACGACCGTATCCACCGCCCCACCGTCACCGTCTCCGAAAGAGATCAGCTCTCGCCCGATCCTCCTCGGGGGCCACCTTCTGGGACTGCCTCACAGAAGGAGACCACGGCCTTCCAAGCCTCTCCCTCTACGAGCATAACCATTACAACGCTTGGCAAGGTTAGGTCGGCCGTTCCGAGCTCCATGCCAGTCACTCCTGAGCTTAGGCTGTGCGTAATCACGGAATTTCAGGAGTGCAATGGTGCCATTGCGCCGTTGGTTCGCGACTGATCCGGTTCAGGTACTCACCGAAGCACCTGTGGCCAGTGAGCACCTTAGTCAGCCGAAAGGTGACAAGACCATTTCTCTGCAGCCAGGGCTTCAGCCTAGGCATAATTGTACAAACGATCCGCTGGCGGGCGCTAGGCAGCTCTGAGAGCCGCACACGTAAATTTTGTACCTCTACCTGGTCTGTTTTTAAGATAATTTTAAAACGTTAAACATACTACTGACCTTACCTATATTTCAGAATGTTTTATAAACCGGATAAGGACATAGAGAAAGCTTTGAAGGATCTTGAAGAGCAAAGGAGACTTAAGGATAAGAACGCAACAAAATTGAAGAACTTGAGTCAGCTTGCTATGAATAAAGTGATTAAAAAAGATGAGAAAACTGTTAAGTTTGATAGTAAGAACGGTACGTAACAGTACCCTGGTAAACATCCGATCCATTAAATCGAAATCGAGCTTATTTTTTTATGAAGGGCTTAGTTAATTTTACGGGGATACCGCAGAATTACCGTTTGGTCATGTATAACAACGGACATGGTATAATAATATTTTGTTAAGCTTCCGTACCAAAAGGAACCCTTAACATCGTTTCAGTGCTGTCTTTCACACACACAACAAAACGTAGTGATAATTTACTCTGTGCACACACCTGTTTAAGGAACGTGAATTATCATGAAACAATACAACACCTTATCTATAAAGTCTTAAATAATTTCTGCTAAATTGCAGAAGGCTACAAATTTAAAAATCTAAAATAATTCATTCAGTTTAGGCTCTTATAAGGCACATATGAAGGTCTAAATTACCACCGGTTCGGGAAAAAAGCCACCTGAGAAGAACCGGCAAGAAACTCAGTGCTCTGTCTTTTTTTTTCATGTAACAATCATGATATAATCTTACCATTACTTATATTGAGTGGTGGGTGGGGTGAGGGTATTGTTTTAGTTGGATATGAATGCTATAATTGACTAGCTGACCCGATAGGCGATGTCCGGTCTTAGCTATGAATTCATATGACTAATACACCATTACCAAAAGGTTCCGTTTTTTTTTCATAAGAAACTACTGGCAGTACAGTACACAAAAAAAAGAATGAGCGAAATCGGCCTAGCCATTTACGTGTGATGCCGTGACCAAGGGAAATAAGGATTCATTTTTATAAATAGAGATAGATATAGGAAACTAGCTGTTACCCGCGACATCGTCTTCATTTGTTTAAAGACAAAAATTGCCTTCGTCCTTCCCGTTCCCCAAGTCATTATACACGTTTGTCGTTGGTCTGTATTAATAAAATATTTTTTATATTACATTTGCAGGCGTTAAACCTCTCAAGAAAGAAAACGGTGGTATCTCACTTAATACAAGAGACGGAACTACTGATTCTTCAAATGAATCCGGGAAATCGGACATGGCATCCTGTGTTCAACGAAGACCTATCATTAAAACTATTAGAAATGACGCTACCGTGTATAAGGCTGTTACTTTTGTTGATAAAAAAAAACCTACTCAATTACAAATTACTATTCCACACGACACCGTTAAGAAGGTAAAGCAAAAATTCACAGATACTGTCGTCAGTTCGTTGAAACCTCAAGTTAAAATAGCTTCGAGCAAATACAGTATCAAAGAAAAATCTCCAGTTGCGAGGAAGAAAATATATAGTAAAAGAAAAACATCACCTATCTCTCCTAACACATCTTGTGTTATTACTTCGCCGCCGACGGAAGTTGCTAAGTGGGTGCCCTCTTGTGTCAATCAACACACAAAACCTTATTATGAAGCCTGGGTAAATACAACTTTAGCTGCTATATCGAAAAACTCTAAAGATAATCAATTCTACTTGGAACAGAAGGAGATAATTGAAAGATATAAAAGGGCATTAGAAAGACCCTTCACACCGGATTTAATATATGAAAATTGTAACGATGAAAGATATACTGGCAGAATTCGCGTGAAACAAAGATAATTTTAAATTAAAACTATTGCGTAATTTTTTAAACATCGGTCGATAACACGAAGTTTGTTTTGTCTCTTTTTCATTAAGTATGTTAACGGAAAAAGGCTAGGTTTATTATTTACTAAAAGTAGGTCAAAATTTATTTTTAGTCAAACAATGCTGTCAATTCTGTTGTACAAAATCACTATATAAAACGTAGTGATTAAGTACTCTGTGCACTATACTAAACTAATTTGAAAGGACTAAAAGTATTGCCAGCCTTACTTAACCCCGCACATAAGAAAGGGATAGCAACATTTTAAGTCCTGTCAAGTTAAATGTAGTGATTTTGTACAACAGTATCGACACAATTGTCCAGTGTTATACTTTATCCTCGTATTGTGCACACCAAAAGTAGGTAGTAAAATAATTCCTTCGTCATTACATGTACTTATTAATGTTTACATGTCGGTTTACAAAATAAATGTAAAACACAAAAATATCGATGTCTTTTATTGCAGCATTTGAGTTGAAGTAAAAATAATGTGAATAGTAATTTGTTATTTTTCATAACTTGTATACAAGTCCTTCTGACGCATACATAATAGGCTATTAAGTTTACACTAATTTACCCACAAATTACTGAACATTCATCTTTATAGGGGACTTGGGATGGGCATTTAATGCCCATCCGAAGTCCTCTGTGAAAATGATTGTTTTAAGATTTTTATAAATCTTTATAAAAATATATCGATGTTGTATTTCGATATCTTACATCGATATTTTTTATAGATATTCTTCTTCTTTTTTTTCCCTTATGGCAAACAATCCTTTTCAAGGACTATATTTTGCCAGTGTCGAGTTTAATTATAGATATTCAGGTGTCGATCTCAGAATAAGGATTCAGCTCTCGCTTACGCTATAGAAACCGCACTAAATTAGCAGCAAAACTGTTTGTACTATTTTCACAGACCTAGGATTTTTTAATCTATTATTTTCACACATGTAGGTTTTGTGAGTGGTGGTAGTAATAATTAAAAGTCAGTTGCACTGTATATCATTGTATTTATGAACCAACACTTTATAGTTTACACAAACACAAACAATTTATGAAATAAGTAAATAATAGAAGGAGAGAACAATCACTATTAATTAGTTATGAATAAAGGAATATGAAGGCCGGTGAATAATACTGATTCTATGTTAATATTCGTATTTAGTCGACAATCCAATAAGTAAACAAGAGAGACAATATGGCGCGGCGTCGGTAGAGCGTGCGCTCGCTATCGTGCCGTGTCCGAATGAATGTCATAGGTAATACCTCGTACTACATGTTCATACGTCTGAGAGTCGCGTAGAGCGGACACTCAGAATCCATGTGGCGATGTCGAATCGTATGTAATTATAAAAGTAGCTCCGCTACACACACACACGACGAATACTTGTCAATGTCAATTATAAAATGTAGGGATATTATTTATGCTTTAAAACTAAATTTCATAGAATTATTGTTCTGGGTAAGATAGTCTCTTTTTAAGAAATATCACACGGCTATAAGAATAGACCAAAAGAATACAACCGCTACGCTAAGAATGGCTGCCCATACGGCGCCTTCGAAGCAGGACCTGTGTCTATTGTAGTTAACTTATATACTATCTAGCCAGAATGTCAACCTCTAATTAATTAATCACCGTGCTAATTAAATGTAAATAAATATTGTTGATTCAAATCGTATTATCATTCAACAGTGCACTCATATTTAGTTTAGCGATATAAATTTATTTTCGGAGAGGGTACGGAATCAGAACGCTAAAATAATATAAGATATACATATTTAGACAAAATATTTTTATTAATAGGTACATAATTGTAGGTATAGCACTTATTTTTAGTCAACGGTTATTCATTTTATCATTAAACAGAAGTGAATTCGCTGAAACATGTTGTGCCCATATTACATTAACTGCTTTATCTTTATGGAATCTAAAACAAATAGTATGGGTAAATCAACTATATCGATGATTTTTGTCCATCGCTACTATAAAACTACTAAAATATAAATTTGTTTGGCATAAATGGACAAAATAGGACTAATCAGTCCAAAATATTGAAGAAAGTTAAATTAGATATAATTTACATCAAAAAACTGTCTATTTACTTATTTTATAATCAGTAAAGATGCAATCGTTCCAAAAAAACCTACCGATGAATAGTTACAAGTTTATTCGTATTTTTTTTCTAGTTGTATGCGATTTAGAGTCATCAACGACACCCACCATTATGTATTCTTGTTCTTTTTCTTCTATAAATACAGCTATTCCGCCCATGTCATGCAGTAGGCACGGTACATAAGTAAACCAAATTTACAACCACCCATACAAACATGCTTCGATCATGTGACTACTACAAAATTATTATAAACAAGGAGGTTATTTTGATTCTCTCACACTCGGGCACGTTGTTTTACTTTTAAACGTTATTACGTTTTAAAACAGTTTCTACAGCGTAAGTGAGCTGAGTCCTTATTCTAAGTTGTAAAGGCACAAAACCCTTTTTATAATCTGTAGAGCAAAGATTGTACTTGAAGAGGATTTATTAGCCGTAGCTAAAAAGAAAAAGAAGAAGAAGAATATGAGCTAAATAAAATATTACCCGTTACGTACACGTATTCACGTAAAACACTTAAATTAAGATCACTTTTTTATTACTGTATGATAGTGATCGGTGTGACAGATCAGCTTATCCTTGTTGCATGTCTCCAGAAACTCCAATAAACAATTAAATGCATGACACTTGGCATTTTAATTAAAAACAAAGAAACTTGCGATTCCTCTAACACTCGACACTGGCAAAAATCGTAGCGGTTGTATTTTTTTGGGCAAAAATAGTCTTTGAAGTGGATTTATTGCCATAGTTAGAAAGAAGAAGAAGAAGATTAACCAATCAAGACCATCAGCAATGAAATGAGTGTTGGAGTTTTTGGCGGGAATCAGGCGGAGCGGTTGAGATTTTTTCCAGTGTGTCGTAAATTGTGTTATAGTGATCTTTAATGTGTATTTTTGGTGTCGATATGTGCAGTAAAGTTTCATTTAGTGACTGATTTATAGGAGCATTGGAAATAATGCCATAATACGACTTTTGGGTTAAGTGATTTATCATTTTGGTCAATAGGTTACCTCTAATCTAAAGGCGTGTTACGATCTGCTACTGCCGTGGGTTGTCTCCAGAAACTCCATTGGGCGTGTTAGATTACGTATTTAAATTAATAAATTGAAATATCATTAATTGTATAACATAAATTAAAACTGTTTAAATGTATTTATTCAATAGGCAACATTACAAAACTATGATTTTATTAAGTTGCATTTGACTACATCCGGTATCGGTATGGTAGTGGGGATTAAGTTCATATAAAGAGATAGCAACCCGGCAGAGGGACATTCACGTATACGAGGTCGAATTGAATGTAATACAGTGTGTGAATTAAACAGTAGGTAGTAATACCAAGTGTTGTTTTATTACACATCAAGATCGAGATCACGACGAAGTCCTACAAAGTGGAGTGTTATAATATTTCAGAAGTGGGATATTACCATCACCATGTCTGCAAGCAGCAATAGACCGCTAAGTCTCAGTCAAGAGGATAGGAGACTAGTCACGCCACCACGAGGCAGTCAGCGTGCTACTACTCGCAGTCGTTCACGCAGTCGCATTCGAGTGGGCAGCCGTGGCAACAGCTACTCCATCCGGGAGCAAGAGCGAGAACTAGAGCGTGAACGCGCTCGTTTGCGTCTATTGGAAGAGGACTTACGAAGGCGTCGAGAAGTTCGTCCTCATACTACACCAGGTCTGGCTGGCTCGGCCAAACGACAACGTGGTCAGAGTCACAACCGCAGCTTGCACAACACCAGCCGGTATTATTAGGGAGTCAACGTCGGAGTATGCCAGTCCTGTAGTTTTAGTTCGTAAGAAGGATGGCACTATGCGAATGTGTATTGACTATAGACTTCTTAATGCAGCAACCGTAAAAGAGAGGTACCCTATGCCAATAATCGAAGATGAAATAGCGCGTCTACATGGTCAAGCTTGTTTCATTTCACTTGATTTAGCATCTGGGTATTATCAGGTACCTATTGCTGAGCCGACCAAACATCTGACGGCGTTTGTTACGCCGGACGGTCATTTCGAGTTCAATCGGATGCCGTTTGGCCTAGCAAATGCACCTGCGGTATTTCAGAGAATGATGAATCGGATTCTTGGTTCGGCGCGTTATAGTAAGGCTACTGCCTATATGGACGATTTGCTTATTTTCGCTACTACTCAAGAGGAATGCTTGGACAGGTTGGAGGAGGTACTCAGATTACTGGAAAGCGCAAATCTTACTTTAAATCTGTCCAAATGCTCATTCCTTCAGAGTAAAATTGAATATCTTGGGTATGAGATTAGTGGCGCTGGGGTTAGGCCGGGAGATAGAAAAATCCAGTGTGTTGTTGATTTCCCACGCCCCACTAATGTGCACTGTGTAAGACAATTCCTTGGACTTGTCAGCTATTTTCGAAAATTCATTCAAGACTTTGCTACAATTGCATTTCCCCTTACCAAATTATTAAAAAAAGATATTGACTGGGAGTGGGAGGATAGTCAGGAAACGGCATTCAATAAGCTAAAATCTAAATTAGTCCACAGACCGGTGCTAGCTATATACGACCCCGCAGCCGAGACAGAATTGCATACGGATGCCAGTAAAGTTGGTATCGGAGGTATTCTCTTGCAACGTTCAAGTGAGTCTGATCCCTTCCATCCAGTTGCCTTTTACAGTCGTCAAACCTCACCAGAAGAGAAATACTTCCATTCTTACGAGCTTGAAACATTGGCAGTGATTTGTTCTTTGAGAAAATTTAGAGTATACTTGTTAGGGAAGGTCTTTAAAATCGTGACCGACTGCAGTGCCTTGCGATCTACATTTGTTAAACGCGACTTAATTCCTCGTATAGCTCGGTGGTGGTTGGCATTACAGGAGTTCGAATGTTCGGTAGAATACAGGGCCCGAGTAAGAATGTCTCACGTCGATGCGCTGTCAAGAAATCCTACCACTGAGGCGGAGCACGTTGAAAACAGCTTTGTGAATCCATGTCCAGTTGTGATGTCCATTTCAGATGATGACTGGTTGCATACGTTACAGTTGGGTGATTCGGAACTTGGTAGGATAAGGGATATTCTCAGTACAGATTTGGACCCAAATGGGCTCCAATACATTAAGGATAATTATATACTTAAAAACAACAAACTTTTCAGGTGTGTAAACGGCGACGAAAATAACATTCGCTGGGTAGTACCAAAGGGTGCAAGATGGCAACTGTGCAAGATGAATCATGATGACATCGGTCATTTTGGAATCGAAAAGACTTTGGAAAGGATGAAAAAAAACTATTGGTTCCCAAAGATGACAAAATTTGTAAAAAAATACATAGAGGCATGTATCGAATGCGCATATGCTAAAAAAGGATCAAATTCACGAGAGGGTCATCTTCATCCAATACCTAAGGTTAATTTGCCATTTCATACTCTGCACGTTGACCACCTTGGACCCTTCATAAAATCAAATAGGGGGAATAGTTATTTGTTGGTGGTTGTGGATGGATTCACTAAATTTGTTTTTGTAAAACCTGTCCGGAACACGAAGGCCCAAAACCTGATTAAGGTTTTAGACGATATCTTCCATACGTTCAGAACGCCTGATCGATTGGTTAGTGATAGGGGTAGTTGCTTTACCTCACATGCGTTTAAGAAGTTTTGCGAGACTAAGGGCATTAAACATATTCTTAATGCGGTAGCAAGCCCAAAATCAAATGGTCAAGTTGAGAGGTACAATCGCACTATTCTTGACTCTTTAACAGCCCAAAATTTAAAATTTCATGAGAAGAACTGGGACAATCAATTAGGGAAAATTCAGTGGGGACTCAACAACACTATTCAAAAGACGACAGGTCGGACTCCTGCTGAAGTTTTATTCGGTACTTGCATAAATAGCGAGAGTAACCCGACTCTGAATAGGGTCGTTGATGAAACCCGTGACAATATAGATTTAACAACAATTCGAGATGGAGTAAAGATTAGGATTGAAAGTGAACAACAAAAGCAGAAAGAATATTATGATAAGAGTAGGCGTCCAGCTCGTATATATAGGAAAGGTGATCTAGTTAAGCTTTCCAAAATATCCTTTGTAGCTGATGGCAAGAGTAAAAAACTTCTGCCCTCATATATTGGTCCTTATCGTGTAACAAAAATCTTGGGTAGTGATCGATACAAAATCGCCCCAATTCCTGGTTTCCTTGGAATGCAAAATAGGCGTGGAACTACGGTAGCTGCAGACCGAATGCTACCTTGGATCCACGTTGCTGCTCTAGATTTGCACAACGATCATACTGAATCTGATACCGAAATTAATAATGAAGGGATAAACAGTGATTCAACCACGAATGACGACGACTAACAATTTAATTTTGTTTTGAGTTATTAAAATTTATATTTAGGAACAATAATTTTCTAAATATTCCAATATTTCGGTTATTTTTATTATAGTATGGATGTTATACATTTGTTTCAGACACATCTTGAGCGCAAACAATAATTTGTTCACATCACTGTGGTCCAATAGTCAATTGGTTAAGAGGTTGCACAAAGTACATGCTAAGAGTTTGAACCTAGGCAATTATATAAAAAAGAAAAAGCTAAGAGGATGCACCTTAGTTAAAATGTTTTGATTCACTAAGAGGAATGTACCTTAGTGATGACTTGCTATGTT
Organism: Falcaria lacertinaria; assembly: GCA_951449985.1. Classification (NCBI taxonomy): domain Eukaryota; kingdom Metazoa; phylum Arthropoda; class Insecta; order Lepidoptera; family Drepanidae; genus Falcaria; species Falcaria lacertinaria. The sequence goes on from OX602108.1 coordinate 4,808,665, forward strand.
ATGTTGATTCACTAAGCGAGACCGAACCTTGGTGATGACTTGCTATGTTATGTTGATTCACTAAGCGAGACCGAACCTTGGTGATGACTTGCTATGTTATGTTGATTCACTAAGCGAGACCGAACCTTGGTGATGACTTGCTATGTTATGTTGATTCACTAAGCGAGACCGAACCTTGGTGATGACTTGCTATGTTATGTTGATTCACTAAGCGAGACCGAACCTTGGTGATGACTTGCTATGTTATGTTGATTCACTAAGCGAGACCGAACCTTGGTGATGACTTGCTATGTTATGTTGATTCACTAAGCGAGACCGAACCTTGGTGATGACTTGCTATGTTATGTTGATTCACTAAGCGAGACCGAACCTTGGTGATGACTTGCTATGTTATGTTGATTCACTAAGCGAGACCGAACCTTGGTGATGATTTGCTATGTTATGTTGATTCACTAAGCGAGACCGAACCTTGGTGATGATTTGCTATGTTATGTTGATTCACTAAGCGAGACCGAACCTTGGTGATGATTTTCCTACCTTTTGATGTACTAAGAGCTTGTACCTTAGTGATGATTTGTTATAATGGTTAGTTTTGCTAAGAGGAAGTACCTTGGCTAGAGATGTTTAATGAATGTCTTTATATGATGAGATAAGATTAAGTTAAGGTAATTAATTATTTTCTTTGCAAGTTGTATTGCAGTTAAGTAACTTCATGATTTGCCTCATATTTTGTTGGGTAGTTTATAGTTCTATAGTTTCATATACATTTTTTTTTTCAGTTACATATCATCAATATAATAAGAACATTCTATAAACTCATTTAAATATAATTATTACATGTTAAACGTTCAGATATGCATGCATACTATTTATAATTGTGTGATATTTATCTAGGCCAAGTGTTAGATTAATCATCTGATACGTGTATGGGGACATACACGACGTCAGGATGGTCGAGTGTTAGATTACGTATTTAAATTAATAAATTGAAATATCATTAATTGTATAACATAAATTAAAACTGTTTAAATGTATTTATTCAATAGGCAACATTACAAAACTATGATTTTATTAAGTTGCATTTGACTACATCCGGTATCGGTATGGTAGTGGGGATTAAGTTCATATAAAGAGATAGCAACCCGGCAGAGGGACATTCACGTATACGAGGTCGAATTGAATGTAATACAGTGTGTGAATTAAACAGTAGGTAGTAATACCAAGTGTTGTTTTATTACACATCAAGATCGAGATCACGACGAAGTCCTACAAAGTGGAGTGTTATAATAGGCGTTAGAATGCATGACACTAGGCATTTTAATGCGGCAAACACGAGAAATTTTGCAACATGAAAATTCTCTAACACTCGACACTGGCAAAAATAGTCCCTGAAGGGATTGATTGCCATACTTAGGAAGAAGAAGAAGAAGAAGAAGAAATGAGTGTTTATGGTGCGTTTGCGTTAACCGCTTATTGATTTTTCTTCTGATGCGCTGCGTATCACTACCCACATAGCTTCGCATGAACAAGCCTTTTTCAGAAGAACCGGGAGAAGAGGATTGAAGTGCGCAAATTTATTCCTCAGGAATAAAATTATTTTTTGAATATTCTTCACTATGCTGTTGATACAGGTACCTATATTGTTAAAATAAATATTAAATACTTGTTGAGCGTGTAAAACTTATTCGATAAATTAAATTGACGAACTGCGTAATGAGAAAATTTGGTAGCGTAACTATTTGATTGTCTTGCTTTGTTAAAACCCTTTTGCAATAATATATTGTTGTACTTTATGAAATAATATGCGATTGTACATTATTAACAATTTATTCCTTTGTCTTCCTCCCTTTACCTCCGACCGAAAAAATATCGGTCTGAGGTTTTGCTTGTCACCCATATTGCGCTCTTTTTGAAATTGGAAATGTGTATTAAAATGCAGTGCAAATTTAGTCACAGGATAACATGACTGTTTAAATGTAGTTACATATTTATTGGCGAACTGCGTAATGAGAAATATTGTTAAATTATAATGAGAATTTGATGAACCTTTATAATGATAGTCAAACACATGAAAATTTTAACAGAGAAAGTTTACATTGCAATTCAGTAGGTAAACTTTTCAAGAATACATAAACTATTCTTCTCTCTTATTAAAAACATCTCATACTTCTGTTCATTGATCATATTGTGACGTCTTAAATCCAAAACACCAGCAACTCCCATCAAGAAGGTGGGATAACTCATCTCCTCCCCCTCTTTCCCCACCCATGCAGTTTATATACATAGTTTGATGTTTTGACTTTGATGATAGTTATAAATAAAAAATAATGGTTATGTACTCTGTGGTTATAAATAATTGCGCTGCATGGCTGACTGGAGCCAGTTGTATTATAATTGCGTAAAAACTGTGAGACAAGTGCGAATATATTGTGAACTTTGTGAATACTGGGATTTTTAGGTGATGATATCTTAACTGTAACTTATGGAGTAATTTCTTGGTTTATTTATGTTTATTTTTATTTATTTATGTTAATTTAGTGATGTGTTGAGTGAATAAATACTGTATTTTTGGACTGACTGGTATATTTTATTTAATCCCAAACCCCAGCTCAACACTAAAACTAATTTACGGCAGAATAAGGCAACTGAAATTGCATTTTAATTTTTATCACAACAGGTATCAGTATGCAGGGCCTCATGATGCTTATCATTATGGTTAGCCTGTCTTAGCACTGGTATTTTCAGATATTTTATGTGTTATGTTATTGCAATTTCAGAGATAGATACGAGGCTTCACCATGGCATTGAGAAGGCAGGTGCCAGAACTGCGATGTTTGGAACCAGAGAACTACAAAGTAGACTTCCGCACACTTTGCTGGAGTGGCCGGTAAGGGTTAATATGCTTTTTACTGATATAGTGCTGGTCTGTGAAGATGGGCTTATACTGAAGAGCAGGTTGTAATAGTGATCATTGAAATAGGAGGAGTTAGTTCATGCTCTGTGACTTTGCTAGTATATTGAATCTTGAAGACAATTATACAAGAAGGCACACTCATATTAATTAGCTCCAATCCTTCAGCTTAGAAATACACTGTGTTCATGGAAGTCCCTTAAATTTTAGGGGAAGAATGACAACAGACTAAATGAGTCTTCATAAAATTTATATCTGAATGTTAAGACAAATGTGTTGTGTGATAAGAATGGAGTAATGTATGAGTTTCTCAGGTAAATTAGTAACACCAGTAAGAAATTACTTGAATTGAATGACATCTACTGGTCATGGTATGAATTGCGATGTGGGGGATAGGAAATGTTACAATGCATGATGGTCAAGGTAAGGGTAGTAGAAAAATAATGCAGTTCTTTTTAAATTGGTTTCCTGTGATAGATTACTTGCGTACAAAGAAAGTGAACACAGAGACTTATCCTGATGGAAACAAATGGATGGGATAGGAACACATGTTAAAATAATAGAAATGTTTTGATATTTTTCAGAAAATCGGAAAAGAAATCTTCCAAGAAAATAGGCAAGAGGGAGAAACTACGAAGGTTAAAAGCTGCTTATAATTTAGCAGTTTGCTATGCACCGGCAATTTTTTGGAACCCATCCCAGTTTGCCGTGTATGCTGCTGCCCGTTCGTTTGTGCTTGCACACTGGAATCAGCTGCAGAGCCCCACAGCTGAAGGCTCTGATGACAGTGATAATGAAGATAACTCTTCATTGGGACCTTCAGCTAAAATACCAAAAGTAAGACCTTGTATGGTAAAAAATGTATTTAAAAACATATTAAACACCATAATTAGTAGATAGTAAGGTAGGTATTGCACTGCTAGGTCAAAGACAACAAAGCCAATGGAGTAATTCATATAGACAGTCTTGGACATGGTTACTCTTAATGAGTATATTCTATGATCCTAAAATAATTATAATAAGACAACAGGGTAGCTTAACTGCCACACGGTTAATAACGTAGTAGCAACATAAGGGACCCGAATTAAACAATGTGTGGGGCCCATGCCCTTGCTGCTTGCTTCACTGGCTGGCCCAAGCGACCTGATATATACCTGAATGCTACGTCGGGTACGTAGGTGTCAGGTCAGGTACGTAGCAGTCAGGTATATAATACTAACCACTAGATCAGCAGTTTTGTCTAGGATAACTTGAGAACGCAAACTTTGTTCAAAAAACGTTTCGTGTAAAATGATAGATGTAGTTGTAAGGAGTATATTGTCTACTGTGAGCTTGTATGTTTGTACTTTCTATACTGTACAAAAAACTTTTTAAGTGAGGACGTATTATAGCAATGTAGTTTTACCTTGTAGTTAAATACAAAAAACCTCTTTCTAGACCACGGTGTTTTTTTAATAAATGTTTAAAATTGTTCCTTACATTTTGGAAACCATTTATTCTAAATACAAAAAATTCCAGATCACTGGTATCGGCCTGCGCGCAGTGTTTTCGCTAATTTCCCAGGCCCGGTTTACCGAGGCTGACTTTTGCGAATTCGCTTTAAAAGCCTTGCTGGACGTTCTGCAGGGACATGCGTCTGAGGAGCTTGCCCAGGAACCAAGTGAGGTTAGTATCTAATTTATCATACCAGGTTCTTTGATTATATATTTGTCTATAATCAAAGGCCAGTTTATTGATAAAACTACGTAAGTTTCTACTAACTAGCTTACTACATCTTTCAAAAGTTAAATTAAAATAAAAATAGTTTTTATTTAGATTAATTCATATAATTTTATTGATCTCGAACCAGACCAAATAAATAAATGCTCATCTCACAGAATATACCAAACATTTATTTGGTTGGCACTTTCAACTTTGGACCAAAATTAATGATATTATGATTATCTTTTTAAAAACGGGTGTCAAATTAAATTTGTTCGGATCTTAAATATTAGGTCCTTACATATGAAATTGGCGTTTTTCGTATTGGCCACTTTAATCACGAATTTCTCCTCTTTGGTAAGGAATTCCAAATTCAAATTTGTACAGCTATAGACTCATGTATTTGTGCTTCGATGATCGTCATTCATTTGTTTTTTTTCTTCTGTTTTTTTCTGTTTGCGTCACTCATTTTACAAAATGGAAAACCTTAAATATCGCATTATTTACGAGTACGAGTTCCGCCGTGGCACTAGTGCTGCGGAAACAACTCGAAGGGTGAATGATGTGTATGGCGGTCGTGTTGCAAAAGAAAACACAGTTCGTTTTTGGTTCCAACGTTTTCGTTCTGGAAATTTCGACCTGCAGAACAAGCCCCGTGGACGGCCTGAGACTCAAGTTGATAATGAAGAGTTGAAGGCTATTGTGGAAGCGGATCCATCGCAAACCACGTCCGAGTTAGCTGCAGGCTGCAATGTTAGTGATAAAACTGTTTTAATTCACTTGAAGCAAATTGGGAAGATTAAAAAGCTTGAAAGGTGGGTACCTCACGAATTGACTGAAACAAACCGGCAAACGCGCGTCGACTGCTGCGTTACATTACTAAACCGGCACAATAATGAAGGTATTTTAAACCGAATCATTACCTGTGATGAAAAATGGGTTCTTTACGATAATCGGAAGCGCTCAGCGCAATGGTTAGATCCTGGCCAGCCAGCCAAATCCTGCCCCAAGCGAAAATTAACCCCAAAAAAGTTACTTGTAAGCGTTTGGTGGACTAGTGCCGGTATTGTTCATTACAGTTTTTTCAAATCTGGCCAGACTATTACGGCTGATGTCTATTGTCAGGAATTGCAAACCATGATGGAAAAGCTAGCGGCTAAACAACCTAGGCTGGTCAATCGCTCCACGCCACTGCTGCTTCACGACAACGCTAGACCACACACTGCGCTACAGACGGCTACTAAATTAGAAGAGCTTCAATTGGAAAGTCTAAGACATCCTCCGTACTCCCCGGACCTTGCTCCAACAGATTACCATTTTTTTCGAAATTTGGATAACTTCTTGCAAGGGAAAAAATTCAACTCCGATGGGGCAGTCCAAATCGCCTTCAAAGATTTTATTGATTCCCGTCCGACTGGTTTTTTTAGTAAAGGGATCAATGAACTACCTATGAGATGGCAAAAGTGCATAGAAAATAATGGTTCATACTTTGATTAATTAAATATATTATATTAAAAAATATTGGACTTTTTGTTCCTCCCATACAAAACGCCAATTTCATATGTAAGGACCTAATAATTTACACACTTAGAAACTACACAATCATCATCAGGCCATTTCACTTTCGAATTACACACCTGTTTCGCTTCTTTTACATCTTTACCACACAGAAATTTCTGTTAAGAGTAGAGATGTAAATAAGCATGTAATATAGGTGTCCATCTATATTATAATTATATAGTGTTTCACCTGTTCGTAATTCCCATCCACTTCCTAAATGTGGCACAACATTTCGTTCTTGTTTCAATGCACGGTTACCTACATGCCATACCATTACCATACCATTTTTTATCCAATATGGCGGACGTAACAAAATGGCGATTTATGATTTTCGCAGTAACATTGATAAGGATATCAAATGACCATTGATGAGCGAAATACAGTAAGTGTCGTCATTCTAAATCCAATAGGGGACTTCTGCAAAAAGACGATTTATAATTTACAAAGTAATCCCGTTGCTATAGATATCATATGACAGTGCTTTCTGAGCTATTAAAAACGTGTGTTGAAAGAAAAAAAATGATACGTAGTTGTTTTAAATATATATATATGTATTGTATTCATTCAGATTGTATCCAACCTCCACACAATGTTGGTTGATGTAGCAAGTGGAAAGGGGCCGAGTGGCAGAGGGGACACTCCAACGAATCTTACAGCTCTCAGCAGCTCATGTCTCATTGCTCTGTCGGTGGCGAGGGGTGAAGCGGAGCTCATTCTGAACGCCGTGGCCTCTCTCATCATATCCTCGCCCAACTTGTCCGAGCAGTATGTCGAGGTACACTATAAGTACTAATTAGAATACAAAATATATTATAATTTGCTTTGTCCGCTTAATGAGTGTGATACGGTCGAACGGCCTGCGCCCAGGTGAGCTCAGCCGTGGTTTCTTCCGACACGTGTTTCAGGACTTCCACGTCCCATCATCAGGGTGCCGCCGCGTTGGTCGAGCAGCGTGATGTCACATCGAGGTCTGGATGCTGGAGCAGCGCCGCAGCACGATGGTCGGACGCTGGAGCAGCGTCACAGGATGCTGGACCAGCGTCGCAGGATGCTGGAGCAGCGTCACAGGATGCTGGAGCAGCGTCACAGCATGATGGTGGCGTGAGACGCCACGACAGCACGTAGACCCTTCTGTAAGTGTGAGAGTGGAGTTAGACTCATTTCTCAGCTTTAGTTACAGAAGGGTCTACGTGCTGTCGTGGCGTCTCACGCCACCATCATGCTGTGACGCTGCTCCAGCATCCTGTGACGCTGCTCCAGCATCCTGCGACGCTGGTCCGGCATCCTGTGACGCTGCTCCAGCGTCCGACCATCGTGCTGCGGCGCTGCTCCAGCATCCAGACCTCGATGTGACATCACGCTGCTCGACCAACGCGGCGGCACCCTGATGATGGGACGTGGAAGTCCTGAAACACGTGTCGGAAGAAACCACGGCTGAGCTCATCTGGGCGCAGGCCGTTCGACCGTATCACACTCATTAAGCGGACAAAGCAAATTATAATATATTTTGTATTCTATAAATATGAATTTCCGCAAAGTAAAACCTGAATCAATTCAATATATAAGTACTAATTGTCTCCACTTACAAATATTTCTACAGACTCATAAGCAGATTATTGTGTATAATAAATTGAATGATTTACTGTTACCAGATACCAACAAACCTGACTAAACTGCAAAGGAGTGTACAATTGCATATTCTTGGCTCACCATCCCGCAATCAATGGTTGAATCATGGCGTACCACATCAGTCCCTAGTGACTAGTTTTCCCGTAGACCTCCCTTCGGCGTTAACAGGGGAGGATGAGCTCACCGTCCACTCTCTCGTCTCTGATGGGAACTATCTATATGTGTTCACATCCAAAGGACTGTTAAAGATAGGGTCAGGCTATGGGAGTTCCATAAGGCAACATATTTATCTATACGACCCGTATTTTTTTCCGAACGAACGCCACGGGTGGCTTGGATACTGTAAGGTAATTACGATTTGTTTCAATTGTTTTCATCTCACTCGTGGATCTCCGTCTATCTTTTTATTATACCTCCTTAGGTGGCACACAAGCGTACGGCCAGTAGTAAGCAGTTCACCGTAGCCTATTGCCACTCGTAATACCGGGGGCTATTACTTACCCGCTGCCAACCCTGTTGTTGATGAGGACTCACTGGGCTAGCACCATTACTACTAACGCAGTGTATCCTCGTGGAGCACTGGCAACCATACACACAGCAGACACACAACATCAAAGTAGTGTTATTTGACTGCGGTCTTCTGTTAGGTGGAGGTACAGTGCCCAGCTGGGCGGCGCCAGTTTTATTGGGAAAACCCACAGGAGATCCCATTTCGCCATAAATCTCTTAATAGTCACGGATTTCCCTTACATTCAACTTTGTCTTCTTATTTACAGAATAAAATGTATGTTAGAATTGGGCGTGAAAAGAATGAAGTGTATGAAATAGACAAAGACACTTTAGCGGTGCGCAACGAGATATTTCTGGAGGTTGATGATCAGCCAGAAGCAGTCGATGCCAAGTCTGCCGTGTTCAGCGACGGCCATCAGCTCGGGCTGATTCTTGTTAGTCAACATGTGAGTAGTCGTGTGTGTCACGTGCAAAACTTTATATAAATACAAAACGTTAGAGCCGTTTTCGGAATACATGATATATTTAAGTCATATGTCTATATGAGGATCACTTGTTTAAAGTTATACGTTGTTTCTAGTATTTCCTCCATACATATATGGTGGCAATTCTATTTACCCTTTAGTGTATACATTCCTATTTATTCTGTACGATTTACCCATTTCGTTTATTTTCGTTGTTTTTTCATCCTGAATAAAATTAAAGTAATTGATGTAAAATTTCGTAAAGTGCTCTTAACTGATAATTAAAAGTGATATTATTAAATACTAGGATACACTCAAAATACGCATGTACGACGTGGGGTCAGTGCCGGACCGCGTCGAAGGCAACCCGGTTGCCACGCTTCAGTCATGCAGAGATGTGGATGTCCATTTACTAAGACGGAAGACGTTTGCCTTTGGCCGGGCGCCGTTCGAGGACCTGTTGTCGAGGCGCCCTATTGACCACGACGCTCCCGTCGCCATGCAGCTGGACGATATTGAAGACGATCCGCTCGTGGGCATCTGTGGTGGGCAGGATTTCGGCCTCTTAACTACTGCTTCCGGGAAGGTAACTACAGTTTATTTATAAAGTCACGAACATGCTCTTGTAAACGTTTAGCCTAAAATAAAAACAGGCAAGTTTGTGATTAGAGCCATGCTTTTTTTGTTTGTAACATAATCTTTGAATCACATCAATAAAACTTTACCAAGTGTTTATTTAATGTAAACCTGGGATTTGTAAGGTATACTACACGGGCAAAGGAACCAGTCTCGGCTATAAGGCGTCTAGCCCTCAGACGACCCGCTGGATCATGATGAAGGAGAATATGATCACTCGTAACGATATGCCTCAGGTTAAGAAATGCAAAATCTCTCAGGTATAGTATTCACTCTTACTTTTTGGTTGATTTGCAATTTTGTAAAAAATATATTACTTCAGGCCTTTGCAAATGCTTACTGACAATGCGAGATACCCCTGGTGTTGCAGGTGTCCATAGACTACGGTAACCATTTACCAAGATGCGGGTATGCTTGTTTGTTATATATGCACCTTAGTGGTTATTACAAATGCAAGTTTAGTATATTAATAAAATAGTTTGAATGAATAGTGCGTTTGTACATCGTAGGTATCCGTCGGGCATGAAGGAGTACACGCGATTTTTGTGCTGGACAACGGCACCGCGCTGTTCGCGGGAGTGGCGCGCCGCGGCGAAGACGGCGACTCCAACAAGCATCGCCGCACACCCAAGCCCACGCGCGCCAAGAAGATATATAAGGTTCACTATTGCATCGTATAGCACGCATTACCACTTTCTTATGCAGTATTAAATTAAACTACTGGATATAGCAAGCGATACTTCCGGAAAGGCGTACTCGTCACCAATAATCACATATACAATAACATAACATGATAGTAATATGAATCGTGGTTTGGTGAACAGGCGGAAGGACATCAAGTAGTGTACGCTGCTTGCAACTATGGGTCCACTGCCCTAGTCACGCGCCAAGGAATGCTGTTGATGTTTGGAAAGGACACACAGTATTGTGACTCTACCGGATTGGTTCTGGGCTTACGCCACGAAAGAGTTATACAGGTAAGCGTTACACAGTCAGTATTGTACTGTTTTATTTTGATAATACGGTTCATTTTTCAGATGTCTGTAACATATATTTTTTGATATGATATTCTTGACCCGCAGGTGGCATTAGGTAAAGCGCATGCCGTCGTGTTGACTAATTTCGGAGAGGTTTACACGTTTGGCATAAACAACAAAGGACAATGTGGCCGAGAGTTTGGTTATGCTAAAGAAAGTGAGTTGCCGTGTTTGTATATATTGTGTAATATATAATAATATATTAAAATATTAAATATCATATTCGGTATCCTAAGAAAGAGAAACATAGCAATTTATGATGTAAATATATTAACTAAAAAAATAATTAGCACAAATTATAAATCACAATCTAAATGAAATGTTTATATGAAACATAGCCCCATATGTGATCAATTTAAATGTAATATTGCAGAAATGTTTCCGGGTTCGCGCAACAGTGGCTCGAGTAAGGACAATTTCGGAGTGTGTCAGTCGGCGCACAAGTGGTCGAAGGAACTCTGCCGCGTGTGCGCCCTGTGCCGCGAGTGCACCGGGTTCTCGGGCGCCTGCGGCTGCGCAAACCTCCCCAACAGGACGGTCGGCGAGTCAGTAACACTACATCCTACTAATATTATACATGCGAGAGTTTGTAAGAATGGGTTGTTACTCTTTCAGGCAAAAACTACTCAACGGATTTGGATGAAATTTGGAACACAGATAATTTATAACCTGGATTAACACATATGATACTCTTTATCCCGGGAAAATGTTTATATTCAGGAAAATTTAAGGTTCCTCTGAGATTCTAAGCTCAACGCGGACGTAGTCGCGGGTAGAAGCTAGTCTATTATATTTTACCATTTTAGGCTTGGCAATGTACGGGTATACCCCTGCAGCCGTGGAGTTGTGAACGTCCACAGGTTACGTTAACAGTGCCGGTAGCAGGAACATTGTCGACAACGTTTTCGTATCGTCTTCCACTATTTTTGTATTGAAAAATGAACAGCGCTGCGACGGTGAATAGTGGAACTAAAAATTAGTATGACATTTTTGACATTTCGCGAGTTACGTTTTCGAATACGTTGTCGGCATTGTTCCTGCTACCGGCACCGCCCACCATCACGTGGGCCGCATAATCGTTTGCAACCTTAGCGCTGCTTAGTGGAAAAACCCTCATAAAATTTAAGACTCAGTAAAAACTTACTGTTTTTATTAGCTAGCTACTGATAAGAAGTACCACGATAGCAATATTAGCCTTTAATTGTGTAGTAATCCTCTTTATTATAATAAAGTGAGTACTAATCGAAATTCATATATAAGTAACATACAAAATTGAAAATAGTAACTAATGTTCTTAATTTGTAATGCTTCGTGAGTGATATTTGTGTCTTTCGAGCAGGAAATGTGGTTGCGGTGAAGGTGACAGCGGCTGCAGCGTGTGCGGCATTTGCCGCAGATGTGCGGACTCGCTTGCGGCGCAACCAGGATGCAGTAAAGCTGCCGATTTCGACGAAGATTTAGATATGTCCACCCGGGCAGACCATACAAGCGGTCAGTAACCGTTGTTCGTTTATACACGCTGCTCTTATATATCGCAAACATTCAAATGACATTTTAAGTTATTTAAATTTTTCTTAATATTTATCATGGAGATAGCATTTTTCGGGTAATATTAAATTAATAAATCATATGTGTTCGACATTTACGAAGTATTTTTTTGTGTCCGCAGAAAAAGATAAAAAGTTGGAAGCGTCAACGTCGGGACTGGACTTAGAGCGTGACCCCAGTATCAAAATGAACAGCCTGCCGCCAGCGCGTGTCGCGATCCCGGGAGGACACCGCGTTGTCGCACTCGCCTGCGGACTGCATCACACTATTTTGCTCACTGAACATGGTTACTGATACTAACATACTTATAGCTCATGCATTATATATAGCAAATGAGGGCATTTACTGAATGCGCACGCGCATAATATGTCCTAAGTCAGCAGATTAATTAACTCGAACGCGTAACGAGATGTAAACTTGTTCATCGAGCTTTGCTTTAACGCAATTCGGAATATTTTATTTAACTCGCGCTTTTGATTCCCTGAAAATAGGATAACACATGGCTGTAAGATAGTCTTTTGTTATTTAAGGATTAATGTCATACAGCCTATGATATAGGTATAGAAACTTCGTGCCAACTTTAGGTATAATTTAGAAAGGCAAATTGCCTATCTGCAATATACAAGGGATAATCCGAATAGCCTTTTGAATTGCTTATTTAACCTTCTTAAATTAGAATTTGACAGCACTTTTAAACTTTAATCTGTTAATAAACATAAAATAATAACTTTCAATGACTGGGCGACTATCGGTATACATAAAGTTGTATGAGCTTTATGGTATGAAAAAATATAATCATAATCCTGAGTTCCTAAATTATGTAAAGAGATACTCAAATATTTTTAAAAAAGCTTGTATAAGAGCTAAAGCAATATATCTTAGCAATAGTATTAAAGTATCTGATAATAAGATAAAAGCTACTTGGAATGTCATAAACGCAGAAACAGGAAAGGTAAAATGCCGAGATACACATATAACTTTAAAAATTGACAATAAGGTAATCCGGGCTAACAAAGAAATTGCACAAACTTTTAATGATTTTTTCATAAATATACCTTTAGCAACAACACGATCCTTAAATTCGTCATCTTTAGACGCTGAATCAATGTTAAAAACAAACGTTTCAGACTGCACCGCCGCATTTCAGTTTTGCCAAATTACCTCTTTGGATGTGATCAAAACATTCAAAAGTTTAAATATGAAGAAAACTGGGGATTTATGGGATATCTGTGAAATTACTATGAGATATTATAGATGTAATTGCTCCGCACTTAGCTGAGATTTTCAACTGTTGTATTAGATTAGGTGTATTTCTAGACATAATAAATAAAAAATACCCCTTTTTAAAGCTGGCGATTGTTGTGATCCCAATAACTACAAACCCATTTCCATCTTACCAGCACTGAGTAAAATTTTTGAGAAAATACTTTTTAATAAATAAATTAGTCACTTCAGTTGAAACAAACTATTACATAAGGAGCAGTTTGGCTTCACCAAAGGTCGTTCAACTACGGACGCCGGTGTTGCACTTCTACGACACATATGTAAAGCTTGGGAGAACTCAAATAATATGATAGGTGTGTTCTGTGACCTATCTAAGGCCTTCGATTGTGTAAATTATGAAACCTTATTAATTAAACTAAAAAATTATGGAGTTAAAGGAACAGCACTCGATTTAATTACTTCGTATCTATATAAGATAACTCAGAAAGTTGAAGTTAATGGTATTAAGTCTTCCGGATCTTCCGTACTCTTGGACGTCCCACAAGGTTCTATTTTGGGGCTTTTTCTATTTTTTTCAGAAGGATGTGTTGCATTATAGTGTAAAAGTGTTTATATATGTGGTTACAGGCGAAGTGCTAACCTTTGGATCCAACCAGTACGGGCAGCTGGGTGCAGGCGATATCTCAGCGCACCACCGCTTGGTGAAAGTGCGGGTACCGCGGGCCTCTGCCGTGGCCGCCGGCAGCAACCACTCCGCGGTCCTCACCAAGGACGGCGACCTTTACACTTTCGGCAGCTATCAGGTACACTACCTTCCTTATTAGTTCATTAACGCGACGATATATTACTTTATTTCACCAACGTTTTGTTACATTATTAAAGTTTGCTTACAAACATACTTTATTGCGTCATCGCTCGCCCAAACTTGTATGCAACAACGGTTGCCTAAAACGGCAATCTTTGTTTTATACATATACCGTATAACGGTATAAATAAAGCAAAAAATAATGATATATTGTAATGTATATGGTGGTTATATTGAACAGAAAGGTGCCCTTGGGCGGCCGCGTGCGGAGGAGCCGGCGCGGGCGGACAGAAGCCCCTTCTGGTACGCGACGCCCGGCCGGGTGCCGCGGCTGGGAGCGCGCCACGCCTGCAAGGCTGTCTGGGTCACAGCCTCCGGGGACCAGACCTTCGTGCAAGTCTCGCAGTCACTCATCAAAACCGACACCCTCTTCAGCTCCACTATCGCCGCCAACAATAATTGCATACGTAGGTCCATTTCACTTATAGTTTCTAAAATAACGATTTCATTAACAATCAGTTGAAATATATATCGTAAGATGGAGCAAGGATTGGGAAGAGATATATATGTATAGTATTAGTTGTACGTAGTATATTATATATATCTACTCTGAGGTATTACTATTGATTGTTGAGGTGACTCTAACTATAGAATTTTGTCTGTGTGTTGGTTAAGAAAAATAAGTAAGTAAATTTTGTTGTATTGCAGTCGTTCTGCCAAACAGTATAGAGCACAAGTTCAAGTGTATAACGATTAACAAGAACGACGGCGCATGCGAATCTTGGACGGGCTCCGAGCAAGAAGATTTTGTGAATACCCTCGCCTGTCTCGACCCCCTGTATGACGTGCTCTGGTGCTACCTGCCCTCGATGAGGGTCATTCAGTGCTACAACATACTCGTCTTCGACTCGCATAAAGTTCATAGGTAATACATTTATATTATGTATAATATATAATAATATTAAAATATTATTATATTTCTGACTGCAGAAATATCATTAACATACAATATGTTCTTTAAAGATGTTGTAGTATGGACACCGATGCGTATACTGTTGATAATGAAACGGAGTACCCAAACTACGGCAACATGAAGAGGTTGGAGGACTTCAAGGATTTGGAGAACTTCGATTTGACGTGCAGCAATGATGAGAAGCCGGTGGACAACGTGGCCCTGACCAACATGACAATCCTCAACCAGGAACTGGCAATACCCTCGGCGGCCGGCCATTGCGTCACCAGGATGCATGCAGCGCTGCATCTCCTCGGTTGTCTAGACTCCTTGACATACGCTCACGATGCCAAGTATGTTCAAATATAGTAATTTGCTTACCTACGTTCCTTAAACCCTGATCGACCCGTAAATCTAAAATCCTTTAGCAGCGTTACACATAAAATTGTTTCAAGACTGAACCTTAATATCATTTGTATGTCGGGAATAGTTATCTCAAAACCATATATTTTCTCGATAAAGATGACGATTTGTTGGTTGGACATTAATTTATTGTTATTTATCCCCTTTTCCCTAGGCTTGGACATGTGGCAAACAAGAACGAGACCACGGAATCTTCCGTGGCGCCCATGAAACAGGACTATCTTACAGTAAACAGATTTGAGGGCCACGGCGGCGGCTGGGGATACTCTGGACACTCCGTCGAAGCTATAAGATTCTCATGCGACACTGATATTCTGTTAGGTATGCCTCTTTTTTATCAGTAGGTCCTTGAGCTCTGGAGTCAATTGGTTGGGAATGCGTGTTATTATGCAGGCGTATCATATATACTACAAAGTTGGCGAAAACACACACCTGTGCCGGTACCAGGAACATTTTTCGACTACGTATTCGAAAACGTAATTCGCGAAATGACAACATTGGTGCCAATTCTGTTGTCACAAATTAGCCTAAACTTAACTTAATTTTAGGTTTAGAGCTGTCAAACGACGTTTGCTATTCAGAGTTACATAGTACCTAATTTTAGGTTAAAATTTAGGTAGATTTAAATTACTCAACTTAGTTTTAAGTGGTAATCTATAAATATATAAAATTCAAAGGTGACTGACTGACTGACTGACATAGTAGATCTATCAACGCACAGCCCAAACCGCTGGACGGATCGGGCTGAAATTTGGCATGCAGGCAGATGTTATGACGTAGGCACCCGCTAAGAAAGGATTTTGATTAATTCTACCCCCAAGGGGATAAAATAGGGGATGAAAGTTTGTATGAAAATCCGTCATTTTCGAAGTTAAACGCATGATAATTGGTATTTAGCCTTTCAGTTAAAAATAAATAAATACGTATTTCAGGATTTTTGGAAATTCCACCCCTAAGGGGGTAAAATAGGGGATTAGAGTTTTGTATGAAAATTCGTCAGTTTTGAAGATAACGCATGAAAATTGGTGACCTTTCAGTTGAAAATAAATAAATACGTATTTTAGTATTATAGGTAATTCCACCCCTAAGGCATAAAATAGGGGATGAAAGTTTGTATGAAAATCCGTCATTTTTGAAGATAAACGTATGAAAATTGGTATTTGACCTTTCAGTTAAAAATAAATAAATACGTATTTTAGGATTATTGGAAATTTCACCCCTAAGAAATAAAATAGGGGATGAAGTTTGTATGAAAATCCGTCATTTTTGAAGTTAAATCCATGAAAATAGGTAGCAGAGGGCAAAAGCTATCATTTAGAATTATAGATATAGGTACATGTTGACTTATTTACCACGCGTGCGAAGCCGCGGGCAAAAGTTAGTTTGCTATTCTGTTGTTCATCATTTACGTCAAATTATTCCTAAAATAAGTAACGTCAAACTAAAATCCGATGAATTTAAGTGGCATGTATATTGGTGCCTCCTAAATTTAGCTAATATTTCCTAACCGTAAATATTTTAAAATATGCAATTATTTTAACTTATCATTGGTTATGCAATAAAAAAATGAATATGGAATGCGCCGGCATCGTTCATACGGCGCGCGCACGCGCCAATTCAAAAAATATAATGAAATTTGTTGCGCTTAACAAAACAATACACCACGCTACTGATATTTTATAAAATATCTTTTATTAGACGAATTCGCTGCCACTAACAATCAGGATGGAACATGATGTGAATGCGGTTGTTATGGACTTATTAGAAAGGTACATTTTAATTTATTTTCGCAATGAAGTCCAACTACAGTATTATTTTTGTCAGATTGTGAGTATTGTGAATCGATTTGTACCACATGCCCTACGAAATTCTTAGTGGTTTCTGTCTACCCCGAAGGGACTTGGTGTGACCATTTATATACCCATAATATGATATAATATAGTATACAACATTGTCCTTACAAAATGTTGTACGTAGTATATTATCTCTCTGAGCTACAAGTAATATTTACTCTTGCAGATTAGGATGTACATGATTTTAACAATACTACATAATTTGAACAAGACCTTCCGTCTCGGTACTGAGGTCATGGTGGAAGACGAATAGCATGGATTTGTTTGCGGAAGCAAGGCAAATTCGTCAGTTTATCTATTAAACAACTATATTCATTAGAATAATTATACGAAAATAATTCATATCAATTTTGATTAAATATTTTATTAAAAACTGAAAGTGATAGGCATGACATTTAATTATTCCTACTAATTTACCACGTAAAAACACGTAAGTGTAAGTATACAATTGTAGTTTAATTATAATTTTTACCACTTCTACATCTTCTTCTCAACAAAATCCTACCACAGTCAAGTTTGTTCAGGCTCGTTGCTGACTGTCGCCCGAAATTCATTCATGTAGTCCAAGTCGTCCAAATTTCCTTAAAAAAATGGTAGACACAATTAAGAACGTGTTATCTCAATTAAATCATTAGTTAGAGGCTAGAAGGATTCAGCTTAGCTTATAAATTGTGCGTATGAAATACAATATGCAACATCAATTATTCATAAAGCAATTATTTATATTATTGGATCTGTTACCTGTTGCCATTTCTAATTTATTAAGCAGCCCGTCCACTAGCAGCTGTTTTTGCCGCATATTTGTCCTTTGCCGGATGATTATACGTTTATTACAATGAATTGAAGAAATTAATTAATTAAATTAATGAAGTAATCAAAACATTCGCGGCAAAGCTGAGCAAGCGCGATCTGCGCACAAATTGGCACAGACTAAGTAAAGATTTCAGCAATAGAAACGCGCTCACGCCACAGATAATGAATAACGGACAGTTATTGTATTTCTACTAAAAAAGAACAAAGTAATTATTTTGGAATATCCAATGAACATAATTTTAATTGTTTTATATTTTCATGTTGCTTTAATTGATTTAAACAAGGCAATTTGGAATATTTTTATCATTCACCAATAATTTCATTAATTCTTTATCAGAATGTGCACGGCTCTAACAATATAATTTAGTAGATGTCAAAATCAAATTAAGTCCTGTCATAATGATGGATAAATTTAATTCAAATGAACAACATAATAGGGTATCTGATTATTCCTAACTAAAATTAAAAGATTTTAATTTAAGTTTTAGTTAGGTAGGTGTACAACAGAATTGGCACCATTGTCATACAAATTTTTAGTTCCACTTTTCACCGCCGCAGCGCAGTTCATTTTTTAATACAAAATTCATGGAAGTCGATACGAAAGCGTTCTCGCAATTTATTCATGCTCGCGCTACAGATGTTAAGCGGCTGACGTAGACTGTGAACACTTGCAATGCCGAGGGCATTACTTACACTTTGGCAGCCTTGTGTTTAGAGGGATTCCCAAGCCATCCGCATAAAGGACGAATAGGTCATTCGACATTCATACACACGCTCTGTAAACCATACCGTAAGATAATAAAATTGCAAATGGGAGCGCTGTTTTGCTATAATTTTCCGTACGGTGGAGTTATTTAGAACGAGAAATACCATTACCTATTAAAGACACATTTTTTTTATACACAGCTGGGTTCGGTCTTTTCGGTGGTCGCGGCGACTACACAGCAAAAATAAAGCTTTTCGATATTGGCATGGCGGGCGGAGACCAGGAAGGAGATGGTGACCTGCTCGCTGAGACCGAAGAGATCCTGTTTGAGTGCGCTCCTCGTGACCGCTTCCCTGTGCTCTTTGACGGACCGGTGTCCATTGCGGTGACTATAACAAACATTCCTATGTTGAATTTCCACCTAACAATTACTCAATTATCGCCGCGGCTTACTCTTCTTCGCTACGAATAGGAAGTGATGCCTATCCGTTCCTGTTTTAATTTCCTTATTGTCCACAGGCTAACCGTTGGTATGTAGCATGGGCGTGTCTCAACGGCCCGTCATCAGACTGCGGCTCATCGGGTCAGGCCATGGTGATCAACGAGGATGTGGGATTTCACTTTAAGACCTCAAAGAAATCCAACAACGGCACAGATGTGAACGCCGGCCAGATTCCTACCATCTTTTACAACCTTATCGGACCCGACCATGGCCTCCCCGCCAGAACCATTGACCTCGGAGAGCCAATAATAGTCTTGTCCAAAAACATATCTCGGAAAGTCACTGTACAATGCTTTAAATCCCTTAATACGTTGCTCTCATGGAGCTGGAGAAAATTCCAGGGCATACTGCTCGACACTAATGGCCAAGTGCCCATAAATTATCACAAGCTTTCCGTAATGAAACATCAGAAGCGATTAGCTTATGTGATAAGGGCCTGTCTTAGACTCATAAAATTTTACGTAAACCAATTATACCCACAAAATAACAAGAAAAGAAACTCTCAAGAGTACATGTCGTATTGCGAGGCCATGTCGGAAGCGAGAAATTTAATCCTGTCAATAGCGGCCGACGCCACGCCCTCCTGCAGCATGCTGGCGCGCAGGCCGGGCAATCCCCAGGCCTTGAGGACTTGTTACGTGCAGTTTGCTTTGGAACTGACTACCGCTATTCGCCAAGAGTTACATGATAATATCACTTCATGTTACCACGCGTTCTATCCGACGCCTATGCTAAAATGGATCAATCTTTGCACTTTACTGTCCCAGGTTTGGGTAAGATATTGAATATATAAATTTGATTAGTATTTGACACTTAAAAATATGTTATCACGTAATAATTTAATTGTTTGTGTAGGATGGTGTGGTGCCTCCTTGTCGTATTCGAGAACTGACTGCAATATTCGCCGCTATGTGTGCTTCGAGGAGTCTCCGAGATGTTCTACAGTATGTTGTCCCTCTAACAGAAAGCAGCGTTTTAACCACTGATAATAAAAAAACAGATGTTAAGGTAAACAGAAAATTATGTTGATAGCATTCAGGCTTTCATAATGCGGCCACTGACTTCTAATGAAATACTTCCATCATCAGGTATTGACAGATATATTGTCCAAATCAGCTACAATGCCGAGATCGTCTCAAGCTCAGAAACCACCGCCTGTGCCGCCTAGGGCGAACGTCAAGGACTCTCAAAAGGTTGAGCTAATTCAAAATGATAATAATATTTTATAAGTATAAGTTGCCGTATTATTATAGTGTTGAAGGGTGCAAAGCAGGAGTGTCCATGACTGACATGACGTTTTAACAAGATTTCGTGGCTTCTGATTTAATGGTCCAAGAGATGGTAAACAATTTTGTTTTAGGCATTGTGAACTTTTTTACAATATTTTATTGATGTCTGAATAAATAAACGCAGACCTGGCTGAAGGTTAATGGGGCAATAATATTAGTCCAATAATTGTTGTTTTTTTATAGAGAGAAGCGCACCGGATGGCGCGAAGTCCCAAAGATTGGCACTTGCTGGACGTGTTGCCCAAGCTACTGGACATCGTGCTGATTCCCATTAAGCAGCAGATGATGTCGCGACAGTGTGGCCAGATCCACGAACATGGCGAAATCAAGCAGGGACAGCTCCTCTCAGAATTCTCCTGCAAGTTCATAATTAGAATCATCGCCGAGCTTGCACACACCGCTACCAGTAAACGGGTAATTACTTCATCACAACTTCATTTTACCAAATACACAGGATTAAATCTACCTCGTACCGTCTTACATTGTACCGTCGGGCCTTGAGGTGGTAGGTATTGATTGCTTTATTTATTGCGAAGGTGTCCAGTAATCTTACGTTGGTAAGGGTTACTGTAACCGATAGACGCTTCCCATATCCGATATCCCTAGATATCAGCGCGTTGCCAACCAAAGCAGATACGGTGATTTGAATATTTTGAAGTTTGGTCTCCTTGATCCCACGTCGATACAGCTTGTTTGTATTAATATAGTACGCTATCGACCAGGAAACATCGGATACGAACTCGCTGAAGAGCCTGGTGTCACCGTCGCGTTTCATGCGCGTCAATCAGAAGCGCGCCTGGAACACTGGAAACGGCAGCCCCGATGCGATCTGCTTCACCGTAGAGCGCCCCGGCATTGTACTCCTTGGCGCCTGTGTCTACGGGGGACCCGGAAACTACGAGTACTCGCTTGAGTTGCTACACGATGTGCGTGTGAGTACTATATTTAATCCTACTAAATGCTTTTTTAATGGTAAGTAAATGCACCATTCGTTTCTTTTAATTTTGATGTAGTTGCGCTCGAAGCCCGATGAGTCGCACCCTTCTCACTGCTGGGTGAGCCTGGAAGTGGTCCATGGATCTTACAGCGCTGCCGACTGCGTGCATGACATGGTACAGATCAAGTTCGAAACTCCTGTGCCCCTTAAGGTAATTAATGTTTTTTTGGTATTTACGGTAAACAAAACCTCTGGTATTAATTATATTCAATAACACACTAGATTTTTCATTATATCATGTGGCCACCAACTAAGTATTTTAAGAAATTTGTAAGTGTATTATCGTCTCGTAACTGTTTTTTATATTGAGCTACATGAAACCTGTTGCGTGGGAGAGACGCTTCCTCCTTTTTGAGTGTGGTAGATGTTTAGGCATTATTAATATGGTTTGTTATATTAGGAGGACATCCGGTACGCCCTAAGGTTGTGCAACCATGGCGGGCGCACGGTTCATGGTGATTGCGGCCTTCCGTCGCTGAACGGGCCGGACTCTACCACCTTCCGGTTCGCTTTCTGCTCGCTAAGCTTCAACGGCACCACAGTCGCCAGGGGGCAGATACCCAGCCTTATCTATTACAAGTGAGTACATTTTATAAACTCTTCATTGTTCAAGGCATGAGGAAAATACCTTTAAACAGATTAATCTGGGTCCACTATTGAATGCGTTTGAGCACCATACCGAAAAACATACAATACCAACTCAGGAACTCCTATCTTTATTTGGTCTCATAAATATAAATGTAAGTTCGCAATACAAACAAATAAGGGTTTGTTTCGTACGTGTCCCTAAATTGCAAGAGAATAAATAAACCACAACCAATTTCTGTATCTGAGGTATCAACCTATGTAGAGATATGTAATGAATGATTAAATATGGAATATAATGTTTGCAGCACGTCGTCAAAGCCACTGACTGGGTCCGCGGAGTACTCGGACGCGGTGATGCAGTGTCTGCGCGGCATGACGATGCGCGTGGCGAGCTTGGTGGTGGAGCGCGTCGCCGAGCTGCTGCGCTCGCTGCACACCGAGCTGTCGGTCGAGGACCTGCGCCGCAACGCCCCGGTGCTGCACCACTCGCCCGTCGTCACCCAGCTGCTGCCCTACACGCTCGCCAGCCTCGACCCACTCAACGACTCCAAGGTCTCATACTCTCGTACATTATCTAACATTCATTTTTTATTCATTGCGTGCGCTGTTTCTATATATGTACGGCACTGAGCTAGTGTAGCTATTTTGAATAGCACTCTCACCAAAAAACTCTTGAAAATGGACAGCCATTTCTATTAAAATAGGTAATATATTCTGCATTTTCTTGCAAATAATTATGAATATCGTAGGTAATCTCACACTGACACTGTGTGAACCTTGCAGAGTATGATCAAACTGCTGGAGTTAATACACACGGTGTTGCCGCACGTGGCCTCCATGAACTCGCTGGTGCCGGCCGCGGAGGAGCGGGCCGCCACCACCACGGCGCACCACTACACCTGGGTGGAGAGCGACCACCCGTACAAACAAGCATCTCCCACCAATATAAGGTGCCCCTACGTACATCATTTAAATTTATATATAAAATTGCTTTACTATAATTATTCGAAATTGTTATGGCTATATCTTTTTTCATACATAAAAGTGAAAAAAAACTAACCATTCAGGAAACCTTAGAAAATTACTACAAATTTGAAACTTGGCAGGTAATGGCTTGACATGAAATGCTCGAGAATTACATGAAATGATCAACTGTCTATTGGCCACATCATGATGTGCCTTAGGCAGATCAATGATAACAAATCATTTCTCGATATAGGCAATAAACGCGCTTGTAGTTCATAAAATAGTCAAGATTATTTGATCATATCGTAAAATACTTACATTAGTTACCGGTAGAGGCGCTACAAGCATACATCTGAAGTGCGTCACGTCAGTATCCATTACTTTATATTAGGTCCTTACATATGAAATTGGCGTTTTGTATGGGAGGAACAAAAAGTCGAATATTTTTTAATATAATATATTTAATTAATCAAAGTATGAACCATTATTTTCTATGCACTTTTGCCATCTCATAGGTAGTTCATTGATCCCTTTACTAAAAAAACCAGTCGGACGGGAATCAATAAAATCTTTGAAGGCGATTTGGACTGCCCCATCGGAGTTGAATTTTTTCCCTTGCAAGAAGTTATCCAAATTTCGAAAAAAATGGTAATCTGTTGGAGCAAGGTCCGGGGAGTACGGAGGATGTCTAAGACTTTCCAATTGAAGCTCTTCTAATTTAGTAGCCGTCTGTAGCGCAGTGTGTGGTCTAGCGTTGTCGTGAAGCAGCAGTGGCGTGGAGCGATTGACCAGCCTAGGTTGTTTAGCCGCTAGCTTTTCCATCATGGTTTGCAATTCCTGACAATAGACATCAGCCGTAATAGTCTGGCCAGATTTGAAAAAACTGTAATGAACAATACCGGCACTAGTCCACCAAACGCTTACAAGTAACTTTTTTGGGGTTAATTTTCGCTTGGGGCAGGATTTGGCTGGCTGGCCAGGATCTAACCATTGCGCTGAGCGCTTCCGATTATCGTAAAGAACCCATTTTTCATCACAGGTAATGATTCGGTTTAAAATACCTTCATTATTGTGCCGGTTTAGTAATGTAACGCAGCAGTCGACGCGCGTTTGCCGGTTTGTTTCAGTCAATTCGTGAGGTACCCACCTTTCAAGCTTTTTAATCTTCCCAATTTGCTTCAAGTGAATTAAAACAGTTTTATCACTAACATTGCAGCCTGCAGCTAACTCGGACGTGGTTTGCGATGGATCCGCTTCCACAATAGCCTTCAACTCTTCATTATCAACTTGAGTCTCAGGCCGTCCACGGGGCTTGTTCTGCAGGTCGAAATTTCCAGAACGAAAACGTTGGAACCAAAAACGAACTGTGTTTTCTTTTGCAACACGACCGCCATACACATCATTCACCCTTCGAGTTGTTTCCGCAGCACTAGTGCCACGGCGGAACTCGTACTCGTAAATAATGCGATATTTAAGGTTTTCCATTTTGTAAAATGAGTGACGCAAACAGAAAAAAACAGAAGAAAAAAAACAAATGAATGACGATCATCGAAGCACAAATACATGAGTCTATAGCTGTACAAATTTGAATTTGGAATTCCTTACCAAAGAGGAGAAATTCGTGATTAAAGTGGCCAGTACGAAAAACGCCAATTTCATATGTAAGGACCTAATATATGTACTACAAAGGCAGCATAGCCAAGTTAGCCGAGGACACGCCTGTTTATAGGTAACTAGAGCTTCACGAGGATTTATTTTTATATTTAGGATATGCTATTTTTATGTTAAGAAAATGTTGCTAGCACAGCGAATTTTCTCCGCAATAAGAATGGCAACGCGGTGGCAACCTATGTTAATGGTATAAATATATACATTTACACATGTATCTGTAAGCGAAGGCGGCCGCTTTACGTTTCCTAAAAACAACAGTAATTTTAGAAAACACTTGCCTTTTAAAAAGAAGCTAATGCCTACCTGCATTTATAAGGGCCTACATGCCAAGTAACAAGTTTGTAAGCTTTATATTATTCCATGAGTGAGCCAGCGGTAGTCGCTTTTTATATATACAAGAACGCAGAACATGAAATATAGTATAATCATTACAATAAATTATAAAAACACGGAATTACGAAAAAAATAGAGATTATCTTAGCACAGGATAGTCAGTTGAGTAATTCATATTAATCTACGCATTTAAAATTGCGCAATCGTAACATACTTGTATTGTCTCGAAGATAACTTTACTGGCAGTTCAGCATCGTAGGCAATTTGCAATGAAGCAGGCAGATTTGGTACAATTTCTATCACAGATCAATAATTTATTTGTCTCGGCTTTATGATTGTTTTTAATGTGGTTGATAAGTGTGTGTTAAATAGAGAAGGCATTATAAAGTGTGTAATGACGAATTTAAGAGTGCTGTTTCCGTCGAGTGTGACCTGGATGGCCCTGGAGATGGACCCGCGCAGCGTGACGGCCCAGCCGGAGGACTCGCTCACCATCTTCGCCGT
Organism: Falcaria lacertinaria; assembly: GCA_951449985.1. NCBI lineage: Eukaryota > Metazoa > Arthropoda > Insecta > Lepidoptera > Drepanidae > Falcaria > Falcaria lacertinaria. The sequence continues at coordinate 4,834,287 of OX602108.1, forward strand.
CGCCGGCGCGCCCAAGCACAGGTGCCGCTGTGCCATGATCGAGCCCAAAAAACCAGACCCACCCTTCCGTAAGGTATACAAGGTATTCATTCGATCATTCCACACCATTCATTGATGTGAGTTCCAAACAAATACAATGTTGCTTTCAATAGACAACATAATGTCTGGCTGTGTGTTGTATGTAATATTTTATGTGTCGTTTCACTGAGCCTCATGTTTGCCAAGCGTTGTATTTAGCCAAATATAAATGTGTTGAGGCTTCATGTAACAGAACCCTTTTATTCGATGTCACTCATCTCTCATTTCCCAGTAGTTTAAGTAGTTATTATGCTTCATTAAATGATAGCTACACTTATTTTTAAGTATCTACTATGCGAACGTTTTTTTCTGTATGATATCCTATCATCGATGTGAATAGTTGATTGGTATATTGCTTTTGATATATTAATTTAGATAAATGTTTGTTTGAATGTCAAATTATATATTGTGACTCAGCGTGACTTAAAAATATAATATACCCTATAAGTTAAATATAACTTATCCGTGTAGTTTGTGAATAAAAATCATATTGTAAAAGACAAAAACTAAATCCTCACGTCAAATATTTGGTAATACTAACATGGTCATATACCGGTATGAATGAATACACGTGAAAGTAAGACTTTTCAGTCACTCTTCGTCACAATAATGAATTGTATTTTATTTATTTTATCAATTAACATTTGGTTTTATTACACAGCGTTTGGTGCAAATGACGTCCGATTCTGGCGAGGTTGAGGATACCAACGAGGAAGGCGATTTGGACGCGTTCTGCACATACTACAACTGCACTTATGTCAACGTCACTCCTAAGTTGGCCAACGTGTACGTAGCCAGCTGATTCTTTGCTCTTTGTGTAATACCCCTAACATTACAATACTAGTATATACGGTTCCCATAGCCTATGGACGCCTGAAATACCAGGAGTATCACTATCATTATCCATTTATCGTAAACATATAGATTAACGTAAATCAAATCGGCTCGGCCATCCGCTTGTTTGTCCCCGTCCTAGAATGGAAAAGCAGTTAAATGCTTGCATAAATATATATGGGGTTTTTGTATATCTTTTCTACAGTGCAGACGATTGGCCGCAGAAAGCTCTACTGGTGCCTGGAAATGAAGTCATATTCTCATTGGAAACATCGTCGGATTACATCAATGATTATAACTTGACAACTGAGTGAGTTTGCACATGGTTTTCTATCCAATTCAGACACACTCGACTCAGACCATTTGCATGTTGTGTTATCAGGCGACCCTGCGACACTAAGCGTAGCAGTCAGGTATTCTAATCCCCTAGACCAGCGGTCTCGTCGATCATGCACTATATTATTTTCTTTTTTATCTTTAAAGAGTGTGTACACCAGGTGTTATATACCTAGATAGTGGCGGAATTTTGATCACCGGGCGATTTCGAGTTCGGATTAAATTGCACCCCTGCCAAAACTAGGTCGCCGGTGGCTAGTAAAATACAAATAACAATAGAATAATTCTGCCTTAATAATATACTTTTGGTGACAGTGATGACAACCGATTCGGCTTTCGGTGTCTTTGCGTGGGGTACGATGGCACTCCTCTGATGTCAAAGCGTCAAGGGCTGGTTGCCTTGGAGATGGAGCTAGTCTACGCGGGTGCCGCGTGCGCATCCCGTCTGCTTACTCCCTCTCTTGAATTACCGAATTTGACATTTTGTAAGTCCTTTATGTTTTTTATTTTTAATGAAGTTCATATAGTATAGGTTATGGCGATAGCAATTTGTGCTGAAAATGAATGGGTGCTTAGAATGTAAGAAAATAAAAACTATGTGAAGGAAAAGAGTAAAGTGTCGCTTTATTAAATATGCTTATACCTTCTTTTCCGGAATTAATATCTCGGTATAATCATCGATTTATTTCGTCTCGCAGATAACGTAAAGGCTAAAGAAGCCAGTTGGAGCATTTAAAAGTGGTTATTTAGTATTATTTTTAAACAATAATTAATTATGTTAATAAAAAAAAATAGTTAACTGTTTTTATAAAACGATTGCAGAAAATATTTGTGTATAAAAATAAGCAATCGACCGTAAATTCGAGTGAAACCTCTAGGACTAATTGATTTTCCCATAGACACCAATCTTCCCTAAAAGTACAAAAAAGCATCATTTTGTTTAAATAATCATCATTTTTCCTGGACCAGCTAATCTAATGGAAGTGCAGCTCCAAGCTGTAAGGAATGAAGCCCCTGGCGGAGAGCGCGAGGCCACACCACGCGAGATTGAAGAGAATTTCGTGTCCAAGGGATTGGAGCTGTCTTCGCCCCCATCTATCCACCACGTGGTCGACGGGCAGCCTTTGCTTCGGTAAGTTTACTTTTTAAGGGACACCTTTTAATCTTTGACTTCTCCAGAATGAATTAGGCGGTATTAGGAAGTCGTAATCGCGGGCAAACGCTAATAATCGATAAAAAATATACTGTTGTTCTTTATCAGTAGCTGAATCTTTGAGTAGTCTTACTTTTATGCATGCAGCTACTGAATGTGTTTTATGAAATAGACCAGTCCTTCAACGATCATCACAATATAGTACCTGCCTATTTATATACAGCTGTAGTAAGTAAGTATGAGGTAAGTGAACAATCGGCAACGAAGGTGACCCTCGGACCACTTCGTCCAATGTTTTAGCTCATTCCCCGATTCTGGATTACTGTAAGGTATGAATGAAATAAAACTTCGAATGCGTGTAAAGATGGAATGGATGGATGGGATTACAATGGTTGGTTTATAAAACAATCGGATACCATAAAATATAATATTACGGGATGCACGATTATTGCGGTACATCTACATAGTAAAACATAATGTATTAAAACAGCTTAAAAGCTTCGAAATAAACAAAACAAATTCAGTGGCAGCATTTACACAGCTTATTAATGTAGAAATGAAATTCAACAATCGCAAAAACAAGAAACCACGTAAAAGACATTTCTACTTGAAACTATGACATAATTGTCTCAAAAACTATTTAATACCAGCAAACACAAGGTGTTTAATAACATTAATGTTGAATATACATATTTTTAACAAAATAAATATGAAGAAATAATTATGCTAAATACTATCTTATCCGTTTCATTTTGTTATCTGCAACGTTAAGAAATATATTTTTGGCACCTCGAATTCAACTGACTAAATCGCAATAATATTCGTCATAGAAAAATAAGGGATGGTTAACAGGTGGAGAGGGGAATAGAAGCAATACATCTCTCATAGTATTACATAAGATGAACTAACAACGGGGCTATTGGGTCTAATAGATGGTTCGCGTTCGCAGAGTAAATGCTTTTGTATAATTATCACATTACTTATAACTAAAATACAGCACATACATTCGCAACAATTTCGCAAACGACTTATTAACAGAATGGGACTCCAAAGAAAAATTTAGTTCCTTTTTTATTTGCTATAATAACGTTTATACAATGATACTTGTGTAAAAAGCTAAGATGTAATGATTATAATTTCTAACTAGGGCGCCTACTACTTAAAGAAGGAATAATTTTTGATGTAATGAAATTACAAATTTCAGTTAATTGCATTCGAAACCAATTGTAGTAATATTTTATTTGTGTAATGAAGAATTAAATAAAAATGGAACAAGAAAAAATACAACAAACGCAACCCATGTGAAAGATCATTTCTTGTCAAATTGAGTGGGCTCGTCAAGTTCAACGCGATTAGTATGTGGTATAATGATCACAAAAAACTCGAGTTGGCTATGTTGCAGTTTAATCGCGTGGTACTAGAAGTAAATAATATTTGGATATAATATAATATTCGGCAAAAGTTACAAAGAAAGGAATTTCCAAATAGCACCCCTAACGGGATAAAACAAGGTCCAAAATCTGTATGGAGTAACGAGATTAGATATACTTTTATATTCGAAACTTCACAGAGGTACTCCTGTAAATAAATAAGTAAATACGTTTTCAGGCTTTTCAAAATGTTACCCCTAAAGGTGGGAAATGGGTAGCAAAGTCTAAAAATCAACACCCCGAAATTAATGCCAGCGAAGCCGCGGGCAATATAACCAACATAATAGCAGGGTCGTGAACGCGTGAGTGATACTCCGGTGTTGCAAGCCAAGCGGATACATATAGGCTACGGTAACCGCTTACATCTCTCGTGATGGTTCAAGCGGGCTGTATACTTGTTTGCCACCTTAGTGGTATTAAAAATGCATGCAACCGTAAAAGTAACATCAGTCAGCTTAACCATACCTCACGATGAAATATTTTACTATAGAATTCTGAAGTCCTTGTAACGCCAATCATAGTGCCTGAATGTGTAGTTACCAAAACCAAAGTATGACACATGCTACTTTCTGCCATCAATAAGTAATTTTATAATTCTAGCGGTAGAAACACGACAATAACTTCTCCCGAAACGGGTCAGTTTCATCTTATACAAAATATGTCTTAACGAAATTGAATCCATTTGCTATTGGAATATTTTACTTAGTTCAGTGCACGTTATTATAGTGTTATTATACTGATTTACATAGGTATTATCAGAACATCAGAATTTTATTACTCGACTATGCTATATTATCAAGCGTAATGAACTGCTGCACTAAGCATTTATACTGATGTCTATCTGTCTGTATTATTTATATTGTAATGGTCCGTAGTAATAGTCAAATGAATTTGCTACGGCTCTGAGGGACGAAGTATTGAGGAAAGGTAGGAAGGAACTAAAATCCCCATGGAATGTTTCATGCCTCTGTTTAACTGAACTTAAAATAAACATTAATCATACGATACTGAATTGCCGGCGCCGGAAATCAATTGAACCAAACATTTAGTATGTACTACACTATTATAAATCTGTGGTGAGCAGTTCAGCTCTCTCCACAACTATATGGAATTCTGTCTCTCTATAAGTTTTTCCATCTGGCATCACTATTTGTACTTTTTTATTATTCTCGTTTTCCCGTCTTACTATGAAAAACACTATGAGAGCCGCAATTAGCAGCACCAATATAATACCTATAACTACATATATCCAGAATGTTCTTTTGAACGCCCCACAACGACTGTCCACGTAAGTCGGCAGCGAAATATAATGTTCCTCTAATGCATACCAGCAGTTAATATTTCCACCCTGTTCTTTTAAAATTTCGTGCCACTCTTCATATAGTTCACAAGTGCAGGTGAGATTAAGGTTCAATCCATCCACGCGCATGGCCAGCCTTGATCGATTGTACATCAGCGATGATGGAGTCAGACTTGTAATGGTGTTGTTGTCGATCAGCAATTCCTGTGACCCCATAACTGACCATTCTTGAGAATCGACAGTGAAACCGAAGAAGGCACCTTTTCTCAAATTGTACACTGTGTTGTTTCTAAAAGTAATTGGTCCTCTAGTAACTATGTGAAATGCATCCCCTTCTAATGTATCAATATTGTTGCTCTCGACGAGAACTCTCTTTGGTGAACTGACAAGAAATGTTAAACTATACAAATATTTGATGGTAACTCCTTCTATTCTTAACAGATTAGTTATTTCAACATCAGACAAAAACCTACTAGGAAGAGTGTCAACGGCGCCGCCGCGCATAATAAAGTTTATAGTTGAAAATTTCTTGAACGTTTGGATTTCTACGTTTTTAAACACATTCTCTGTTAATTCTATGTTTTTGACAGCTGAGAGACTAGAAAATGCGAAGGGCTTCATAACGTTTATTCGACTGTTGGTAATGACGATATCGTTGATCCGCCCCTGTATTGAATGGGAGGCAATTTCGTCAATAGTACAGTTGTTAATACTGATGCGAATTCCGGGGTTCATGTCGCTCTCCCTGGAGAATGGCGTCCAAGCAAGAGCTCGTTCGTTGATGACCACATGGTTAACATTCCGGATCTCGACGTTACGGAGCTGTATGAGGTTTCGAATCGTGTCCTGTAGGAAGCTTACTCTTTCACAGCCATCGATAATGATGCCTGTGGCAGTTGATGGAACTCTGTAAGCTCCATCGGGCCGTAGAGTCACCTCCTGAAAGAACAAAGGTAACATTTGAAATTCAACAGTTGCAAATGGAACAGTTGAAAATTAATTACGTTTAAAATAATTATCAAAAAAACTAAAATGGCTAAATCGTAGCATTATATACCGATCCTATCAGGCGTTGACATGGGTTTACCATCAGATGTGCGGGCCGTATTATTTGTTTGCTACTTTGGAAACAAAATATGTTCTATAATCGATCGATCGTATTTTCTTATAAAAACATGTGAACGTTAAAGGTAAAGAAAATATCTCACAGTATATTCAAGAGTGCAGTTGCATATGAGCCTGGTAAAGGAGTCGCACCGACAGGCTTCGTCCTCGCAAAGGGTGGGTGATGTGGACTGTGCGAGCGCACGCAGCTGCACCATCACCATCAAGTGCCACCACGTCGGCCAACGCATGCTAAATGTCTTACGTCACCATTTCACTTGTATTCAACACACCCTGCAAATTAACGTTAACTCACATTTAATGATCACGAGAAATGTCTTGATAGTTCAATAAAATGAGTAAATATTGTATCGCCTCTGCAGAGAAACGTAACCGAGAGCTAATGAAGTCAATATGAGTCAGCCAGGTATCGGCCGTAATCGGGGGCACGTTATCAGATATGCGGTTGGTGTTGGTGTGTGCAGTACGGCGTGTGTTGGGTTTGTGTTTGATTTTAGCAAAGTTATCGTGAAGATTGTGAATGTTTAGATAATACCACTATCGGCAACCTACTTCCAACGCTTATACTTTTTATGTTATTTTTTATTAATTTCGATACTCAACATATCTAGTATATAATAATGTATACATGTAATTTTATTGCCATTAAATTATATAAATTATATGTTACAAAGGTATCTGTATTGTGATGTGTGCAGTTAATACCCCCCCCCCCCCCCCCTAAACCATAATAATAATAATAACACTAACAAAGTCAGCACATACCTTGTAGGTAGATTGTGCATTTTTTGCTTGGCATGCAAATATTTGCTAGTTTTAGATTTGTTTAAATGTGCTCCTATGTCCATTTTCAGTATACCTCCATATTTCAAGAAGACTACCTCAATTTATCAGAATATGCTTAATTCATAAAAAAACTCAAGCTTCATATACATTTTGCATATATATGTAGCTAGAAGTAAAAACACAGAGAGCATATAAATCTGCTTAATTAATAAAAATAACACCGAGCTACATACATTTTGGTTCTATGATATTAGAATTAAAAACATATATCATATAAATATTACGTCGCAATTATGGCTTAAGCGAATAGTAATTTTATCAGTATCCCTGTTCTTTTTTATTTTGTTTCTAATTACAACGCAATTAATTAGAACTTGCATAACTTTATTACTCGGCTTGTGCCGGCGTCTTTTACGACTAAAATTCCATGGTAACCCTTGATTTTTACGAGACACTAAGTACCCTATGTTTGACTTCAGGATGTCCCTGAGGTCTATCTGTGTGCCAATTTCATTAAAATCCATTCTGCCGATTTGGCATGGTTCAGTAAAAAATAACTTAACAAACATGCGAAATTTCGCATTTATTGCATTAGTAGAATATTTGTTATTGATGTAATGGTATTTTCATATTCTCACGTCACGTGTGTCTGCTCTGGCTAACCAGACAAATGGCATTCCTGTGGCCACACCCTCGCGCGTTTTTGGTTGCGAGTTTATTTAAGTTTGTCTGTGCATAAAATTGGAATCTGTATCAATAAAAGCATACAGTCTTTCAAGCAACGGCTGGCTGTGCTTATTCAAACTTAGTTCGAGTTTACAATACTGGTATTGGAATTTATTAAATATCATATTATATGTCGGTCTTGTGCCCGATATTGTCTTCTATCTGTATGTATTGACGATTTCAACATTGGACTCTTCACCTCTTGTTTCCTACCCTCAATCGGTGAACTAGCAGTTGCCTAGTGATCGAATTCGAACACCACAATTTGAAATATTTACAAACTGACATGACATTCAGTAAGATTTGTGTTACTCTTGTGTGTTGTAACGTGTTAAACATATGATTGTGCTTTATTATTCTTAAAAATATATTAATGTAGTTCTTATGCATTATTATATAAAATATTTGCTTTCCAGCCTTCGACTCCACACCAACTTTAATTGTGCCAAATATAAATTATAGCATTTATATGTATTATTATTTATTATTTATATTACTACATATTTCTCTTAATATTTAATTAAGTAGATATTATTTTTTATATGTGCGTTTTCTGATTGTTTTGCTATGCTGTCCTATTTTTATAACTCAGAAGTTACTAATTAAGTTGAAACTGGTAAATTTTCTTTACACCGAACTTAAAGTCTCCGTCACTTGTTCTTTGTTCTACCAAAAACGCGACATTGGCGAAATTGTGGCAACCCCGCAGCAGCCATAAAGAAGTTAAAGTTGAAGTTCTTTCCGCGTTTTTAAAAGGAGGTACAAAGATTTTGCTTCACGTATCAATATTATGATAACATAATTTGCATAAAAACATACCTATCGCAGTCCTAACTCGAATAACAAATATACTTATAAGATAACGCAGAATGGTTTCGACAATCGCCTTATTGTGTTTCATCTGATGAGAGATGTAAGTATGTAAATCAATATACATGTAAAAACCATGTTTGTGGGTTTGTCCAACCTTTTCTCTATAACCACCTTTTGTCACCTACTGATGGTGGTAGTGCTACCACTCTCTGAGAAAGGGAGTTTGGTCTTAGTGGATGGCGGTGGGTAGGTGGTGGGTAGTGGGTGAACAAATGTCTGTTGCGACCCGGGCGACTCCGGGTTTTACATACTTTTTTTTATCGCCATAGAGCTCAACGGTTCACTCATATTTGGGCATACAGTACAGTGTCAACCCATCAAAATCAGTTGAAGGTAGGTAGGTCAGATATGGTTGTGAGTACTGACGGCAGTACTGAAATAGCATCAACCTCATTGCATGAGTGGTTAATTGCAATGAATCATCATAAAACCAGAGCTGAGGTGCCACGGGTACATGAAATATGAATGATTCGTCAATGAATGACTAACACGCACGCTGAATATCCTTTCGTAAACATTCTATTCCAGGCAGGTGCACTATGAAAAACTATGAAATATTATTAGCGTCGTTCTTTCCACATTGCTCAAATATGTATTGACAAATACCTAATAATATAAGACAAATAAACAACCTACCTAACTTGTTATTAATAAAGTACCTAATACGTTGAAAATGGTTGGTAGGTTAGGTTAGTTTTATTAGGTTGTAAATAAATTTATGATTTATTTTGTAACTGGAAGGAATAATATAGCCGCTGGTTTACTGGAGTGGTGAGCTGTTTGTGAGTAGTTAAACCTAGGATAGGACGCAAATCCTCGAGGAGGTAGCGTTTGTGCGGCGTGCCCTCAACTCATGGCTTGCCTTCCCTGGCCGTCGAGGGGAGTGCGAGGTACCAATAGGACGGAACGGGTGAAAGTACTCAATACGCATCTTAATAATGGGGAAACATAATCCGGGTCCTGTCATAGCTTTCCGTGAGAGGGTAACCAGTGCCTCGACGTTTCCTCTAGCGACAAATGCCATCATGCCACATTTAAGGAATGTTGCAGTCACCCTCTGCCATATGTTATTCTATATTGCATTGTAGACGTCTTCAGTCTCGATCCAAAGCCCATATATTCGTTTAGGTTTCCATCCCATTGAAATAGTACTTAACTGGGATCAATGTTACGTAACCAAACATACTACATAACTGAATAGGATAGGATGTAATAGGATCCATAATGTTTATATAGATTAACTAGCGGCCCGTCCCGGCTTTGCACGGGTAGACATTTATCAAAATAATATTTTGTCTACCCGTGCGAAGCCGGGGCGGGCAGCTAGTATAATATATAGTCTATGTTACTCAGTGATAATGTAGCTTTCTAACGGTGAAATAATTTTTGAAAGCGGTCCAGTAGTTTCGTAGCCTATTCAACACAAACCCACCAAAATACAAATCCTTCCTCTTTATTTATTAGTGTAGATCATAACTGTTACCAATAACTTTAATGGTCTTCTTCTTTAATGATCTCAAGCTAGAATTGTTAATATGATTCTTCATATATTTAATAGGTAAATTATATTATATATTTGTATTACTTTCAACAATGAAATTACCGCACCCTTAATAAATGGGGAATAGGACAGAAAAAAAAAGCAGAATGTAAACCTTTTATATAATACTAGCTGTGCCCGCGACCTCGTACGCGTGGAATTAATTTTGTTTACAATTTCATGCGTTTTATTTTTTGTAGCGTGGATAGCTAATATTGCTTACAAAATAAAAGTAGCTTTATAGCATCAGCTATCTGCCAGTGAAAGTCCCGTTCAATTCAGTCCAGCCGTTCAGCTTTTGTTCACATTTTATGCGGTTTGATTGTGCGGAACACTAATTAATTTCCAAAATAAATTAAGCCTAAGTTACGCCTTAAAGCATAAGTTACCAGTAAAAGTGTTCAAATTGGGCCAGCCGTTTGTAGTCTAAGATCCGACTATACATCGACCTTACGATCGACATACCTGTATATACCTGGGAACCCAGTAGTTTGTCCAGGTAAATAATAGACAACGCTACGTATGCACATTCTATATGTTTTATTCTTTAAATCCAGTATAATTTTTTTTATTATCTTGATGTTGCAACATTTTATGAAAAAAAAATTTTTTTGAAAAAATATTCTGGCCAGGATTTAATTATATAATAAGTTTTATTCTATTATCAGCTCGGTGAAGGTCGATGTATGGTCGGATCTTAGACTTGGTTACGCTATTGTTTGAAACTAAAATTTAACGCGGAACGGGCGCACACGCCCTTTGCAGGTTGCGTGGTGGTTTTATGGTTTAAAAAAATGTTTATATAACCGAGCAACATGCTTAGTGTGTATTTAATATGTTGTAACATTTAAATTGTAATTAAACAATTAACGAAGTTTGATGCCAACTACCTAAATTAGGTATTATAGATGTTTTAATTTATTATATAAATCCATGTGATGCCTATATTGTCTATATTAATGCAGTAAATATCCACAGTATTGGTAACTTATCAAAAATTATACAGCATGGAAAACTAAGAACGGTCAGAATGGCGAATTCTGAAAATGTACGAGAGAAATACGTAATGGAGTTCGTTTGTTACTCCTATTGTTAGAAAATTGGCTTTCAGGGCCAGTGTACAATTCGAAGCAAAGGTTAATCTTCAAAGGTAACCGCAATAGTCGAGTGCATTCTATGAGCAAAGTGCAATACTAAATTGGCTTTTATTGACCTACAGTGTCAAAGGATCTCTGGCCAATTGCATCAGTTGTAACATGAGAAGTGCATTGCCATCTAACTGTCTGCCGATATGATCCCTTTATTCCCTTTAAACCCTTTCTGTGAGAAGAGGATTGAAATTGGCTTTTGTCTAGTCAGTTGGCAAAGGCCTTTGTCACCTATCTCTATGTCACACAGGTCAAATTGAATGAATAATGCAATCTTAATCTGGTTAATTTTTGTACCACTTAGTAGATCTGGACGGTTGTAAATTACGAGTATGATGAGGAATGACACATGAAAATGTAATGACATTAATTCAAATCCACAACATAAAACACTAAGTTGATTTATCAGCGAAAGGGAATACAGGTTATAATTATGTGAATTGGACGATCCTGGTAAACTCTAAGTCCACATGGGGTATTTAATTTCCACATTTCTCTGTGTGCGTACTTGAACTTCATATGTTTTTAATATGGTGAGATTTGTGGTTGGTGAGATATTTGGTCGCATCGCATCTTTGTGATAAATTAATAGTTTGTTAACAAACTGATAATGGTACTACCTAATATGTTTTGATAAGAAGTTTCCAGGAAATTTCCAATCAATGTGCTAAATTCTATTATTTTTATTCTTCTACCGAAATATTATCTTTTAAAATGGTGGTTGTTTGTACGTTTAAGTGCTGCAAAAAACTGGTCTCATAAGCCATATTTTCGTCGATAACGACACATTGTTCTTGTGAACCCTTTAAACTGTTGACATAACAATTTTATTTCTCTGAGTCACAAGCAAGGTATAAAATTCCACAAAGATGATATCACAAGAATATTAGAAACCTTGATTCTGAAAGTTCATTATATAAAAAACTAGCTGCCCGCCCCGGCTTCGCACGGGTAGACATTAGATTTGGAGCATAGACATTTATGAAATATTTTGTCCGCCCGTGCGGAGCCGGGGCGGGCAGCTAGTATTATATATAGCTTATGTTACTCAGTGATAACTTAGCTTTCTAACGGTGAAAGAATTTTTGAAATAGGTCATGTAGTTTCGGAGCCTATTCAATACAAACCCACAAAAATACAAATCTTTCCTCTTTATAATATTAGTGTAGAATAGTGTAGAAATACAATATGTCTCTAAAACTAAAACGTAAACACTATATCTTGTAGCGAGGGTGTACCTTTGTCAGGTGTTAATATTAGCGTGCATCATGACGAGTTATTTTCTTACAATTCTCAATATTAAGATTTCTGTGGTTTATGCACACTACCGTTGAGCTGACCGCTTTTGCGTCTAGACGGAATGCGTAACGACATACTGCACAGTGCTGCAGTGTACATAAAACAATACCTATACGAGTACGAGTAACGGGCCACAAAAATCACTCAATTATATTCACGGAATCTGGTGAATGATTTTGTAGAAATTTCGTTTTTCATGAACGAAGAAAAGAATGTAAAACCGTAAATTTTCGTACTTCCTTTTTTTTACTGATACTATCAAAACCTCAATAAATTATTTATGCAACTTATTGAGGTTCAGAAAGATATGTCTTCTGGCCAGATTTTGATTCGTTTTTACCTTAACCCACGTCCTCGTCTGCATATTTTTATTCAGCCACAACTAAACGGCTGAGTCTTTACATCCGTAACTATAGGGAGATTTGAGTTTTGAGTCTACTCGTTATTATTGCATTAAAACATAACCAAGTGGTCTCCGGCCATATCTTCACTAAGCAAAATTTTGCGGGTAGTTTTTTAAATGAACAGCTGTTCATCGATTATTAAAATGATTAAGATACTTTATTTGCATTCAGGTAAATGCAACTAGAATCTTTGAAGACAACTTTCCGTGTTTATTCTCGTAAGGGATGACGTTAGGCATTATCATGTCACTGGTATTAAAAAAAATATTGACTTAGTGACTCAAGTTTACATAACGACTATATAAGAATGCTCATAGGCCTCACCAATAAAATGACGTCACATATACAAAGCAGTATTTATATTGACGGTGTCTGTTTACTCTTAAATGAAGAGTTCTTATAACTACGTGTCACGTTCCAGGGGTTTTATTTGCTCACCACAGCATTTCTGGGATACGAAACATAAACGGTCTTATAAACCGTTTAATATCTAGCAGTGCTGCAGTTGTGTAACGCATTTTTTTTTATTTCCATGTATCACAGGTATATACAGCCATATGATCACACCTTATTTTAAATATCTGTAAATTATAGGGTCACTTCGTGTATCCTGCTTATATAAATAAAATTTGGTACATAACAGCTTCAACTTCTTGTATATATAAGTTAAATTTTAAAGTTAAAAATAATGATATTGGACTGCTGCTAAAATAAATAAGTGTGCAGAAATATTGACGTTAACAAAATAAAACACTGATGCTAAACGAATTATTCGCTGTGTGTTTTATTGATATATGTACTTGTATCGCAATACAAGCAAATGCATACATTATTATTATTGTTAATAATTGTAAATCAAGCTGCACTAACCTCCTCCCAAGAACTGTAGTAAACTGTATGTATTATACATAAACTGTATGTATAATACATAATTTGTCTCAAAGCTTTAGTATGTATTACGGTAATTATCTACTTCTATATTAATGTAAATATATTTACTTGTAATTATAACAACATAATATAAACTCACCTAAAAAAAGTGGGGTCGGCAAACACTAAGCCAATGAAATAAACAACGAGCTTTATCACTCAAATGAACACGAACACAATATTAGGAGTTTTAAATTACAAATAATTTTGGCTCCAGAAATGTCCATTTGTAAGGCAGTTCGGCCTTTAAGCAAAATGAATATTCTTCGTATAATATCTAACAATACAATTAAATAACAACTCGCGCGTCAGACTTGGTTGATTCCCGTGCAGAAGACTGATGTGATTGTGATGTTAGTTAGAGACGTGAAGTCAGCGGAGAGGTGCGCACGCGCAACCGTCCGTTGTGTATGCGACCTTCGTGTGTATGCATACACGACTCTGTGCACCTATTCTAATTCCACACTTAATTTGCTCTACGCTCGCTCTAGGATTAGTGTAGCGTATTACGTGTATGACGTAGCTTTAGCCTATTATTTTAGCGTATTATTGACTTCATCACAATCAGGTCTTGTCTGATCTCAATAACAATTAACACTTATAAGTAGCCGACACTTGTAAGATAAATTATTATCTTACTTAATTATTGATGTCAAATATTGACCTACTCTAGGAAATTGATTTGCGTAGTGGAGTATCAAGTACATTTATTTATATTCTACCTTCCTGATCTGCCCAAGCCACGCAAGTATAGAAAATGGAACCATTAAATGGTGGAACGCGCCGTCAGTGCCGGTACCAGGAACTTTGTCGACAACGTTTTCGAAAACGTAACTCGCGAAATGACAAAATCGTCATACTAATTTTTAGTTCCACTTTTCACCGCCGCGGCGCTGTTCATTTTCCAATACAAAAATAGTCGAAGGCGATACGAAAACGTTGTCGACAATGTTCCTGCTACCGGCACAGATCTTTTGTTTAGTTTCAAGTTTAATAATGGCAGTTAAAATTTAATGAAATGGTGTTCCAAATTCAAATAAATTGCTATTTCATTTGTTGTCGTGTTAAAGGTTGAATAAAAAACACGCAATAAAGAACCTGCTTGGCAAGAAACAGATAAGCCATGACTAATAAAATATAAATTAGTAATAAATTCTTGTTTGCAACAATTTCGGCTATTTAAGCTTATTTTATTTACGTATGAAATGATCTCATCAAAATCACCTGGGTCGTGTGAGCCATGGGAAGAGAAAGTGACTTGATTACGTTGTGCTCGGTACAGATTTTATATTTTTATGAGTTAAAATTGTGTTGCCTGAACTGAACGTAATAGCTGTTCGTCCTGTTTTTTTGCCCGATGGTAAAAAGCTCGCTCAAAAGAACAATCGTCACATGTCTTATAATAATGCATACTATTATTATTCTTGTTAAGGAAATATTAGGTTTAACGTGGCAATTTTTGATTATGTGTTCTAAGTTGAGTGTGTGTTAAGATGTGGCTCCAGTTAATTGGATAACTGTCACTGTTACAAGCTTCTCTAGCTTACGTGTAATAGTTGATTTGTAAGAATTCAACCGCCGGGAGCACTTAGTTCAGTGGCCGAGAGTTGAGACTGCAACAATCACTTTTAAATAATTATTTTATGTAGTATTGTATTTCTACGGATAATCAAGTTTCCATAGCTGTGCATTATGTTAGCTGTAAGGAGACCTGATTGTCTTAGAAATAGAAATAATTTATTTGCTGCATAAAGACATAGATTTACAAGTGTACACTTATTTATCCATTAGAATCTACTAATATGTAAATCTTATATGCTGTTTGCAAATATACCCGCTCTAAATGGGGTTGGTAGCGTGCTAGTGATACCCCTGATACTGATAGAGCCTACTATACGGTACGGTGACCGCTTACAATCAAGCAAGTCTAAATCTTGCATGCTACAGTTTTTGAATTAAATCTAGCAGCTTTTCACCCTCGCGTTGTAATAGGCAAACATAGTCTTCAGATAAAATGTAGTCTTTCATTAGTGAATAGTTTTAATCGCTAACGAAGAACGTAAAGATAATCTAAATAATCTAAACGATGTAATTTAAAAATCTGTGCAAGACGGGTACCTATGTGGAATGATGTGACTTTCATTTGACAGTGTAATTCGTAGATCTGAAGTTAAGAGACCTTTTAACGGAACGTCTTGTGCTAATTTCGAAGACGTAAGCACTTTCACGATCAGGTTGGTTTATGAACAGGTTTGACAAATGTTATTTCTCCGAACAATTTATCCAAATTTTGGTATGTTTTCGTACGCATGCAATGTTTGCTTCATTATATTCCAGTCACTAATGTTATGTTCTATTCATAACGACTTACCGTACTTAACATGTGCTTAGTGTCTTAACATTAAGTATTTATGATTCCTAAAAATACGCAATCTATACTTATAATAATTCTGTAACAGGTCTAACTCTGTACATTGAAGATATTTTGGAAAAAAAATTGGTGGGCACTATGATCGGTACTGAACCCTTATCTGCAAAAATGATTAGGGTTCCTAGCCAAGGCCCAGGTGTGGTTTCCTCCCAGTGCCCAAATGTGATTTGCGATTTCTTTAGTAAGAAATCACACCCGGGCACATTTTCTAAATATGAATTCCCGCATAGTAACAACCGATTCTATTCAATTTATGATTCCTTGTTGTTGAACTCAATAGTATATCAAAAACACTTGCCCCCATTGCGTTGGACGCTATCCAGGCTCTGCAGATAGCCGCGGCTGTTGATGTGTTTATGTTTTCTCAGGTGTGTTTATTTGAAATGTACTACTATTTAAGAAGTAATTGAGAGGTAAATTCCAGTTTTGGACAAAATGTGGCTTAACTTACAGATGTCAAATTTTTTACACCACTAAGAAGGGACACAAGCGTACGGGCCCACCTAATGGTGAGCAGTCACCGTAGCCTATAGCCGCTAGCAATTCCAGGGGTATCACTAACGCGTTGCCAACCCTGTTTTTGATGAGGACTCATTGTGCTAGCAGCATTACTACTAGCGCAGCGTATCCTCGTGGAGCACTGGCAACCTTAATCACCGCAGAAACACACACCATCAAAGTAGCGTTATGTGACTGCGGTCTGCTGTAAAGTGAGTCCAAGCCCCACTCGCCGGCTCCAATTTAAATGGGAAAACCCACCGAGATCACAATTCGCCCTACCTCCCTTATAAGCTCACTGGGCTAGCAGCATATCCTTACTACTAGCGCATCGTAGTATCCTTGCGGAGCATCGCCAACATTACCGCAGAAACACAAACTACACGTTAGTTACTACAGTTTTACGGATTTTTTTGAGGAATACTAATTATTTTTCTAAATAATAATACTTCTTCTCCTTATCCCAAAAAACATGTTTTTTGTTATTAGTAAGTATCGCACACATACTTTATATACATTTTACATAACAAACAAACTTCACATTTATTTATTTGTATAGATGATAGCACTAGACTGGTGTCCATTCTAAACCTAAGGATCGAGATTGTATTCAATATCTTGATTCAAAACATATTGTATTATAAATGTTATGTAACGTCAGGTGAGTTATTAGAGGATGTATATTTGGTAGGACAGGTTTGAATGTTCAAACCTGTGAGAGATGTGATGAGATATGTATCTCATGAACCCTGAGGTTGGGCAATGCAATAAATACAAGAGCCGTCAGTCTCTTCATTAATAAATATAGAAAAACTAAATATGCACATTCAACATTTATTTCATAATAATAACATTAATGGAATAACATCATATAACCACACATTTGAAGACACTGAAACAGTTTATACACAGGTGCGGGCACAAGTTGTGTATTCATTCATAAAGAATATTATTTTTCTACTGAATTCGTTATCACTGCCAAACACCGATTTTTGTAAAGTGCAATGAACGATTATTCCTGATTTGTTTATGATTACGTTTTATTATATAAGGTATATAAGTAATAAGTTAATATAGAACATAAATAAGTTAGGTATTTGGTGTAATTCAAACAATTGGTAGGTAACTGGTATGCTTATACGAAGGTTTTTTCATTAATTCTCCTCAACCATATCAAAATATATTTCATCAGCGAAGTAAAGCTCAAACGAGGCAAAAAAGAATACCAACCGTCAGGAATTTGGTAAATGGAAACATTAAGATACCTAGACTTAGATAAGATAAATATTTTCACATTAATTGAGATTACACTAATATTTCTTATTCACTAATTGCATTTTATATGTTGAACAAGCTTTTATTGACTAAGATGTATCTAAAAAGAGATAAAGATAGATGATAAAACACTAGCTAATTTTTCAGCATATTTAGCGTAAATGGTATCAGAACTTCCTACACATTCCAGAACATGTTTATCTAAGTATGGCAATAATCTTACAAATTACGAATAAATATTCATTAAATAACATCTACCTTTTTTC
This sequence comes from Falcaria lacertinaria, assembly GCA_951449985.1. Lineage (NCBI taxonomy): Eukaryota > Metazoa > Arthropoda > Insecta > Lepidoptera > Drepanidae > Falcaria > Falcaria lacertinaria. Next base: position 4,852,719 of record OX602108.1, read on the forward strand.
CTCCAAGCTCTCTTTAAAACACCTTTAATATCGAATAACAACATAAAATATGATTCATAATTGTATTATGTTGATAGATTTGAATTGTAATGCATTATATTTCTATTGTACCTAAAGATACCTATGTAAATCAGTGTCAATACGCAGTAGTTATATATTTGAAATTGTCTTTCCAAATATAGGTGAACCAGCAAGTCAATTTACGAAAATAAATGGAATAGCGCAGCAATGAAGAACATTTCATCTTGTATGCTACGTGCGTGGGTGGGCCACATTAATTAATATAAGAATATGTACAAATTAAAATATGTGTCTACCAAGACTCACTCATGATCTCACAATAATTACAAGTAAACGAAATTAATATCACAGCAAAGAATAGTTAAAGCGTCATCGCGAGCTTTCGGTTGTCATCTTATCTGGTCATCGCTTCACCCCGTGGCACAGGGGTCGAGACTCCAAAAAAAACGTTCTCGGGGGGGGGGGGTCGCGTGAAACTGCAGAGCCGTCTTTGGCCCGTAGGCCCGTAATGCAGCACCGGCTGCCGGAGCGCCTTGTCTCATCCGTGTTTGAATGATGTTCCCTCGCCAGGGTCCATAGGGACGGGTTTCTCTGGCAAAGGGCGATTAATCATTCTTCCAGAAGTGCTCGATGCCAACGAAACGTGAAGGGGACTTCCGAAAGAGCTGCTGATCGATCGGCTTGAAGGGCTATAGGGACTCGTAGGTGTAGACGGATCCGATGGAGTCACGCTTGGGCTGTAAAACATTTTCTCTCGAACGGCACGTAGGTATGGGCCTCGCGGGAACACCTGTTCAGCTACAACATCTGGAATGGCACCCAGAAGTGTACGTCTCTCCCTGTCGTTGTTTGCTATTTCTGCATAAAGGTGAATAGCAAAATCTTTTGGTTCGAAATATTCATGAGCAAGAGCAGTCTGCCGGTTGTAAGGTGAAAGCGGGAGCAGTTTGTCTAGAGACGGTGTTCTGGTACCAATGCTAACCATCTGTTTCCTATTTTTCCCCTCTCGAGGTGCAGTATGTTGGAACGGCAAGTCGTAAATATTCTCCTCTACGTGAACTAGAGTTGGTATTTTGACTCCGGAGCTTTCATCCATTTTTGTCAGTTCATACAAATGCTCAATCATTTCACGTGCTTCCACGCAGTTTTCAGGGCTGTCGAGATTTTCTTTCAAATTTTCTAATAATTCTTTTGTCAATTCTTCGGGTAACGTTTGCGTCATTTTATTTTCTGTAGGTACAATTTCGTTGCGGAGATTCGATTCTTGAACGACCTGGACTCGTGGTTCATTGAGACAGTGGCGTTCCGAGTAATCATTCACGGATAGTTGAGAAATTGATCCAGCATTGTCTAATCCACTATTTTTTCTGCATATGCACAGTCGACCACAAAATGATTCAGAATTAGATGTTATGAGAATATTTTTTATGCTCATACAGTAACCCTTTCGTCTCATCCATCGTATAAAGCTGAATATAAGAGCTAGAAGAACGCACCCGAAACATGTAACTAACACAATTCCGATAACCTTTTTATTGCGGTCGCTTAAACCTTGTGCTTGTTTGCTCTTATGGGGAAACCTTGGATTCTTTATTTCCGTAGCAGCTCCTTCCCCTTTTGTTTTGTAGGCTTCGCACTGGATGCTGGAATTGTCAATACATACACCGTGTATAAATTTAGTAAATATCATGTTCTGCTCCGGCACATTAAAACAACGGGCAAAAAATTCTTCTACCGTACAATAACTTTCGTCTAAGTATGGCTCGGAGTTAGTGTTTAACGCTTCTGCAAGAACAGAACTTATGTTGCAGTGGCACGAGTGCCCATAGTAATTTGCTCTGTATATGATCTTGTGAACCGATTGTGTGTCTGTTTTTCCTATAAACCCAAGGCTGTTCGGATGAATCGTTTCGATTTCATTGTCAGCAAAAACTAATTCGTGTATGTTGGCACCGTATCCAATGATCGCATTTGGAGCTAAGTCATCAAAGGAGTTGCCTTCAATTTGTAGTTTATCCCAAGATGATAGCTCGAAGCCTCTTTCTTGGAAGTCATTGAATACGCTGTTCGTTATCGCCACAGATGCCACGGTGGTATTGATTGCCCCGGTATTAACACTGTAAATTCTGTAACATAAATGATTATTCAATTATTTAACATTTAATTTACCAATAATTGTTTAAGGTTTTTAACCCATAATTCAGTACTTACTCAGTATGAGAAATATTGAGGTTGCCGACAGCCGATTGCAATGCTTTGGTTGCAAATTGATGAATTGTGCAGCCGTAAAAGTAAAGGTTGTCGATTAAAGATTTCTGAGCAAAAGCTTCTTCTTCGATAACATGGAATGAGCAATTGGCTGCCATGACGATATTGTAGGTGTTCGCTGAAAATGCTCCTGGCCGTATCGCGTGTACCGTGACTTCCTCCATAGATATATTTGCTGCGGATGAACCAAACGTCTGACTAGGAAACTCAGGTACAGCAACATTCCTTAGCTCGATCTGAAACAAGATTACCTGATATGTTTATATAGTATTTCGACACCACCCTGGTATCTGTACGGCAATAAGACAATTCGCAGAAAAGGAACACACACAATCGCTAGGCATTTAATTTTGTAATCCGATAACAAAACGCTATACTGACCGACATGCCGGGTCCGTGTTCGCCAACGTTAGCCGCCGTTGGTTCCAGCATAAACGAACCAGGACCGAGCTGTAGATTTTTGACATCCATGATTGCTAAAGATAGTATCCAAGAAAAGGTTTCCCCTTCTATTGACACGAATTCACAGTTTCTTATCACAGCCGAGAGTGGTCCTGAAAATTATAATAAAAACAACTTTAGTTATGACTTGGTTCATTCAAGTTTACGATATTGTTAAGGGATCCGGTTATATTGTTAAGGGATCCGGTTATGTTTTATATGCAACACTGCCCGCTAGTGGCCTATTATAAATTAACTTTTCTTAAATTTTAGTGCAAGTTTTTTTCTTTCAAAGACAAGAAATGGCGACCGCATTCTGAGTTCCAATAATTTTGTAATTCTGCTGGCATGTAGTTTGAGCCACAGCATAGAACCTCAACGCTCCATGTAACTTATTTAGTTACGAGTAGTAGATCGTATACGTATCGACGGTGCAAAGCAAAAACGAAGTCATTCACAAAAACCAAAGACAAATTGTTTTACACGTAGTGATTTAAATATGGCTATCCGCGATACATAAAATCACGTACGTAGTAGTACGCACTGGAGCCAGCATTACGGACGGCAGCGTTATCAACATGCATCTTTTTACGGAAAACGAATTGTTTTAATCGAGTATAAGTTATTACCGTTTTTTTCTGTAACTTACTACCTTAATGAATGCAGGATTTTAAGTCAAAACCTTTTTCTTTTTCAAGATGTTGATTTTATAACTATTCATCATAGAATTACGTGACCTGGACCACTTGAAGCAGTTTTTTTCTGATTCGAACAGTGGGATACAAAAAACATACTTTCTGTACTACAACGTTTTTACTTTCAGACGTCGATATGTACATGTATCTGACCCACTTCAATGTAAAAAACAAAATCATCATTTTGTTTTATACTGTTCTCTCATTTCATGAGTCATTATCCTGCAGAACACGAATGCCGACTCGGGGAAATGGAGTATTTTTAGCTGGCTAGCCGCGGTTGGACGCTTTTTCATCGTCCACTTATCGGTCCTTGAGCCTGTTCTCTATTTCTTACCTAAACGTATATATATTATCGTTTAATTATTTTGCACCGATGCGCTTTATTTTGCCTACTGGATTGGTATTTGTTGATTCTATAAAGTACATTTGTTTTGTAGCGTGGTTAGAAACAATAAGCATTATTCTTTCCACTGGATTCATACTTATGAACAAATTATAATAAATGTAATATGGTTTCGTTCTTGGCATAGAGAATATGTAGTGATGGGGGAGGGTGGCAGGCAACATATAACCGAACAGTACCGAAGCTGCAAACGCGTGAATAAGCGACGGGGACACAGAAATAGTCTAGAATTAGTCATCAGGCGTACGTTGAATGTGGTATGTGCTGAAGGATCTTTGTTATTTCAAACCAAACTTGTTTATACGTTTCTGCTCTTTAACCTAACTTTATTAAGCGAATTGAGACACGGATTTTTATTTATTTATTATTAATTTGTTTGAAGTTCACTAAAATAACTTCAAGTGCGTGTGGGAATATATCTTTCATCACTTAATTATTATTAAAGTAATAAAGTTATACCTTACAAGCAAATCGTTAAGAGCAATGTTTCAATAACGTAGATACTAAACGTGGGTGCAAAGAATACATAGCCATATGTTATGCAGTGTTTCATGAGATGCACAAGTTGCAACATTCCTTGTCCGTTTCCTTTCCTATGTACTGCTCACAGCACTAAACGACATGTGGATTATTTTAATACACTGCCGTATATTTAGAGAGGCCACAAGCATTTCCTGCAAAGTTGAGACGTGCAACGACCTCATTGTCCAGCTAGGTTACTTTTTTAGAAAATATAAATTTGAGTGTAATAGTGTGTATTCCTACAAATATTATAAATGGAAAAGTCTGTTTGATGTGTTTGATTAACGCGGCAACTAATCGACTAGGATTTTGTGTAATTTACAAAATGCCACATGCTGGGCATATTTTGCAAGCTTAATAACTTTCATCTGTCCGGTGTGTGTGTTTAACAAATTATTTAACCTAAATTTGACCCACTACCTAGTGTCCGATTGATCTGAAATTTGACATCCACATTTGGTTCCCGTTGTAATGGCATGATTATTTAATGCCACCATAAATCCCTATATGGGAAATAGGTGTTTTTGTTTAAAAATATCCTATTGGTTACTCTCTGGGCTTTTTTTTATAAGACTAACACTGTAAGTGATATTGTTAGCTGACTAACAGACAACAAACAGATTTAACCGCTTGCTCTAGCAATGAAAATTTAAGAGCCTTAAATATCTTAGAAGAGCAGTACTAAAAATATTATAAATCAATTGTATGCTATGCGGGGAGTGACAAAAACACCGTAAGGTTCTTTAATACTGAATCGACACAGCCGCCGGCGCGCCGTGAGTAAAAGTTATCTTCAAATAGTGCCGCTGCCGAATATCGGTACGAATTTGAATATTCAACCTATTAATATTAATTCAAACCTCATACCTTTTCCATTGTCTTGAATTTTTTGTTAACTTAGTGCATATCTTAAATGTACTAATATAAAGGTCGCCTAGTGATCTAAATTCTACCACAATTCGCAATATAAACAAACTTACTACGATATTCAGTAAGACTCGTGTCAAACGACATTTAAAGCGTATAAGAAGTTAAAAAAAAATTAAGTTGAACTTAAATTTAAATCTTTTGCATAGTTATCTGCAATACATATAAAAGGCTTTGACCTGAATGACTGTCGAATTAACGCACAGCCTAAACCGCTGATCGTAGAGCCCTGAACCTTGCAGGTGTGTTCTTTGTATGACGTTAACATCCAATATGAAGGGATTTTCCGAAATTCTACCCCTAAGAGGGTGAAAAAAGGAGACAAAGTTTGTATAGACAAAGTGATTCATTGGCCCAATCTACTTTAAATTTTGCATAAACCTTTTTTAATAGAATTGATTGAACGTGTATTGTATTTTATTATAATTCATCTCCTAACGGGGTTTAAAAGGTGTATAAAGTAATTTTGGCAGTGATTTGCTTCGTTGATATCAATACTCCTTAGTGCATTTGATTTAAATTTAGTTTTTATTTTGACACAATGGTGTAGATTCTGTTGTACAAAATTACTAAACTAAACTAATTTGACAGGTCAAAAATCCATGCGATCCCTTTCTTATGTGCGGGGTTAAATAAGGATGTCAATATTTTTAGACCTGTCAAATTAGTTAAGTTTAGTATTTTTTTAACAACAGAATTGGCACCATTATGTTTAAAAACCTCTTTAAAATTCGAATATCTCGAAGTTCACCGTACCCATTATATTAATACCTCATTTAAAGGATGTTAAGCTAATAGAGGTTATCCACTTTTAGGACAAGGCCTCACAGGGGCGTAAAGTTCCAAATTTGAATTCGTGAGGACTAGAACATTTTGGTTATTAATTATAAGAATTATTCCATAAAGCATTCCATGTAAAAAAGAACTTAAATATAAATATAAGTCTGTAAATAAAAGAAGAAACTGACTGACCTTTTATGACGTACGCATCCACTAAGGAAGGGTTTTTGGAATTCCACCCCTAAGGGGGTAACATAGGGGACGAAAATGTGTATGAAAATCTGTCATTTTTGAAGTTACATCCATGAATATAGTCGCGTGTAATAGCTATAATTTATATATAGGTATATGTTGACTTATTCACTTTAGTGCGAAGCCTCGGGAAAAAGCTAGTACCCATATAATGCACTAAAATTACACAAAATTTTGGCAAAAATTTCGTGGGGTGCGACATTGTAGTCTAGAACATCTCGCGCAGATGGATGTTCCTAAGATTTTTTGTTAAGCGTGTGCGTCATTCTCGTCATGCACAGCTTCGGTCCACATGTCACTATGTGGAAACATTGCGACACTATTACAAACCTACTCTTCATGTTATATGTGTGGTACTTTGTTTGTACATACTCAGATCGAGAAGCCAATTCTCGGTCCATAGTGTTCTTCTCATGTTAATTCGTGATGTTCTATTTCTCAGAGAAATAGATCAAAATCGGAGGATAGTTCTTGATTTTAGAATAAAACTGGCTCACTGCGTGTCAGGCCATGCATATTGTAGGATTTTGAAGCCAAATTAAACATCTCAGTAATTCCAATATGCAGGTCGAACAAACTTAAAATTACGAAGTACTAATGTTGCAGTACTTGCAGTTGAATCAACTCCATTTTTTTACATGGCAGTTCTATGACATTCTTGTATAACATAGCCAGCTAAATATAATTAGTTACTGAACCCAAATCAGATTATTTTTTTTAGGGTTATTTACCTTATAAAGAAGAAAAGGAACCCTTATAGGATCACTTTGCTGTCCGTCGGTCTGTCAAGAATTTTAATCTCAGGAACGCGTGGAGTTATTTGAACTTCAAATTAATTTAAATATAAATTAATACCTTGTTCCTAGCTCTGATTAAAATTCATTACGTACAAATAATAAAATGGGTATGGTCGGTTTAAAATTGGACGATGACTCGATAATCGGATCCGACTTTCAAGATACAACTGGTTATATAAATATACTAGCGGCCCGCCCCGGCTTCGCACGGGTACACATTAGTTTCGGAGCATAGACATTTATCAAATATAGCGGCCCGCCCCGGCTTCGCACGGGTAGACATTAATATCCAAATTTTTGTCTACCCGTGCAAAGCCGGGACGGGCAGCTAGCCTATGTTACTCAGTGATAGTGTAGCTTTCTAACGGTGAAAGATTTTTTGAAATCGGTTCAGTAGTTTCGGAGCCTATAGACATTTATCAAATATTTTGTGTACCCGAGCGAAGCCGGGGCGGGCAGCTAGTATAATATATAGCCTATGTTACTCGTTACTTACTGTGATGATGTAGCTTTCTAATGAAAAAATAATTATTAAAATCGGTCCAGTACTTTTTGAGTTTATTAAAATACAAATCTTACCTCTTTATAATATTAGTGTAGAAGTGTAGATGTATTGGCCAATCAATCCTACCTACCGCTTCTATTTTGAGTGCATAAATTGCCACTTGATTATGAATACTTTATTATATTTCTGTCACAATACAAATTCCAGGCGATGAGTATTTGGTAATTTGATCTAGAGAGGTAGACCTTGACCTTCCACGGTTTCTTCCACTAGCGTTCGCATTGTATATCTTTTTTGAGAGTCTGATCACTCAGTCATTGTATATGTCCAAAGTGTAAACCCGCTACTGTAGCATGATATATTACTTCTTATATTAGTGAATTTACGACTACATTTTTGCGCGACTTCGCATGGCTACGGATCTGTATTTCCATAACAGCATCACTTGCTGCATCCCATTGTGAATCTGAACCATCTAGGGACTAGTTCACTCAGGAAACACACAAAATAATAAATTGGTGAGAAGTTTCATAACGTACTGATCAAAACTGAGAAGTACATTGTAATATAGATACAGTATTCCACCCAGCGAAAGTCGCTAGCAGAAAGCCTGTACAAATACGGCCCAGCTTTGAGAAAGACATCGTTTTGGGGTTACACAGATACACTGATTGTATACACAGTTTCGCTTAGCATATATTTTATTGTGTAGGTATATAATAATGTTGTATTGATACAAAATTATTATGCAGTTATTTTTAATATTTAGAGCAATATTTGTACATTATTATTTTGGTTAAAGTATGAAACTGAGGTCGGTTTTGGCAGCTGGGCAGTCTTTCAAAACTCGCTGTTGCAACTATTGATCTAGTAATTTGGAATTTTCGCATTGGCTTATTATAATAAACTCACCTTTTATGCTGCTGAAAGTCCTTTCTTCAAAGCGCACAATATCGCAATTTTCTATATCCATGTATAGGCTGACAATATTTAAGTTAGCGGCGGCAAATTTCCTCATAAGTATGATTTTCGTTCCAGAGAGCCGTATATGTCGCACATCCTTCAATCGGGATAGGGAATTGATTCCAAGCATTAACGCGTCGCCGCCGGTTATTATCAGATTAGTTGTAGTATCTGGTAAATCGCCGTCAAATATATCAAGTTTCTGAAAAGAATTTTTTTTTACATTATCCATACTTATAATATAGCAGAATAAATTTAATGCTATTTAATTACAATCGGACTGTGTTCCAATTTTAGACTTATTCAAACAACGCTTTGATCATATTGATGTACCTACGTATGTTGTTCTGGCGGCGCCGCGGCGCTCTGAATATTTGAAATTAGGTACCGAATAAGTTAAGGTCTAGCAATGAAATTACTTAGATCAGTTTGAATATGGTTTAGCATACCCGGTGGTCCCAACAAGCAAGGGTTCTAAGAGCGGATACGGGCTTTTGATTAAATTACGCGTGATATGCGGGAACAGTGAATGATGAATACCTACGACGACTGGGTCATCATCGCATTTGCCTAGTTTCGATTAGCTATATTGTTGTCATAACAAAAGTGAGAGTGCGTCGCTTTTGATACCGACCTATTGTTTCAATACGTCCGGTTCAAAAATGATCGTAGAACAAATCACAATTTCCTTTCCAACATAGAATGCTATCTAGTCAACTAACGAAATGGCTTCTTGTGCGCTGCACGCCTTTAATAATATTTGTTATCGGCTCGTTCGCATTCATACAACTTTAGATAACACCAACGTGACTCACACTCATACAATAGACATGTGTAACAACAGACTATTAGTTGCTATTTGAGTCATTACTACACTGCATTTGAAGACACACCTGGTCATTGCTAGTGGTTAATATACCTGACTGCTATGTTGGGGTCGCGGGTTCGAATCCCGCTGGGGCAAACATTTATGTGTTAAGCATTTGTGTCGGCCTTGTGTCTGGGTGTATGGTATATATTATAAGATTTATTTACAAATAAAAAGTATATAAGAATTAAATGAGCTGCTGGTTCCATAGCACAAGATTTGCTTAGTTTGGGGCTACAACATGGCGTTGTGTGATAATTTCAAAGTATTATTATTATATATCAAAACTCATTTATAATATTTGTTATTTATATACATCAACATAAAATATGTATAGTTATTTTATTCTCTTGGTAATGAAAAATGTGTAAAAACTACAAAAGGAACGCTAAGACATGACGTCCGCTCCGCTCTCACATACGATGTGTCAAATAAAAATAAACACGCATACAGTCATACAGACCAATTGGTAAACATCGTTGTATATAGTGCTGGATTTTTTATGTTACATCTGACAACATTATCGTTGAAATATTTTTATGATCTCTCATATCAACGCGTTGATTGTAAATATCATTAATATTTTTGAAATAGTTTTTATCATTGCTGTGAAATTTCCTTATTTATAAATTAATTTTGTGATTATTATTCACATGTAATATTTTCATTCATGGAATCTATAATGTTCTTAGTTCGCACGCACGGCCTCGTATTGCGTATGCTTCTGAGTCAGAGTCGAGTCCAGTCGTTTTGTTTTGCAATGTACAAGTCACGATGGCCTTTTACGGAGACTGCAGTTGATGACCGCAAGATAGTCGCGAGTCGCGACTTACACCCAAATTGGTATTTCAATCAGAGGACTCTACATCACTCACTGGTTACCCCTTTTTAAATGTTACTTGTTTTTAGTGTTTAATTATCGTTGTCGTAGAGTATTATCAATTTAATAACTCCCATCACAGACGACTAGGCCTGCAACTGTGTAATTTATGCTGCAAGGTTGTATTTGCTGTCAATGCAAAGCTTCCTGCAATGAAGCTTTTTTATCTTTTTTAGAAGGCATAGGCGATGGCCGATGGACATAATTGTGTCGTTATAAATTATATATTAACCTAATAACTGTGTTGATTGCAGCCGGAAAATTAAGCCGGTGTTATTGCGTATAGCGTAAACCTGTTCCGTAGGCGAGCCATGGCCAGTGAGTTCTCAGTATACTTCACAAAAAGAGCTTATTATATGCATCTTCTGACTTTTTCTGCTCGCTACGACTTATTAACACCGTAGGTGTGCACACGCGACTCTTCGGTGCATTACATCATGAGGAAATAACAAAACAAGTATATTTCGCAATCATCTCTAACGCAATTTTATCGTTACACTAGCTGTGCCCACGACTTCGTACGCGTGGATTGATTTTTTTTCATGGGTTTAATGTTATTTGCGCGGAATCCTCATTATTTTTCTAAACTAAAAGTCACCGAATGCCGCCTTATAGCATCAGTTATCTACCAGTGAAATTTCTGTTTAAATCTGTCCAACCGTTCGGATTTTGTTCGCAATATAGGTAATGGGCTTTTTTTGCTGCGTGGAACCCTAATTAATTTTTCATAAAAAGAAGTCGGTATCCTATTTTATGCCTTTTAGCATCAGCTCTGAAAGTTCAACCATTAAGATTTTGTTCACAATTTCATGGTTATTATGTGTTATGCAGAACCCATTTTTTAAATACCAATATAAATTAAGCCTAAATTACGAATTATACCATCAGCTACCTGCCAGTGAACAAATTGGTCCCGCCGTTCGGTTATTGTTCACAATTTCATTGGTTTATTTATTTGTTGCGCGGAACCCTAAACATTTTTCCAAAATAAATGTAGCATAAGTAACGTCTTATAGTATCAGCTACCTTCCAGTAAAAGTCCTGTTCATATCGGTCCTGCCGTTCAGATTTTGTTAATAATTTCATGGGTTTTTTATTTGATGTGCTAAATGTTGCTCATGTTATGCTCAGTAAAATCAGCTATCTTCCAGTGAAAGTCCCTTTCAAATCGGTTTAGATGTTTCGGAGTTACAACCAAGTACACATTTTGACTTTTATCCCCTATCCCAGGGGAGCCGTGTTGAATTTCGGGATAAAAAGTATCCTATGTTATAACATAGGATACTTTTTATCCCGAAATTCAATACTACGAGGTATACCTCGTAGTATCAACTCTTATCGTGGCAAGTCTCATTTGAATCCGTTCAGTAGTTTCGGCGTGATGCGCGGCCTAGAAACAGACAGACAGACAGGCAAAAATGAAAATCAGATTTGGAATCAGTATCGAACATAGAGGCACGTCCAAAAAAAATTTCAAAATATCTTCAATGTACAGAATTGGACCTGTTACAGTTTTATTATAAGTATAGATTAATAAATGTTCAACGTGATAAATCTGACGATTGATTTCACTTGACTACTAGCTTATCTTTTTATAGACAGTAAAATTATTTTGTGGAGGAATTACTAATTAATCACCAGTTACTAAATGTTTTGATGGCAGATAATAATCGAATCGATCGTGATTGTTCGTGATTCAGTTGTAAAAGTTAATTGAATCTATATGATGTCGACGAAATACTGCTAAAACAATCACCGGAGAATATGTATGCTCTGTGAGGGGAAACATGTTAGCGGATATAAAACAATAGTTGAACCCACCTATCGCGAGACTTTATTGACAAAGGTAAACTTATAAATCTGGAAATAATGACTGACACTGGTTGATTCGTATATAGCAAATGTTTAATATTTCATAATTCTGCCGGCACCATTGTTACCTACAAGTTGTTTAACACATGTTGTATTCATGATACAATAACACCATTGTATTATTCTAGTAAAATTTACTGTTGCAGAGATGTTTTGAATCAGATAATCGTTTCTACATTATTACAAAAATAAATCCAGTTAGTTTGTTATAAAACACACGTTTTATTAACATGTTTGAGCGCAGTTGGTGCTATACTATTTTTTTTTTTCGCTTGGTGCTTTGGCTTTGCTTGCGTACAATGGAATCATCATATGGCACTCTTGAACACGTCTCAGATGGTTATTACGCTTAACTTAGTATTTAATTTGAATGTGTTATTTCGTGCTGCGTCAGTTGTCTATTATTTATTAATTAGCCGTTTCATATGTGTTCACCAAAAAACTGGTCATTATTACCCAATGGCGAAACCATTGGGTAAGAATGACCAGTTTTTTTATACTCATATACCTATAATTTAATCGGTAACTAAGCACCTTCATTGATGCTAATCATTCCTGTGAGAAAGTTCTTATTTGCTGGTATATGCTCTTTATAAATTAATCTTTAAATTTATTATGTTTTTCATCGTTAGTTATGCTACATGGTTGGGTTTCAAGGCTACATTACCATCTTAGCTGCTGTGCTGGTGGACTGGTCAATAATCACAACATGCATATTGCTATCATTTAACTATTGTATTGACTGTCGATTAACTTAATTTTTATACATTTTATAATGATAACTAACACCTCCAAAGATCAGGAACCAGTAATTAAATAGACATAATTTATACCGGCGACACGTAATTTAGTAAATATATTTTATGCATTTCCAAAGTTGATTAAGTTAGAGAAAAATACTTGCCTTGCAATGGTAGTAATATTTAACCGCGTGAACTTACGGCCTGGGTGATTGACCGCGATATTAAGTGGCTCACAGGTTCTCCTGCCCAGAAACCTAACTACGAATCGACTACCACTTTACAAACGTTTAAATCTGGTCCATCGCACACGTGTAGGTACTAATTATTTAATAATCGTGGTCAATACTACAGTAACATCAATAGTGTAATGTACTAAAATGATATGGTACTGAAAGTGCTTTCCTTGAGTATTTAGCCTCTCTTAGTGTATGCATACAATAGGTGCTTATTGCTTGAAGTATGCGATAGTAACAGTAGACAAAACGCCGATTGGAGTATTAACGTATAATATTAATATTAGGTCATATTCCGGGTATACCGTTCAGTTAGATCATCAGACGAAATTTTAAAGCAGTAAATATGGGTACATGGAAAATTCAGTGTTTTCGCTTGTCTATAAATTTTATATAGCTAGTCATGACTTATAAGGTATACCTGCTGGAAAAGATAGTGGCATGTAACTATTTCAATAATGCATGGAATAATTATTTAGGATTTACGGACTCTCCATATACGCTCGACTGATTTTCACTACTATTTGAATTTCAAGAAGTACTTGCGTGGTATAAAATTTTACGAGGACAAAAGTCGTATAACGTACGTTCTTGTATTATAATTAGGTATTGATGAAAATAGTAAAGAAATAATTAAGATTCAGACCCTTACCGATAAATTTTTCACGAGAGTTTGGTTATTAGAATTATTATAGATTCTTCGATAATGCCAGATGTCGTATGCGCAATATTGGGTCTAATGATATCGTCCTGTTAGCGATTGGAGCTCCACCCACGCGGTCTCGAATCAGTATTTACTCAATTGAATTCTCACTTCGCCTGCTCAGAGATAAATTTATGTTTTGAAAATTTACAGCGTTGACTTCTAAAATCTGGATGGCAGACGTACAAAATTGGGGGTTATCGATAAATAAGAAATAAATCATGTCATGAAATTGTTGTTTGCGTAGTATGAGATCTGTTATCTCAATCAAATGTCTGCTACCAAAATATTTTTTGTTTAGATATAAAGAGTATCGCAAGATTACTCGTGATTACTTATTCATGTTGAATGTAATTATCTATAATTTATCAAAATGAGTCCTTCAGGTTTTGGCCATATCTAAATTAGCTTGGAGTCCGCACGAGTTATTGGTGGGATGAACCACTATTTGTATTCCAATTAGCTGTCTTACCTTCAGAGAGGTTGCCACGTGAAATAAAAGGGCTAGCTGTCGTTTTTGTGTATTATAGCCATCAAAAACAAAACTTGTAAAAATATCGAAGTCTCGCAAAGTCGCAAGTCAGTTCTTCCACCATAAAAAGTTGTGAGATCCATGTAATACCAAGTCTGTTAATTTATTCACTTTTGTCTTAAGTTAGCTAATGACGTAATTAGCTAACCTAACAACATAAGATGTTACCATATCAATATTGAAAATCTTTTATGTTCATATAAACTTGATTGATTTCGCTATCGCAATAAACAATCTTAGTTGAAGAATATGTATTACTTCTGAAATAAATGTTTATCGGTAATTAAAGATGACAAATTTTACAGGAATTAAAACCTAAAAATAACATTCGGGACATTTTTTTACGTGTAGGTAAGTTTTGTACTTCTTAGTTTAGTTTATTTGAAATAAATTGTGTTTTCATGCGTTACATGGATATCACAACTTTTTATGCTAGAACAGAGTTGTGAGACTTGATTTCTTAACAAGTTTTGTTTTTGTAGGCATCTCATTTCTTTTTGTAGGATATAATATACGAGTACACTGATTCATTCACTGCAAATGTAACTTTGTAATCCTAATATATAGGATTACAAAGTTATTTATGCAGTTATATCTAGAAAACTGGACCGGAATTTAAAAAAGTATATTTTAGTTTTCCTTTATTTATACACTAAACACTACTTGTATTCTAAATTTGAAGCTGCTATGTCTGCTAGAAGTGGCGAAATCAGAGTAAACATGCGAATCATGCGAAGTAGAGGATAAATCTTTAGAGACATCTCATGTGGTTAGATTATATAATTATATCTAATATATAAAATTCTCGTGTCACAGTTTTCGTTGCCATACTCCTCCGAAACGGCTTGACCGACTCTCATGAAATTTTGTGTGCATATTGGGTAGGTCTGAGAATCGGACAACATGTATTTTTCATCCCCATAAATGCAAAAAAAAATTGTCCACACGAGCGAAGCCGGGGCGGGCAGCTAGTATAATATAATATGAGCTTACATAGTCGATACTACATGTAGATACTATACGTAGGTCGATACCAAACATTAATGTTATTTAAAAGTATACAATCATTTACAATAGGTATGAAAATATTTGGATGATTTGAATCGAATAACGTGGTGTAGGTTTCACAACGAAACTAATTTTATCTTTCGTATGGTTGTCTATACCTACATCTGATTCGAGTTGAGTAGTAAAACAGAAATGTGCGCTAGATAGTTGTATCTTGGGTGGCGATCATTATATTCGTTACAGAATGTTTAACTTGTTAATACAAGTGCTTAGTTTCTTCCTATGTTCATATTCTTTTTAATACAATTCATTCAATACGTGTTTGTCAAACCAGGCTAGAAATAATTATTTTGGTTTGGTCATATTTTGTTTGGCGGTATAGTGGTAGAAGGCTTAAGTCTTTACTCAACGACTTCTGCTTGTGCATGTTTTATAGGTTTTTTTGTCCGAGCTATCTTTATATTTATAAATTCAACAACCTGTGTAGATTGATTTATATAGTATCTAAACCAATTGACGGCATTGTTTTTAAACATACACTGTAATTGTATAGTCTTTGAATTAAAACCCAAATCAATGTTACAGGAAAGGTTTTTTATACAAACATACATATAATATGTAATTGAGTGAGTAGTTCATAGCAACTACAATCACAGGCATTCTAAACAAAACTTCCGCTGGATCGGGTCAATAAAAAATTAGGTTACGGGAGCTGTGTCAAAGCCATGTCATCAATGTCATACCTTTATTACCTACATAGATCATAGGCACATCGCATCGTTTATTTTAAAGAATATCATTCCCATTTGATACTATCAAAATTGTGTTTATTGAAGATAGTTTCGTCTCTGATGTCAGTAGTTTAAAGAAACGCCAGTCGCAGCGCAGGAAGCGATCTCTCATTACGTTTTTTTATCGTTTGTCCGTTGCTCCCGCGCCTCTGCATCGTGCTCCGCATGTGGATACCGGCTTATATGATTATTTATCTTTTTTCTTTATATCCAGTTTTTTTGTTTACAGCTAACAGTTTCGGTGATTGCTTTGCTTCGTTGCGGGTGATAGAATCAATACGTAAACGTCATATGATTCGTTCTTTACTTTTCCTAATTATGATTGGTAGTAATTTTTTTTCTAAATAAGTATCCATTGAAATATGTAGAATCGTATATTCTTCTGAGTCATTTTGATACCTTATTGCAAATGTACTACACATAGACACTCGGTGTTGATTTTTTATTTTAACGTAATTAATTCGTAAGTTGCATTTGTTTATCAATTGCGTTCAGTATCTAGTTGAACTTGCCTATCTTAGTGACTGCACTGCACAAGTAAGATATGTCACTCAATAGCGGCTATATTACTAAGTTATTGCTCCCATACTATTCCCATCTCAAAAGCGCAACAGGTGCAGGGGCCAACTTTTTATAAATCAACATAACTAGCTTTGTTCAACTATTCTCACATATTGTTGTAGGTTTTCTTAAGCGTTTGAAGATTCTACTACTACACTTCCTACAATTCCAAAAATATTTTAATTATTGAATGTCATCATGTTTGCAACAACTTTAGTTTTATGTTATTTGTTGTATACTTATATAGAAAAATAAATGACTAGCAACAGGAGCCCGAACACAATTTTGAAAGAGATATCAACATATCGATACCAGAAATATCAATTAATGTAAGGGACAAAACACGGTTTTTCAGGAGAGGCAAAAAACGTTTTTATTTTTGTTTATGTGTCCATAACTTTTTACTGTCTACTCCAATTTTAATTGTGTCTAGATCAAAGTTTCTTAGAAAATCATCTTCTTTCATGCTATAAACGAAAGATTTAGGAATACCCAGCGGTTTAAAATATAGCATGTCCCTTACATTAAAAAAATATGTTTAGTTGTACCTTACGTTACTAATATTTTATGTGTAAACCGACTAGCATAGTGTAAGCAACAAGAGCAATAGAAAATTATACGTAATTCTGTTGTAAAGGACTTTTACAGTGTAGCAATTTGATGTAACCATAGATTATCTACTATAATTATGGTATTTTAACACAATGGAAATAGGTTATTTGCATGGTTAATGTTAGTTTCAGCTTAGTTATCACAGATTTAAATGAAATTTAGGGATTCAAAAAAAACGATTTATTGTTAATACAATTTTTTATTTCCGACTTTTATGTCTGCGTTATAATTATATTTGACACACTAATCAGTCTATAAAACTTTTCTAAAAGTAACAGTTCTAATTAACAGTCTTACACACCTAGTAATCAATGTAAAAATAAAGTAGGCTATACACGCTACGGTAGACCTGAGAGGTTAACTCGTCAGGTCTACCCCAACGTGTATGGCTATCTTTTGACAGCATTATCTCTTTTAATTAACAGTCTGTACTTTTAATAATTACGTTTAATTAGCTTTATAATTATAATCAACAAATGGATAAAAATAATAGTTTTCTCAGAATTCTTATTTATTTAGTAATTTAATGAACGTATTGGAAACGAAAGACAGATGAAAAATATGAATTGTCTGAAAAATGAATGAATAAAATACATAATATAAATGATATAAATATTAATATAAGAAATATATACCTAGTATTACAAGAATAAATAATTAGGTATGAGCAGACAGATTATGATGATAACTATTGGTAAATTAAACAATTTTAATGGTGAAATTAAAATAGCTTAATTCCCTAATAGAAAAAGTTATTCCGACCATTTCGGTTGGAATAACTTTTTCTATTTGGTATTTTATCTAGTTATCATCATCAGCTGTCATCACATCTTCATCGTCGTCGGTTTCATTGAGGGTATCTTTAACTGGCGATTTATTCGGAAGGTTCAAATATTCACAATGAAATCTTCTTGGTATTATACCGGTGTCGCACAATTTTTTGAGGTCATTGTATTTTGGAATGGAAATTGGGAGCCTCTCATTATAAAGAGATGGCAAATTGTCTGTTTCTTTGACTTATGTCATTACTAGTACTTTCAGCTGCAGATTCATTTTTTTGGTCTATATTTTTTGTATTTTTACCTCTAACAGCACTTCTTTTCCCAATCCCTTTACCCTTTCCTCTTGCGTTAAAATTCTTTGGAGGTAATTCTTTGGAGACTTCTATGTCATAAGTATCACCAGTCTCTAACATTGTATATTTAACTTCAATTTTCGTTAAAGCATTCTTTTTAAATGTGCACACTCTTATGTTTTTTATACGCAGGTCTTTATTTTTAAGAGTAGCTTGAGTGAATACAGATTCCGCCAGATTCTGGAAGTTGATGAAATCTGTATGCTCTAAGACACTCACTTTATATGGTTGAGGCCGTTTCCTAGCACTCTCTATAAAACTTGGCCATTGCGAAGGTGCCCAAACAATTAGTTTTCTTACTTCCCTCTCAATAACAGCATGCATGCTGTCAACTGGCATGTATGTATGCCCCGCTAGAAGGTAATTAATTTGTATAACTTTTAGATTTTTAGATTTTTCCAGGAAATGTTTGAACATTGAAAATATTACTTTATTCTTATTTTGCCCCGTGCAGTTGTCACAGTATAATAACAACGTGTTGACTCCTCTGTTATCGAGTTCTTTTAAATAGTTATACAGACATGTTGCTATTTCACAACTTCCTCTTTTACCATCAGCTTCACCCCATATGTAACAGTATCCGTTCTGCGTTCCACTCTCATATACTGTAAAATTGAACACAGCGTACTTTCTGGAATAATACAATTGCATACTTTCACCATACGGTGTCGCTAAAACTTTTTGAAGATCGAAACTAGATACAACAAACGTGTTATCGCGTTTTTGATTTTGGTGGATATGAAATCGTCTATATGTGGCTTCTTTTTCCAATAAATGAGCTTGTAACTGTTCATTAGTCGTCAAATCCGGATTATTTTCGTTTTTAGTACATAAGAGACATTTGTCCTTCTTAGGAACATGAAATGCATAGTTATACTCTTTAAACATAGATGTAAATAATTTTTCGCTCAAATAGTTTTCAGACCTTTCTTCACAATATTTAGTGTACAACCTGTACAAGTTTGAAAAGTTCTTAAAGTGCTCTGGCAGATACAATTTGGTAGATTTTTTTCTACTGTAGTGAGAAGGTAAAGCTGGTAATGCTTCTATGTATTTCTTTGCATTCAGTTTTGTGGTCTCATCATATTTATTTGGTGCTGTACGTGTTCGACTATCATCACAAGACAGTCCTTCTTTTGTATGGTTTAATGTATACAAAATGTAAGTTTGGCTTATATCGAGAGTCTTCAGTATAAATTGTTGGCACACCTGCCTCCGTCCTTCGTCTTCGTTAATAAAGTACTCATAAGTTACCGAACGTCTGCTAACTGCGTTTTTAGTCTTCTGACGCTTTACACTGATTGGTCTAGAACATTGCACAATCCAATCCCGTTTTTTATCGTCATTAAGTGCCCAAAAATAATTAAATATAGATTTCCTTCTTTCATCTGTAACTTCATAACACTTCCTGCTACATTTACTCTCTTTACAAGGATTTTCTTGTAACTTTCGGGCTTCTTTTACATTACCAGATATTGTCACGTAGGATAAACCTTTTTCTTTAAGCTGTCTTCTTGACTTACGTTTATTTTCAGGTACTATTTTTTTCTTCTTAGGTACGATTTCTATTTGGTTTGTTTTTGTTTTGCTTTGTTTTGACTTGGTTTTCTTTCTTTTTCTATTTTTCTTGTGATCTTCTGAATCACCTGAAGTTTCTTCTTTGTCTGACCAAAGATTAGAACTTCCCGAAGAAAAGTCCTTATCCTCGCTATCTGTTAGAAAATCCATGCAAGATTTCATAAATGTTGATGTTACACGACGTTTTTTGTTTAAATTAGCTTCAGTTACGACTTCCTTAGAAGGTACGTTGTTATCGATTTCGCTTGATATCAAATCATTACAAGAAGAATTACAATTGCCTAAAACATCATCGTGATGTAAGCCTTCAGCCATCATAGTGTCTTTGTCTGTAATATCAATTGCTATTACATTTGTAAGTATTGTAGGAGATAAGAAAGTTTCAGGACTTCGATTTTCCTCTTGCAATGAGTTTTCGAAATAAATTGTGCAAACAGCGGTGTCCTGAATTGTCTCTGTTGGCTTATGCATGACGTCTATGTAATTATTAGACAATGACAGTGTCTCTATATTCTCCAGTTCTTCTCCTGTATCCTTTAACTCACGTGATGCGTTTAAAGGATTTTCAATAACTTGACTACACGGGTAATTATTATTGTTTACAGCAGTACTCGTTGAACTTTCATTTATAGGTTTATTAAAATAAGGATGTGATCGAGACAAGGAAATAGTTGATGTGTTCATGATTTCCATGTCATTTTCAACAGAACACACAGAGTCATTACTGCTATTAATAACAATGTTAGGTCTATTTGAACTTCTTGTTATCAACTGCGTTTCTGAGTCTACATCACTATTTTCTATAAAACTTTCTGAAGAATCTCTTTTGTCTTCAGTAGACCTAAAAAGAAAACATGAATACGATTACCAGATTTAAGGCATAAGGCGGATTTATTGTATGGGTTAACTCGAGTAAAAATCCGACAACACTTTAACGTAAGGGACATAATAACTTTAAACTCGCATTGTTTATAAAGTAAAGATCAATTATTATTCTTTTAAATAATCAAAAAATATTCAATTATGACAAGAGTATTATATTTGTAGAATTTAATTAATTACTATTAACGTTATAGTTTAGAACGACTGAAAATAGCTAATTTTTATAAACACTTAAATTAATGTAAAGTCAAACATAATAACAAATGTCCCTTACATTGATTTGTTGTATGCTTTTAATAATTCTAAATGGATGATGTAGACAAAACCTAGGTATTATACGCAATGTATAAAACATGCAAATAATACATAAACCACTATTGCGTAGAAAGCATTACATGGAAATACGAAAGCACCTGCAATTCAAGCATACTTACAAGAACAAAACCCGGGATTTGAGTAAGTACCTACTTCACCTATAGCAGTCGTAGGTACATTTTAAGATTGTTTTTATTTTATAGGTAAGTAGGTAGGTATACCTACTAAGGTGCGAGAAGAGCAGGACGTTCGCCTAATGATAAGTGTCATTCATAACTTTCATTTACTTTTACTTAAGTAGGTATCCGTTTTTACCTGGCCCGGTATCGGCACACGAGATCATACGAACTAGTTTGTACAGGACTTTGCAAATAATTAGGTACCTAGATATCTAAAACTTCAACCAATTCACCTATTCTCTAAATAATAAACAAGATCGTTACATAATGGTACATAAAAATTATTGTCATCGTAAAATTGTAAGTAATACATACCTTTCAATGGTTCTCTTCATGTTAATTAATTTTTCCCTTCGGGCCAGTAAGGCACTTAACTTATCAGGGATATTACTATTGTTTTCACACATTATTTATTTAAATTACTTGTATGACACCTTAATACAATAACACACCACTTAATTCAAGCATTAGCGTTGATACTGTTGATAAATGTAATAGTATGACACAATCATAACAATAACAAACTTCAAATGCGCGCGAACAGGAACGAGCGGGTCCGTCGTAAGTCTTACCCCTCTCCCCCGTTTGTTTACACCGCAACACCTTACGCTCGTCGCGCGCCAGAGCGAGAGATAATCATTATGAGAATCAAATTAATGTAAGTACGCGGTATTTTAGCAACGATCTTTTAAACAAATAAAGTAAAGCAAATACAAATTTGATTTCTAGTTGTTACGTAATAGGCATATTACTGTAAGGAGCTTAAAATAAAGATAGTTTTGTTAGATAATAATGTAAGAGAATAATTCTTAAAAAACTCTAATCATTCATTAATGTAAGGGACATGTTACTTAAATCGACAGATTTGCGGTTTAAGGTAAGGGTGTAAATTACTTAATACTATGACTTACTGTATTTTTTAGAGAAAACAAAAATGTAATCGTCTGTTACATCATTTTTTTGTCATAAATGGTTTTACGCAGGCCAAATTTTTTTACTGTAAGGGATTTTCTTTTGACGATAGAATTTTTTCAATAATACCATACAATAGAGCTCAAAATTCTGAATCCAATGATATATATAACTCATTTTCGCCAAAATGTCCCTTACGTTAATTGATACTTCTGGTATCGATATGATGGATAGTAATTACATGGGTAGTAAGTTAGAGCTTAGAACTATATAAGAATCCGTTCAGTAGTTTTTGAGTTTATTGAGTTCATATAGATAGACGCCGGCCGGGGACATTATTTTATAATATTTGGAGATGCATGTGGCTACAATAATTTAAATTAAATCAATGGATTGTTGTGTCCTACTGTTGTTGGTATATCTTAATATGATATAATCGTGAGTCCTAGCGCAAACAATAGCTTCACGAGGGGCACCCGCCAGTAATTAACTTCCTGCATCAAGCGCGATTACTGTACCACACCGGCCGCGTTCCCAACCAATCGTGATAATACCTATATTTAATCGCGCTGTTCAGTCTATTATACCTAAGTGGTAAATATTATTCCTACACAGATGCACACTTAATAAAATACGTGTAGTCATTTGCTAAATATATTATGTTAGTGACTCACTTGTTGGTTTTGTCTTGTATTCATTGGGTTTTCGCTCAAATGAGTCCCTTTGATTGTTAATATTGTTTTATAAACCCATAAAAATACAGCAACAAACGGGTTGTTGTATTTTTATGGGTATCTGCATATCGGTTTATAGTCTACGCTCAAGTTCTATTATGGTGTAATGTAGGGTGATAGGTACATAACTGTTGCCATTAATGTGGGTTAATTCACATATAACTAGCGAAGACAAAACCAAACGGTCGTTGACATATATTTTCTGCGTTGAAATATTTGAATCGTGTCCAACTCTGATGAATTTACTGAATGACGTAGTATTATGGCTGTACAGTCTACGCGGTTATTTGAAAATACATTGAAAAGCTTGACGTTGTGTCGAATTCGCGAATCATATAATTGCCTACAAATAGTTGACTTAGGAGAACGATGGCGTCCTTTTGTTGTCTACGCTACACACCCGTGACCGCAATATAGTTATACCTAAATTTGATCTTCTCTTATGGTGCCTCTCCAATTATTGTTGGTTAGCGATCAGCTCCGAACACTCCTCTCTAGCTTTTGCGAGGCGAAACAGATCAACGGCACTTGCAAACTGTTCCCACCATTATAAGTTGAAGCAGGTTGTTTCGACCATGCTGTAGCACGTGCCCGAGATATGATACTTTCTTCACTTTCACGGTCTTTATAAGTATGCGTTTTCTTCCTACTCGTCGTAGAACTTCCTCATTGGTAACTCTTTGAGTCAATGGTATCGCCATCATTCTATCTATAGGCCCACATTTCAACTGCTTCCATACGTTTCCTGAGATGCTCTTTAATAGTCCAGGCCTTGCATCGGTATAGTAGAATTGGTCAAATATAACACTGCAGAAGGCGAGTGCGCAAGGCGCAAAGCTCTTGTTCTGACGATTCTATTAGGACTGTATCATCAGCATATCTCAGGTTGTTTATGAGACATCTATTTTCTTTTACTCCACAGTCTAGCTGTGCCATTGATTCAGTCATGATTTCTTCCGAATACACGTTGAACAGTCGGTGACAGCACAAAAAAAATACAACCCTGTCGGACTCCTTGTTAAATACTATAATTTAATATTTTCAGAAAGAAATACACTCTATCGAAAGCTTTTTCATAATCGATAAAACAGAAAAAAACATCCTGTTGCATGTCCCTGCAATTCTGAATCAGGACCTGTACAGCAAATAAAGCTTCACACGTTGCTACTCCTGCTCGGAATCCAAATTGACTATAGGAAAGTGAGATGAGCACATCGCACTTTGCTCGAATTCTCCCATGTACGACTGAAAGAAAGACTTTTAGTACTTGGCTCATGAGGCTTATTGTCCTGAATTCTTCGCAAATCTTGGCGTTTTAAACTAAATTCAATAATATGAAGTTAGAAATAATGTGCCTTCAGCACTATCGACAATGATGGTCGATCAATTTAATGCAATATCGGAGATTGAGTTCTTACCTAAATAGGCTAGTTTATTCCCGGAATATATATTTTTATTTGTAATTGTCATTTTATTAAATTACATATCATTAAAATGTATGCTCGTTACGATATAGGAGTCATGTCGTGAGTTATTTAAAGTAGACTGATATCAGGAATAATAATATTTACATTATATGGATATCTATTTACCATTGCTAAACTACCTATCTAGTAACTACACCGTTCGTACGTTGATTTCTGATCGTCATTATTTGTGAGATTATTTCTATATTTATAATGCACGGCATGCTATAGGCGTACAGCACAAAAAGAGCCGAGGGACCGCCTTCCAACCAGGTAGATTTCGTGTTGTTTATAAGTTTTTGTTTACTTCTACTACAAAACCTACCTACTTTAATTGTTTTAATGTATTATTTCAACCTCACCACTAGCTTAGAATGTAAATGCTAGTTACAAACAGCTTCCGTATTTTTAATCTGGATATTTTCCCTCTTATTAGTACATATTGTATCGGTATTTACTAAATGTATTTTTTAAATTATTTTGTAAACTGTAATTCACCTCAACTCATTGTCTTTTTTATTTATTTTACTTTAAATCATTCATTAAACAAGTTTCAACGTGCAGATAATTTGAATAGACTATTCCTTCCTGGCTCATCGTTTCCTTCTGGTTAGCCATACTTATGATTTAATTGATTTACAATTAATAAGAACTAACCTGATTCCCAATTCATAAAGCGTATGTACTCAAGTGCGAGCGGGACAGCGAGGAGCGGTGCCCTATGTAACTTAGGCGATAATATCTAGACGGAAACTGTCACTTCGTTATTGGAAACAAGTTTATAAATTGTTGCAGACAAAGCGTTTTGTCCTGCAGCAGCTTGTAAAGTGTATGAGGTAGATGTATATTGCGTATATTAAATTGTGTTACTGTGTGTGTACCTAACCTACGTACCTGATTGGGCGGCACGGTGCAGTTAACAGTGATCCAAGAGGGGTGCGTGGCGGAGCTGCAATTACAGAAGCCTAGGTTACATACTCCATACGTGTGCTCGGCGCGAATGAGTGCGAGGGACGTAAAGAACGCGAACAACTTGAAGTAGCGCGACATAGTACCGGAGCCGCGCTCGGGCGCGTCCATCCGCGCGTACGGACCGACATTCACTAACTGAACTGACGGACGATGACGCGGCGTCCCGCGTCGGAGATCGCCGCTTCTGCTGTCTTTCGGCTCGTGGTGTAGTGTAGTGATGCCGGGCCATATATTAACGCACATGCCAATTATCGATATCGATAATTCTCTTTTATTCGCACTATTTTGTGTGCTAATTGTTATTTTATCACGATTTGTATGTTCAATGTTAAAACGTGATCGTTCCTTAATGATTCGATAATTATGACAATGGGTTAGATTCACTGTGGCTCCTTGCCTATTTGAAAAGTTACGTCATAAATATCTACGTTCATAGTTTGTACAAACCTTTATACATATTTAACTGTTTACTAACTAATTAACATAAATAAAAAACTGAAAGTTCGCAAATATTGCCTATTTTATATACTGACCTAATAATAATACAAGAACATTGGGTGTAGCACCAAATTCACGAAAAATGTTTCCGAAGCTCTCTGAGCATCGGAAATTTTTGGTACAATAGAATACAAAAAAAATGCTTGAAACAAATTATCGTATGAAAAAACTGTTCTCACTTTATACTTTAAACGGTTGAATGAGATTACCTATAATGCACTCTTTTTGTCATATCGTACGTCATTATTTGTTTAAGCTTTATGCACTTTAGAGCGCGGACCCATGTTCATGTATTTAGTAGAACATTTTTATAAGTGTGTTTCATATTTCTCTTCAGTTTGGCAGTTACAGAATAGAGAGGAACACCTAAACTTTTCATAATATAATTAGTCTGCGTGAACTTTTCCATAGTTATAGTGTCCAAATGTTTGTCAGGCATCCATTCATAGAGAAGGTGAATTTAAGTTGAAGCTGACATACAGAACCTGAAATTATAATTATGTTATTTACTCTTTACTTATGAGAACATCCGCTTCAAGTAACTAATGTTAATTTACTACCAAGTACAATTTGATTTAACTATCTAATTCAATAAGAAAGATATAAATATTAGCATCCAGCTAATATTTATATCTGTAAAACGCTAATTTTCAAGTTAATCAATAAGTGTTCACAAAAAATGAATAAAATATTCTACTATATGTGAAACAAAATTGTCTCATTAAATTTCTGAGACATCTTTTGGGCCCAAACTTACGAGGTTACTAACTAGGCTTGGCGCTTGTTTGGCGTGTGTATGATTGACGTTTTGATTAAATAAGTATAAAATCAAAGGATTGACTAATAATCAACAACAAGAGTAGGATGCTGAGATATTATTTATATTTACTATTACAGTTAATTTTCAATAAGGCTAAGATTATTTTAATAAATCTTGTTTTAACTATATGAATATATTTAACCCAGCACGGTAGTTACTTGAACGCAACAGCTGTCGATGTAGGCGCATCACTATTAAATAACATAGAAAGGTCATTGGGTGGCTCGCTCCCACCGGGGCGGCCCTGCCTTGCAAGTTGCAACCGAATGCACCTATCCCGTCTACTGTTGAACATTCAGGAGTCTTATTACACTTAGCACATTATCGCTTCATCTACCTACTTTTATCAGATTGTACGCAAAATCAGCAAAATAAGCTTTTACTATTACTTAGATATAAGATCGGTATGATGTAAATGTAAATACTTGAACCATTCGTATACACGGGTCTAACAGGCACTTGGCCAAGTAAACTCCCTGTGTTAACATAGGTTTCGAGTGATTAATTTCTAGTTAAGTTTTTGAACCTAATCTTAATCGGATTGAAATACCTGAAATATCAAGCTAGACAATAGAGTTATTGAAATATATGGCAACCTTATTGTAAATAATTTCGATTGTAGAAACAATTTTTTTTCAAAGAATTATATGCAATTGAAAAGTGATTAAAGCGTTTTGAGTCAGGTGATTCAAAACGCTCCAAGATCGGCCGTCTGGCCTGTGACGTCACTAGCTTCAGTGAGCTCCACGCCAGTACACGGTCGAAGGTTTCTTCGTATGTGGGTATTGATAAATAATATCCAAAATTTAGTGCAAAAAAGTAGTTTTTGTTAGTAAAGTTAATCGAGTGATTAATAAATTAATGCGCGATAAAGGATTTATGAAATTAAAGTCTAATAATATACCTAATGTGGATATATTTATTGTAGCGGGTAAACTCAAAAATTTTAGTTTGTCAAATTTTCCTGAAGTAAGATGTGCTAAAGCATCAATGTAAGTTTCTTAATAGATCATAATTATTGTAAATATGAGTAAATTAAGCTTCTGTCTATCTATCTCACTTATTTTTCATCTTTCTATATCTATCTATAATATAATATAGTAACATTATAGAGTCGTCGTGAAATCTGATTGCCGATGCGCAATAAATTATAAGATTATTTTTACTGTTTGTCGGTCTGTTTTTGTTTGTATGCGCTAATCCCGTGGACGTATATTCAATGGGTTTCCACAAAAATAAATAAATGAACATAGCTTGGGTAACATGGGTAAGTTTTTTTCATGGAAATCGATTTTAGAAAAAGTGAACCTAAATTAAATGTTTTGGGAGTCTTTTTACAGCTTAGCAGAAACGTTGGTACAAAAGATAGCACTTAATTAGATCTCTATTCATCTATAAATTAATCTGTGTCTTAAGCCGTGGTAGCCGTGTGGTTAAGTGGCCGCCGGGTATTTGATGGGTCGGGGCTCAAACCCCGGTGGCCTGTACCGATAAGTATAATATATAAACTTATCACACTTCAGTTAAAGCGAAACGGGTTTCCCGTGGGATTGCCAATTAAAATTGAATCTGCCCGACTGGGTGACAACATCAACACCTATCTGAATATTGCAGTCATATAACACTACTTTAACTTAGTATTGTATTTCAGCGGTAAGGTTTGTAGAGCTCCACGAGGATGCACTGTATACTGGCAATAAGGTTTTTATTATACCTCTAAGGTGGCAAACAAGCTTACAGCCCGCCTGATGGTAAGCGGATAAATATATTAAAATATATAATAAAAATATTTATTGGGAGCTGATTTTGTATTATTCGTACATAATGGTACGAAGCAAGTACGATATCTGTTCAGGTTTGACATAATTCGTTATTAAATTAACGATAATAACAAAAAAATATTAATTAAAAGCCAAAACACAGTATAAAATGTAAGGAATGCTGACTAGCCATGACAGTTAGTGACGTCACATGCGCGGCAAGCTCGTTCGGGAGCTGACGGCGCGTTTTTGACACTGAGTTCACAAATGTATTTTCTATGTGTTATATTTTTTTAATGAAAGCGTAAAAAATAACTAAAAATAGTTTTGTGTGAAAACTAATAGTTATATGATCATTCGAATAAAAGACAACTTTTTTTTTCAATATCTCAATTAAACGACGTACCATAGCTCCTTTTAAATTGTTCTAAATGCTGTTCGTTAGTCTCGCTAAAACTCGAGAACGGCTGATTTGGCAAATTTTAGTCTTGAAATATTCGAGGAAGTCCAGGGAAGGTTTATACGGTGAGAAAATATGGAAAAATTGCGAGTAAAATACTAAACACATCAATTTAATTTTCCCATACAAATGTTCTTACCTGTTAAACATTTGATGCTTGACAGATCTACATTAAATAAGGGTTTGGAATCGATAAGAAAAGGCGGTATATTTAATACCTTTAGCCTGTTCAGAATGGACGAATAATACATAAAAAAAACATTCTGTGACCATTATTAGTGCACGAAAACATTTCTACCGGATATTATAACGCCGAGGAGAAAACGACCTAACATAGGTCGTCGAAGACGATCAAATGTGCGACGAGCTACCTCTCGCGCTAACCGCACTGATGACCGGCGAGAGACATAATGATAACAGAAAAAAAACCTAGGTCTGTGATGATAGCAATCATATTGGTATGGCAGATTTACGTCCTGAACGAGTTCGGGCACATCGATCACAACAGCAGCGAGCTCGGGAAAATTAAATTGATCGATTCCATGGACGCAATGTTCCTGTGAACCTGGAACTAGGAGCATTCTCCTACGATCCGGAAATAGATTATAAATTAACTGCTAACATGCGAGTGTTTTTGCATCAAGATGAAACTGCTAAAGGACATCATCCATTTTGATCCAAATCTGAAAGTGCTGGTCCAACGCATATTTAGGGTACCTTAAAAGGAAAAAAGAAACCCTTATAGGATCACTTTGTTGTCCGTCTGTCTGTATGTCTGTCTGTCAAGATTTTTTATCTCGAGAACCCGTGGAGCTATCAAATTGAAATTAGTATGAAATACCTGGGTCTGTGGTCCCTTTCGGCTGTTAAATCATCAAACCTGTAAGTCAATATGCAGAAAAGATTTGACCGTTTATGTCGCAAAATTTCGCATATTTTGCGATTTCAAGGAAATCAAAACTTACAGGGCACTTCCCGTTAACCTAGAACCTTGAAATGTGGCAGGAACCAGTGTGTTACAGCACAAGTAAAGAATAAAATCTGAAAACCGTAAATATGTAGTTTGTAAATGCGAATTTAGTTAAAAAATATTCCTGAATCGCCCTGTTGAGAGTCACCGACGAATAATGACCTCATTTGAAGTTCGCCTACTTTTAATCTTACCTACAAATGTGTACGTGGGTTCCGTACCTTAAAAGGAAAAAAGGAACCCTTATAGGTTCACTTTGTTGTCCGTCTGTCTGTCTATCTCACTGTCAATAATTTTTATCAAGAACGAAACTAACATGAAATACCCGGGTCTATGGTCTCTTTTAGCAGCTGTAAAATGATCGAACCTATAAGTCAATATGAAGAGAAGACATGACCGTTTATGTCGCAAATTTTTGCATATTTTGCGATTTCACAAGGGAATCAAAACCTATAGGGTACTTCCCGATGACCTAGAATCATGAAATTTGGCAAGAAGCATTGTCTTACAGCACAAATAAAGGAGAAAACCGTGAAAGTGAAGTTTATTTTAAAAAAATGCGTATGTAATAAAAAATATTCCTGCATCGAGCTGTTGCGGGTCACCGACGAATCATACTTTTAACCTTACCGATTCGCACTTCGCCGGTTTTTTTAATTGTTAACATAAGTGTCTATGCAAAATAATAATAAACATTATGCTGGACATGTGTGCGTGATTCGCCCACTATGGAGCCGATACTTAGACCATCTTATGATGCCTTTATAAAGCTACCGGCTCAGAAATACATATGGTTTATATTAGGAGGTAAGTGATACGAAGTTCACCGGGTCATCTAGTAATATATAATACTAGCGGCCCGCCCCGGCTTCGCACGGGTAGACATTTATCAAAATATATTTTGTTACCCGTGCGAAGCTGGGGCGGGCAGCTAGTAAGTAATTTTCTTTGCTATAAACCTCACGGAGCCCGAGACCTTTCCAACGAATGCAAAACCGTGGAAATCGGTTCGTGCGTTCTGGAGCTACAGCGTCAGGAAGGAAAACCCGACTTATTTTTATATAGTAGATTGTGTCCACCCGTGCGGAGCCGGGGTGGGCAGCTAGTATAAAATATAGCCTATGTTACTCAGAGATAATGTAGCTTTCTAAGGGTGAAATATTTTTTGAAATCGGTTCAGTAGTTTCGGAGCCTATAGACATTTACCTAATATTTTGTCTACCCGAGCGAAGTCGGGGCGGGCAGATAGTATAATATATAGCCTATGTTACTCAGTGATAATTTAGCTTTCATGAAAGAACTGTCTAAACGCTTTTTCGACTCTGCCCTTTCCCACCCAAACCCGCTGGTTGTGTCGGCCGCCCGATACAACCCTTCTCGCATCTCAAAGAGAAGGCGACCGCGACATGTCCTCATCGACCCCGATGACGACATCACGGTCCTCCAGGAATCCATACAGAATGACACTACACAAAGACGACCGCTGTTCCGTCCTCGCCGGCGAGGCTCGACGCGAATATCACGTAACTGCCCCCCCCGACCCTTGCATCTGCCGGCCCGCGCCGAGCGAGTAGCTTTAAACACGCCCCTAAATTTAAATAATAATCCCAGCCCAGCCCAGCTCCCTAGCTTGCCCCCCAGCAACGCCCTAAGCCGAGGTCCGAGCCCCACTATGGGGCGCCCTTAGCTGTGTTGCTTAGCATGTAATAGTGCCTGGCTGGAGGCCACCTTGGTCTCACCATTGTCCGGTTAAGTAGCTAAAGTTCCCGGAACTCACGCTACGAGAGACAACTCAAAAAAAGTATCGATACGCATTTCCAATGATTGCGTCTCGGTCGGTGCACGGACCACTGCCTAGTACGGTAACTGTCACATGCTTCTTCCACTAATGTTTACGCCAGTAGATAATCATTTAGAGAGAAGTTTCCTCTTAATGTGTAAATCGCTAATGTTTAATTAACGTTACATTGCTAAATTATATCGGTTATGACCTTTTGGTTCTAAAAGAGTAATTGCTGAGTTACTTGCCGGATTCTTCTCAGCAAAAACAACCTTCCGAACCGGTGGTAGATTCTGACGTTTTGAAAGTACTTGTCTAGTCAAATAAAGATCATTTTGAGTTTACAGTATTAGCTATAACCCTCGTTTCACTTCTGATGTCACACCACCGCCACACCTGCGTCGTTTCCGACTATAACTCAAAGGTGACTGACTGACTGACATAGTGTCAACGCACAGCCCAAACCGCTGGACGGATCTTTGGAAATTCCACCCCTAAGGGGTAAAATAGGGGGTGAAAGTTTGTGCGAAAATCATTTTTTAAGATAAACTCCTGAATATTGGTATTTGGCTTTTCAGTTAGAAATAAATAAATACGTATTTCAGGATTTTTGGAAATACCACCCCTAAGGGGTAAAATAGGGGATGAAAGTTATGTATGAAAATCCGTCATTTTTGAAGTTAAATCTATTAAAATAGGTAGCTGTGGGCAATAGCTATCATTTTGAATTTTAGATATAGGTAAATCTTGACTTATTCACCACGCGTGCGAAGCCTCCGGAATATCTGTAATAAAGAGAGAAGACTGTGCTAAGAAAGCCTTTCGATTGTTAAAGTGTCAGAAGTTTACACCAAAAAATATAGTAATTAATGTAAATCAGATCTGGATTGGTTCTTACGTTTTATTCCTTTGGTGGAATTGGATTTCCTAGCTAGTAGGGTATCACTTGTTCATTGACAACTTTATATTGAGTGCAATCGCTGAGCTAGTAGCGAGAGACGAACAGGCCCCTACCATAACAATAAGTCACCTACTGCCGCCACACATACCAACGACAAAGAATACCTACCTACAAACAATACAATAGGAATTACAAATATTAAAAATTGAAAAACTGTAATTTTCCCATCGCCTGGCTATACGCCCAATCCCAAAGCATCGTCACAAGTGAGGTGTATTCGCGTATGTGTAACGTTCGAGCTCTAGCTGATAAACGGATTTTGTGACAGATTAATTAAAAAGTTCATATGCAACAAAAGCTTTTCCGTGAGTAAACCTTGACCCAACACTATGTGAGTCTAGCTTTGCTGCATAAGCTCGATGCAGCCAACACGCTGCACGCACAGCGATTAACATATTCCTTAAGAGTAAAATTGAGCTCAATACATGATGCTTACACCAAAAGGGATCCAGAAGAACTTGCAATACAAATCAGCGAAAGGTAGATATGAAAAATAAATACTGAGTGGAAAAACGGGCCATCTATAAGTAGGCAAACCATTATTAGGTAGGAATCTGACATTTATTTCCATAAAAAAAATCAACAACAAAAAGATACAAAAAAGCGCAAAATAATTAATTACAAATATTCCAAGGTGACAATTGCCATCAACACCTGTTACCTATGATTTTAATTAATATTATTGTAAGCGCTACTAACTGATCTATTTGAAGTCGGTGCCAAGCCCCTCACAAAATGGCAATTTTTTGTTACATAAACGTAACGAACTATTTTGTTAATCTTGAAAGACCCACCTATGCCACGTAATGATTATAACGGAATACAATTTATCAAACTCGTTAATTTTGATAAATTGTATTCCGAGTACTTTTTACTACAGTCTACATAGCTCAGTAATTTTGTGTCAGTAAATGACACATCAAATAAAATTGGTATTACAATATTCTCAATTCCTAAACTAACCTAGGCCTGTGTTAAAGACAACTGATACGGACCGAGTTACAATAATGCGAACGCGAAATTACAACAAGAAATGCGAAATACAAATATGTCATAGATACAAAATAGAAAAAAAATAAAATTATTATAATATATACTCTATACATATAAATGAATCCCTATTTCCCTTGGTTACGGCATCCCGCGTGAAAGGCTGGACCGATTTCGCTAATTCTTTTTTATTTGTATTTGTTATTGTCAGGAGAAGGTTCTTGTAAAAGAAAAGTTTGAAAAAAAACCGGTGCTATGTTGTATTTAACATAAATGAATTCATAGCTAAGACAGGACAGCGCCTGTCGGGTCAGCTAGTTATAAATATATTGTAATATAAATATAACTAAATTAGTTTTATGTGTACATACAACTATGTATGTTTATGGAGTGTGAATGTTTGTTTATTTGTGTATGTGTGAATGGTGTAAGTGAGTGTGTGTCCAAGTGAAACTTAGGTTGAAATTATTTAATTCCTTTTAGTGCTTGTTCTATTTCAAAAGAATCCAACGATTTTAGCCTATCTAACCTTTTGTTTTTAATAAGTCATCTTTTCAACTTATCGGGTTTACTGATATTAAAAAATAATTCCAAACCCGTATTCCATGGGAAACCATTATACGCACTACTGATATGTAGGAGATACTAGATTAGAATTAGGACAATAGCTATGAGCACAGTTAAAAAAAACTTTAATCCATGTTACAACAACAACTGGGTACAGGTGGCCTTTATACATTGCTTCTGTAGGTACATATTTCAAATAGCTGTAAAGTTGAGTATTACCTGAAGATTTTTTTTATATATTTAACAAATAAAGTTTTGGTTATTTTTTTCTATATCCAAGCATCCAAGGAATATTTTTTGAAAGTAACCATACTTATTTAATAGCGTGAAAAGTATGTTTTTTTCTTTTGTCGCAGATGTTTATCGGTGGAGAGACAGTTTCTAAGCGACTTCATTGCTGAGGCAGAGAACACAGCTGGTGGGCGACTAGCGCGGTGGCTGGCGCCCACACCGCGAGTCGACCCCTCAAGGTGCGAGCTGAAGGGGCCCGCAATGCCAGTGCAGCCTTCGGTCCGCCTCGCCTTGCCTATTATTATCCGTGACCAGTATGGCGATCCCGTCATTTCGCCAACACTCACGGTTGAGGTGGGTGAATAAACGTGTTACTTAATATAACGTCGTAATTGGCCAAATATGTCTCACACATAAGAGATGTGATTGCCATTATAGGAAAAAAAAAATTGGATAAGTTATGTCCCATTTTGCCATAATGTGATTTATATACCTTTGCTCAGCATTCATTCCTTCAAGTCTGTATTATTAATAGTATCCCTTAATTATCATACCCACAACAATTGTTTATTTTTTATACATTCCACCTAATATTGATAATATTTTAACCGTATAGCTATAACAGTTAAAAAGATATAGCCCTTTTAAGGACATACAGACAGACCTACAGGCGAGCAAATAGTGTGGATTTAGTAATAGAGTAAACATACAACCCTTAAAGCGGATAATGATAATTGACCGTCTCCCATCATCTCAACCAGATAAGGATTACCAGAAAATGAATTTATTTGTTTGCTTAATACCGCGAAAGTTATGAACTGAAGTTATGCTATTTAGCGTATTCAGCAGTATATGTACAATGTAAAAAAATATCCTATCACAATATGAATATGAGAACAGCAACAATGCAATTGATCACTAATATAATGTATAACATTTAATTGTAGATGAAAGTAGATTCTCTCGCGATCTTAGAGCTCTTAATTTGAATATGTGCTAGTTTCTAAATAGGCAAGAGTATTTAGTTATCATGTATAATATTAGTTACAGATCCCATAAACTTGTTCCCAATCCCATAAACGATTTATTTAAACTTCGGGTATCGCAGGCGTTGTAACACTTTTGACTTAGATCAATATTCATACATTTACTCACTTAATGGGAGAATCGAGCCTGAAAGCTTATGTGGACTTTATACCTGGATTACCTATGAAATTGCCGTTTTATGGTAAAAACTAAACCAATTGTTCTTAGTACAAATATAATTATTAATTCAAAACATTTACGCTAGACGGATTCGCTTCCTGACTTCCCGTTCAACTCATTACTAAATACCCTTCAATCGTAAATGCGTACGCGTAAATGACTTAGAGGCATTCTGAGGCACAAGTACGCGCATAAAAATCAGCCATATGTCTCTAGGTGTCCTCGGTTTGTTTGCAAAACCAAAATGTCATGAACGAAAGCGGTTGAACCTATACAGTACTGTCCATTTGATAGTATCTCCATAGACGCCGATAACAATGCCTGACCTCAATTTGACCTAGTATAAAATAGTTTACACTTCGATCTCAATTCCTTACCGGAAACAATTTTCAAAGCCTATTCCCAAGCGGTACATTCATTTCCTTGCCTCGTCTGTGGCAACAGCTTTGAAATTTCCTAGGTACTCAACATTTTCAAATAAAAATGTGTTTCTGGTCGCATATGTATAGTGAAAGTTGTGCAGTTATTTGATTGCTTGTTTATAGCTACATATATTTTGACCAATCAATGAAAGCTTCATAAAAAGTACACCGTAACTGTGCTAATCCTATATTTTACTACGTACCTACATGATTTTGACAGTTCAACATGCACCGATGCTGCCACTTGTTTTTGTTGTTGCCATATTTAGTTTATACCGTTTAATAGTCTACAAGCTTGGAAAAGTCTTTTGAGATGGTTATTAATTTATTTAATATTATTTTAGAAATTATGCTTCTTGATATTATTATTAAATCCGACTAAAGCAATATGTATGTCGAACGCGTGCCGATAGACCTTATGTTTTACCTAGCTCGATCTATAGGATCGAGCTAGGTAAAACTAGGTTATTGTTACTGTGGAAAACGGATTTAAAACGGTTCCGTCACTTTTAAAATCAAGTCTTTTCTATTTTAATCCGCTTAGAAAATGCACTAGGGATTTATTTTCCTGCGATTACGATAGCATAATTAATTGGTAGACTTGAAATTTTGATCGTAGCGTAGGTCTAGGTTCCTTTTACAACGAAGGCATTCCGAAATATATCCCCTAAGAGGGTATAATATAATAGGGGATGCAAGTTTGTATGAAAATCCGTAATTTTTAGGGTTCCATACCCGAAGTGTAACCAAAGGAACCCTATTACTGAGACTTCGCTGTCCGGCCGTCTGTCAGTCAGCGGGCTGCATCTAATGATCCGTAATAGTATTAATTTCTTTTGCCGCCAAAACAACAAATACTAGAATTAAAAAAGGGGTCTCCTTACTAGAAACGTGTTTTTTTGCTCTATCTAATCTAATGGTTACAAGTAGACGCTAGAAATGCTAAAAGTGTGAACTGCTATATATTTCCAAAAAAAATTGAGCGGTACTTATTACAAACAGTAAGGAACCCTTAGTGTGCAAGTCCAACTCGCCCTTGGCCAATTTTAGTTTGGAGTTAAACGCATGAAACTTGGTGTTCGGCCTTTCAGCTAAAAACAAAAAATACCTATTTACATATTTATGAATTTTGTAAATTCCACCCTTTAGGGGGTAAAATATGGGATGAACGTTTATAATAAAATCCACTAGTTTTGAAGTTAAACGCATGAAAATTGTATTTAGCCTTTCAGTTACATAAAAAAACATATTTTAGGATTTTTGGAAAGTCCAGCCCTAGGGGCTAAGATAGCGGATGAAAGTTTATATGAAAATCCGTCATTTTGAAATTAAATCCATGAAAATAGTCTCGGGTAACAATATCATTCATATAAAATATTAAAATACATGTTGACTTATTAACTTTATAACGCGTGCAAAGCCGCGGATGAAGGGTATAGCGTTGATATGTCAGTCAGTATAACCTCAGAGAATGATAATATACTACGTACAAGTATAACGAACATGTTCTAGCCCTTCAATTTTTGAATTTCGAAACTTGAACTTTTGAAACAAATACTTTGAATCCTTTGATGGGTTTCAGGTGGTGGTGCAGAGGCTGGAGGACAGCGCATCTCGTCAGGGTCGTCTCCTGGGCTTTGATGACGACCCCGACAATGCAACCGATATGAACTACCGCCCTACCTTAAGGGACAACATGTGCTTCCATTCCATCACTCTCATGAGGGTACGTTCTTTTTATTATATTTCAGTGAGGATATTTGAAAGAAAACTGCTTTTCCAAGATGTTTGCTTTGCATTGCAATACAAAACCCAATAAATATATTCAACGTACATAGCTTAGAACCGGGAAATAAGAAAGCAGATTCTGTATTTTAAGTATATTTTAACTAACTGGAGAAATTACAGTTGTTTTATTTTCTTATGGGATGGAGACGAAAATTTTCATGTAGGCTACCTTCTAAATGAATGCAGGTACCTGTTGGTTCCCGTTTTCATTTTATTCGTTCCGATATTGAGTGCGATATCAATAGGAAATGTATCAATGCTCAGATAGTACATTTCAATGTATACGTATGTGCAGCACCGCCGAATGACACTGAGTCGGGAATAACTTCAAATTAGCTCCAAGCAGTCGTGAATTCAGTCGACTGTTGAGCTAAGAAAAATATAACTTCGCCAAAATATCGAGTTAGTGCAGTATGAAGCAGGGTTGTATATTGCTTGTTTAGGATTCTAAATCACTGTACCGGCCTCTAATTCGCCGAACACAAAGTAAATCAATGACGATAATAACGTGGTTGAAATTCATATTGATAGCCTAATAATAAAAGTATAACGACAAGCGGCTACTGTAATGAAATCATATTTATTTATTGCTTATTATTATTGCTTTGTACAATGTTACTAACAAACGGTTAGGGCACAGCGATTTTAGGCATTAGGTACCTAGTTTATCATAGCTATAAAAACAATATAAATAATTTTTTAAACATAAATAAAGAACGAATAGTATTATACAAGGGGCCAAAATGACCCATTATATATGATACTAGCGGCCCGCCCCGGCTTCGCACGGGTAGACATTAGTTTCGGAGCATAGACATTTATCAAATATTTTGTCCATCCATGTTGTTTCTCAGTGATAATTTAGCTTACTAAGGGTAACAGAATTTTTGAAATCGGTCCAGAAGTTTCGGAGACTATTCAATACAAACCCACAAAAATACAAAAAAATCAAATCTTTCCTCTTTATAATATTAGTGCAGACTAGTATAGATATAGCGAAGGAGTAAATAGAAATAATACGTGTGAAGTCTGTGTGCACATAAATATAGACAGTTTAATGGTAATAACAGTTTAGTGTTAGCGGTCGTTCCCACGATGGATATCTTCTGTTTTCGTTATGCACATACTTCTGATTTAGGTGTAAACAAATGCACACGGAAAATTGATTTCCTACATAATATGTAGGAATATTTGAGGCGCTGAAATGTATATGTTTCGGTTGTTAATACGGCCGGTCATGTGAAATAATAGATGTATGTGGTCCAGGCGTTCGAGGACTATTCATTCGAGGAGCTTCGTCTGGCAAGCGGAGCATGGGGTGAGGTTGGTGCGTCGTGTGGCGTGGCGGCGCGCGTGCCAGCTGAGAGGCTGCAAGTGTGCGAGCGCCCCGATGGTACTTACGTTGCTTCGTGGATACCACGAATGCCCGGCTCCTACCTCTTTAGGTGCACTTATGACGACCAGCCCGGCACACAGGTACTTATTTCTATCTCTGCGTTTTGTTTGACCAAGTATTTTTGGATGTAAGGAAATGTTTGCCGTTGATATTGTAGGAGGTGATAATAGTGGTAGCCGAGACCTCCCCAGCGTGCTTGAGGGAGTGCAGTGAGCAGGTGGGCGCGCCGCCGTCTCCGCCGCCGAAGCGCCGCCGCTACTCGGTGCGGGACA
The DNA here is from genome assembly GCA_951449985.1 of Falcaria lacertinaria. Taxonomy (NCBI): domain Eukaryota; kingdom Metazoa; phylum Arthropoda; class Insecta; order Lepidoptera; family Drepanidae; genus Falcaria; species Falcaria lacertinaria. The sequence continues at coordinate 4,892,393 of OX602108.1, forward strand.
CCTCGGGCCTGCGGGTCCGGACCAGCCCCAGCCTGCAGGCTGAACAGATCGGCCGCGTGCCTGCCGGCTCCAACATCACAATCGTTGAGGAGGTTAGATTACGGATTATTCAACATCAAACCGGCCAAGTGTCAGTAGGATAATACTACCCCTTCCGTTTCGTACGTTACGAGATCTCATTTAATTGCTTTCACCATTTCTTGAAAAATACATATTGATGTAAATGCTCTTGTCCAGCTCTCAATATGTTTTTTTAGTTAGGGAAATCCTTAACCATGTTATTTACATAATGTGACAGTTCTATTTTATATATTTTTGTATAGATATGTGATGCAAAGGTTTAAAAAAAAAGAGCGCCTTTTTTTGGTAACCAACGGATTACTAAGAAAAGAGCGAACTTTTACTATTGCAAAGAGTAGAAAACCCTCGTTGTGCGAGTCCACCGCGCACTTGGCAATTTTTTTTATAGAATAAAATGTAAATATTTTAAACTATTGAATTTATGTCCAGTTGCCACCATGAATAATTTGCAACAACGTTTTCGTATCGTCTTCGACTATTTTTGTATTGAAAAATGAACAGGGATGCTGCGGTGAATAGTGGAACTAAAAATGTGTATGACAATTTGGACATTTCGCGAGTTACGTTTTCGAATACGTAGTCGAAAAATGTTCAGGCTCCGGCACTGAACATAATTTTTCCTTTATGAACATGAAAAAAACATTCGTCTTATTAGCATCTCCATCTAGTCTAAAAAGAAAGGCAGGCGAGGGAGAGGACCGTGGCTTTTTCCCATAATATTGGAGCCGCCCGACTGGGGACTGAACCTTCAACTGAAGACCGCAGTGAAATAACACTACTTTGATGTAGTGTTGTTTCTGCGGTAAGTAAGGTTGCCAGTGCTCCACGAGGATACGCTAGGCTGTATACGGCTGGGATAGTAATGCTGCTAGCACAGTGTGACTCCTCAACAACACAGGGTTGGCAACTAGTTCGTAATATCCCTGGTATTGCTAGCAGCTATAGGCTGCGGTTGCTGATTACCGACCATCAGGTGGGCCAATACTTGTGTGCCACCTTAGTGATATAAAAAAAAGTCTCTGGCTAATTATATTTCTATGCCCTTATCTTTCCCAGGAAAATCGCTGGTTTCTTCTCTCTTTTATTACACACTGGCCTTCAAAACTTAGGATCACACTTTTACTAATAAAAGTAATAACAATAATTTTAAAGTACACGAGATAATGTTTCGTAATATAAAGGATTACAAAATGTATTTATTTCATACTAGCTGTCCCGACAGACGTTATCCTGCCTTAGCTATGAATTAATGTATCAAATACACCATAGAAAAAAAGACCAATCTAAAGGTCTTTTTTTCTATGGTGTATTTGATACGATCCCGAATCTTAAAACATACCGATTCTTTTTTCTGTTATAAGAACCTTCTCCTGACAATACTAAACATAAAAAGAAAAGAATCATCGAAATCGCTCCAGTCGTTCACGCGTGATGCCTTGACCAAGGGAAGTAGGGATTAATTTATATATTATATAAGATAAAATCTTTATAGTCGATAAACTTATGTTAAGGTAATTTAGACCTTCATAAGTGCCTTTTTAGGGCAAAACTGAACTTTTGATTTGAAAGAATGGCTGAAAAAGAAACAAAACGATAATCTATAGAATGAAATTTGCAATAATAGATTTTGGGTACAAAAGTCTGACTTCCATACTTCAGAAGAAATTGCAATAATTTTTATGGTGCTAAATTTTCAAGGCCAGTGTAGATACTAATTTTGATTATAGGAGAAAATAGTGGCAATTTTCATGCGCCTGCTAAATGGTGGTTGCTTTAACGGAATAAATGTCTTTGCCAACAGCAGCCTAGTAATAGTTTGGGCAAACAATTAAGTGCAGCAAAATTCTGCAATTGAACATGAAAATATTTTACCTACTGGTATTTCTTAAATTTCATGTTTTAGTTTGAATAGACATAAACAGGTTTTTTATTTACTTATTATATGAAGCCTTTTATGTACACATTGACCATATGTAATATTTGGCTACAAATGCTGCTGGGAACTGTTTATTCGTGGTTTATTAAGCCGTTCATAATCGCTTTGAGAAGCAACGCCATGGATTCGAAGACTCGTGAAAGTCGTGAACTAAGCTACTACACTGAACACGCGTACTTTAGAATTTTAAACATAAAGGATATGTACTTTAGTATATGAAATAATCATCCAATTAATAAGATTGTGGATTTTAAGCCTCATATTAAAGTAATCTAGCTTATTATATATAATCAACGCGTGCCTACTTTGTTCACTACTGAGGACTGCTCAGGTTATTGTGTGATGCAATTTAAGAATACCTACATTGCACTATAATTTGATAAACATGAAACTTGTTCGACATTACTTTCATACTTTCGAACCTTCAGAAAAATGCTTAACTGGATCATACTTATAGAAGATAGTGATTGTGTCAGCTCTTTCGTTTTCATTTCGTTGAATTCCACGGCGAACCATTACAAGCTATTCCCGCTAGCCAGGCGGTCCATCCTGTACTCAAAATATTTCCATTAGAGTAAAGCGTCATGTGGTCTAGGTGGTGAACAAAGACGGCACGTGGGTGCGACTGAGTGTCGATTCGGCACGTGCGCACGCCGATGCGTCCGCGGAGGCTGCGTGGTGTTTACAGCACCACCGTCACCTCGACCGAGTGCTGCTCGTGCCGGTCGAACCTTCCACACCCCCACAGGTGTGTTCGCTACCATTTAAAACAAGCATTTCATGACCGTTTTTTATAAAAAAATATCTCCAAATATGAGTGATGTGTTGCGCCTCTAATTGAGTGACAAAATTAAAATTGATTGAATCAAAGGTTAGCAACCAGACATATTTCATCACGTCACGTCCCTCATGGGATATTGACGGACGGTTTTAGAGTGCCATTTCACTTCTGACTTACAGATCTCTTTTGCTTCTTTCATCCACGTCTTTTTCACTCACTTTCGCATTGTATATACTTTTCGTCGGAGGAGAAGGATATGTCCTTGGAGGTGTATGTCCAAACCAATGTAACAATCCATTTTTCCTCTTTCCTATTATGTGCACCCGATAATGGAATGGGAAAAGGTGATTTCCTAAATCACACTTCAGGTGTGAGCCAAATATAACATTCTCTCCAATCTCACCCAGTACACGTATAGAAATAACGCAACAATTTAAATAAATTGTAAATAAAAAAATCTGGTTTTACCCACCGACCTAATCAGGCCCGTGGTTTTAGCAGACAACTAGAAAACCATGCACAAAAAATATGAAACAAGCAAATATTCTGATCTGAAATTATTATGTACTAACTTTTCCATATTTATTGTCATTATGTTTAATAAAAGAAGCGAGCCGTTGTCATCTGCATTTTAGAGCGTGATTTTTTTACTAGTCGTAGAAACGTGTATATTGTCTCTACTTTTACAATGCATAGCATAATGTCAACAATTAGGCGCTTGGAATGCGCATAGTGTTTGCATTGCTTCATTTCATAAAAAGAAGATCGAATTTACTAAGTAATACAAACTTATTATTTTTGGTTGGTGCAATACCCGTGTCTAGGGATCGAACGGCATAGTTAAGTTGGTCATTTAACATAGTTTGTTGATAGAACGGAACCTTCGGTGTGAGAGTTGAACAATAATATTTCCAGGCCGAGGCATCAGACGATCAAGCCGGACTTGGTGAAGCACATAGCGACGGCCAATCGTGGTCCAACGATGATGGCCTCGACTTTGGTAACTAATCAACATGTATACAATTTAAACAACAATATCACACTTTATGCAATGATTTTAGTTTTGAAAAGTTGATGACTGCGCTATATCAATCTGTCATTATCAGAGTCTAGACTCAATGAAATGCGTAATACTTCATCTAATGCCATATAGATAGTATTTATAAAAAGACAAACTTTCTAAACGACGTATTATTGTTGTAGATTTAACGGTGCTGGAGGAGACGTTTCCATTCACCATGCAGCGCAATGTTGCTGATGAAGCGGTAAATATTTTTAAGCTAGCAGATTCGGTCTGGTGTAACAAGTCAGCTCCCACTTTCTTTTTAAAGGTATCCAAAGGAAACTTATTTCGATCCGTCTGTATAAACAGATTAAACTCAGATTCCTATGTAAACATTTTATAATGTTTATCATGATTGTTATATGAAACAAGACAGAGCACTGAGTTCCTTGCCGTTTATTCTCAGGTGGATTTTCGATTTTGACTTACGTAGCTAGAACATCTTTCGACCATGTATACGAAAACGTATCAATCAAAATGAATAAAAAATCATACGAATTTTTAGTTTCTCTTTTCGTCAGCACGGCGCTGTTTTGTCGCAAGCGATACAACTACCTAGTCGAAAGTTGTTCTTACTAACGCATCAGTTCGCTTACCCATAAATGTTTGTTGTCTTATTACGTTCATTCTTATAATAACTGAAACAAAATTAAAATAGGTTTTAATAGCCGCCATAAAATTGACATGTACATATTTACAGAGCGAGGCCAGTTCCAGTCCGTTCGTTCCTAGCGCGGAGCCGAGCAGTCGCGACCAGCACGCTGCCAACGAAGCCGCGCCTCCTTCGCCCAAGTAATCAGCGATCAGACGCTAGTGTATAGGCCGCTTTATATTAAACTTGCCCGGGATAGAGTATATTGCATGTATAATACCATGAAGAGTTTATAGGCACCTTCAACCATTCTAGATCGTTCTGGAGTAGTAAAGAACGTTCTAGAACGTTGGAGAGGAGAGGATTCACATACCACGCGCATACTTACAAACGGTTTATTTATATGTGAAAAACAATATGTTAGAAAAGGATAGAAGTATTTTATATAATAATATTTGCCACCCACAACAAGAGACCAAGGGCTATCTAGCACCACTACGGGAAGTGGATAGCATTTATAGAGAAAACCCTGGATTTACGTACGCTCATTTGCTTTTTATATAATACTAGCGGCCCGCCTCGGCTTCGCACGGGTAGACAAAAGACATTTATCAAATATTTTGTCTACCCGTGCGTGGCCGGGGCGGGCAGCTAGTATAATATATAGCCTATGTTACTCAGTGATAATTTAGCTTTCTAACGGTGAAAGATTTTTTGAAATCGGTCCACTAGTTTCGGAGCCTATTCAATACAAACCCAAAAAAATACAAAAATACAAATCTTTCCTCTTTATAATATTAGTGTAGATGTAGATATATTATTGATATCGATTTATTAATTGATAAGTATATAGTCGGCTACCTTATCTTTTTCGAACTCGGCTTCATAGTACTGTGTGTATTGTATAACAGAACTGATGGGATTTGGCAATGACATTAACATCTGACACTGCTTGATGCAATCAAACCTATAGCAGCGGTTTTGAGAGCCATGTAGTCATAACCGTATTTATTTGAAGGTATTCATTATAAGCTGGCCCTATCCTTTTTATTGTTTCATATGTGGTGACGTATTAGAGTACCTAGCCCTGTCTTTTATAATTTGTGTGTGCACATTTTATGCTTGAAGACAACTAGTATAGATCGTGTATCGACGATACATATAGCAGCTTATTATGATGTTCCCATGGCGCTATTGCAGGCCATCAGAAAAACGCAGCAATGGGAACAGCGAGGAGTGGTGGTCTTCCTTGCAGCAGCCACACACCAGTGGCGAGGACGATCAAGACGCTAATTTAATATTGGAGGTACTTATACATGAGCAAGTACATCACACACTTAGACTAGACATCACATAGCAATCCTTTACATCACACAGCATAATCATTGAATTGTTTTTCACATATCTTTTTCTCGACGACCAATTCTTATCAATCTAAACGAAGAGCTTACTTCTTATATAAGTCTCATTAGTGTTGGTCTTTCCGTCCCACGTTTCTAATGATGTAAAGGAATGTAGTGAAAGTCTTAAGACCTAATAAGATGTGTGTTAAGATGGAGATGGAGCCGGACCCGCAGTCTGCGATAGAACAGGGCAGGGACACACATCGCGCGCAAGCCGGCACCCAGACCTCGCCGGACGAACTCGACGAAGACGAAGAAATGGCCAGTGATGGCGATCTTCCCGGAAGTTCTTCAATGGTAAAACATAGTACAGGCTGACATATACGAACCCTACCGTACCTAAATATTTAAATATGAAATCGGTTCAGTAATTTCAGCGGTATAATTAAAGTCCACAACAAATTATACTTCTTGAATATTATTAGGAGGTGCCTGCAGATTTTTGTTTTCCACTAATGTTGCACAACATGCTTACGGTCCACCTGATGGTAAGCAGCCACCTATAGTTGCCAGGGGTATCACTATCGCGTTGCCAACCTTGTTGTTTTGTCCTTGCTACTAGCGTAGCGTATCCTCGTGGAGTACTAGCAAGTTTATTTACCTGTGCCGGTAGCAGGAACATTGTCGACAACGGTTTCGTATCGCCTTCGACTATTTTTTGTATTGGAAAATGAACAGCGCTGCGGCGGTGAAAGTGGAACTAAAAATTAGTATGACAATTTTGACATTTCGCGAGTTACGTTTTCGAATACGTTGTCCACAATGTTCCTGCTACCGGCACTGATATCGTGATTATTGATACAGGAGAGTCGTCCTCGTCCGAGTGGCGCAAGTCGCGAGCGCGTCGCTAGCCAGGCGCGCCGCCCGCACGGGGTCTCGGCCCCCGATCCGCCGCCGCCCAAGAAGCGCGCTCTTAGCCCCGTACAAGCCGAATGCATGCGGGCTGTATTTGCCGCTATACTCTGGCATGAAGGTATGCCCTCTTACAACACGGTGCCCGTCTTTTACACGCACTGGGGCACTAACAGTTGTTAAATGTTGTCAACAGGCGTTGTTCACGACTCGATTGCGTGCTCGGCGTTCCTGAAGTTCCACCCGCAACTGCCGAAGCAGGGAACCCGCGTGGTGACGCGCCCCGCTCATGACGTCACCCAACCCAGACCCCAGAGACACTCTGTTGAAGTCTCTAATGCGGGTAAGCCTTCATGATTCAATATTTATTTTGTACGGGTTTACCGATACCTGAACACGTGCGTTTCATTATTTATCAAGTGCAGTATTAGAACAAAGTTTCGATGTCCTAAGCCAAGGAGATCGGTCTTTCCCACATACACCCAGCACATCTTACCTCTTTGACTTTTTATTTATTTGCAAGTAATTTTCGCTTCAGTGTTTTTTGGACTGCTTTTTGAATATATTCTAGAGTGCCGTATTATAGGCGGTCGTTTTGTTCATATTTCTTCTCAAATCAATTATTGAGTTCACACAATGCTTTTTCGTGAAAACGTGAGTTTCAGTAAAGCTCATTCTCTTGTTACCGGTTCCATATCAGTAATTTTGTGAACAGCTCAATATCTGAGGATTAACTCATCGACGCTTGAAGCACTGACGCGGTCGGGAGAGGAGGCGAGCACCAGTCGCGCCAGGAGGTCGAACCTCGACGCGTCCATCAGGGAAGAGGAGTCGCAACCGAACTCCAGTGCTACTGGTTTGATTTGTCTTACTATATCTACGCCAATATGACAACCGTTTTTTGATAGTTTAATTAATTTATGAATTATGGATGTGAGTAGGTACTAAATCATTAGTTTAAAATAATAGATTTTAAGTAAGAAAAAATATTATGAATGAAATGAACCGGGTATATACATTATTTGCATACATTAAAAAATAATACTTACAGGCAAAGATATGATCTGTCAATATTGTATAACAGTACATTCAATCGCACTTCACAAAACAGTATTCAGCACTCAGCTATACAGTATGTTGTTTAATATAAATCTTATATTTTTGCAGATTCACCTCGGTGCGTAGTAAATGTACTCCCGCCAGCATTGCGTGCACTAGTTGCGCTCTGGGACGCGTTGAATGATGCTGATCAGCTGGCGGTGGCTACTGACAAGTGAGCTTTTTAATTTGCATATATCATTCAGTTCATTAGATATCGTTATGATAAAATTGTAGATCTCCCCGTTTAATAACGTCACGTTTAGTATCTAGAAGGACGCCCCACTTTTAGAGTAGACGATCTCTACTTTTCATAATATTCCGTAATGCATTGGGTGTTTTAACTTTAATACTGTGCAACTGCTTATGTAAGTTTTTTTTTTCATTTTATAGGTTTCATCGAATTTCATCGGAAAACAGCTTGGATGAAGACTCGCAACCGCAGGGTGGAGTCCGAAGGAGGAGAGACTGGAAATGTACGGTGTACGGAAAAACACCTTATTTAGGTTGGTAAGACTAGTGGTAATACTGTTGAATAACCAAATATGCATAATTACTGTCTATTACTCACTTTAACAGGTCTGTGTACACTTAATTAATTTGTACACGAGTGTCTGTGGTGGTATTTCATTAAAATATTATTTATGTTTTATTTAATAAAGTGGTCTTTGATTCAATAGCTCATAACATATTTGGTCACGTGGCTCCTGTTCTTGTATTTTTATTTGCGAAAAAAAAATCTACGTTTATTGCTGACTGAATCGAGTGTAGCCGAATAATTCTTAATTTGTCTCAAATTTGATGATTTTTAATTGAAATGCCTAGTGCCACGGCCAAAAACAGTAGGTTCACATTAAGCAGCATTGCCCGAAGTTCCTGGAGCTGCTATGCCAAAGGCAACCTATAACCTTGTGATATAAGGACAAATCACTTAATCCTAAATCCATATTACAACATTTCAATTTTCCTATAAATTAACTTATTCTGCACAAATTGAAACAAAACAAATAAAGTCTACACAAAACTCTAAGAGAATTAAAAAATATCCCACATGAGGTGTATGACAGCTACCCTGAAAGATTTCTTTTTGGGATTCAATTGTATCCCTTTGTCGGCGTGATTATCCAGCTTTCTAGTGCTAAAATTATCTAAGTGAAGCCGTGGAGGGACAGACAAACAGATAGACAGACATGACGAAACTATAAGGGTTTTATTTTGAGTTCGGAATCCTAAAAATGTTTGGTAGCCATCATAAGAGCTCGTGTCGGTTGTTACGTGTGTGAAGTGAACAGGAGAGCATGATGTTGTGTCAGTTCGGTGCGAGGTGTGCGGCGGCGGCAACGTGCCCCCCCCGCTGGCGGCGCACATGCGGCACGCGCACCCCGGCTGCCGCGCCGTCACGTCGCGCGGGTACGACCGCGCCGGCGACTACCGCCGCGTCGACCCGCTGCCCACACCCACGGCCGACTCCCCCGCCGTCTGCGGACAAATGCTACAAGGTACACATTACACTGGCACTGTAGTAGCTGTACGACCCAATACTGAAGCTACAATCAAAGTTTTTCATCTAAATGATATTCCGCATGTAAAATCGGAGGCCGATCCAAATTCATGTGATATCAGATTTGACTGGCGTTTCAGTATTTATTCATTAGTCTTGTCACTTATTTAGGGACAATACGGTACAAATATATCCATAACTTATTAGGGGACTAAAAGGCAATGTTAATGACTAGTGAGTTAAGTAGGTAAGTGGTGATCCCGTAAGTGTTAAACGTACATAATGTTTGTGTGTGCAGCAAGCCAGCTGTGGTACATGTATTGCGAGAAGTGCCGCGACCGAGCTCTGCGGGGCCCGGTCTCGGACAACCAGCCGCGCGGCGCGCCGCGGCCCACTCCTGACCTCGACCACCACACCATCAAGGACAACGCGCTCTTCCTGCTTGACCTTGCGCCGCTCAAGAGTTCTGGTAAAACACGCACTATTCACGAATGACACACTGTAAGCCTGATTTTGTATAATCAAACTTTCACAAAAACACGCCCTACGCATTTGATGCTATACGCTTTATTCAATAATGAGCCAATGAGGAGACTGAAGACGGGAGTGGAATAATATTGAGAAAATAACCAATGTTTTTGCCATTGGCTGGGTAACTGGTTACACGTACTATCGTCATATATTATAAGTATTGTTTTATTCGAAGACAGTAAGGTAGATAAAAGGACACAAATGTTGGCGAGTTTTATAAAAAAAAATGTTGCGTAGCCGAGTCGCTGAGCACTTCCCCGTGGCACGAGAGCTCATCTCCGAGCCCGCCTACACCGCCGAGCAGTATGTGGCAGCCAGCGCCTCCGTTCCAGTGTCTGGACGCCCGGGAAGCGCCTAAGGACAGTGACGCCTTCAACCTCGCCGGACGCTTCTTCTCGCTCGGGCGGCCATCGGCTCCGGCCGCGGCACCAGCTGTGAGTCACCTATGCTGATTCCTAATACTGGACTCAAATGCACAGATATAATCTTACTAATATTATATTTGCGAAAATTTGTGTGCGTGTTTGTTACCTCTTCACACCTCAACGACTGAATGGATTTGCATAAAATTTGCAATGGAGGTAGCTTATAAGCTGCCTGTGGGATACTGTATGCCAGGTACTTTTATTTTGGAAAAATCCCTTGAAATTTGAATCAACATTAATTCCACGCGTCGCGAATACAGCTAGTATATTATATTTGTAAAATACCATGATGACTCATCGCAGTATTTAAAGAAGCATAAAACGGAATTAGTTTTAGATTCATCCCTGCATCGGTCTAAAATTCAATGAATTGTTTTTCCCGAAAGATTTAGACGTTTTTATTTTTGTATGCGTGCAAAGCCGGGCGGTTCCCAGGGGCCCCGCGTCCACCGCTCGGTGTCGATGGGGCAGGCCGACGGCAGGCAGCTGGCCCACGCGGCGCGACGCCCTCTAGCGCGCAACATGTCCCGAGAATTGCATGACACTCTTTCCGGTACATACTTACATACATATACATCTAAATATTCACGATTCTACTTTAATGTTCGTACTAATACGTAATTATGTTAAGCACAATCGAACCGGAATCTCTTTAAACACTTATTTATATATTATATACATTCAGCCATCCCAAAACATAACTTTATTATGTTATGAAAATAATGCAGTTTTTCATCCCTTAGTTATATGAAATCCTCACGCCGTAACTTTTTTGAGGCAGGCATAGAACGCAACTTTCTTTCTTATTTAAAAGGGTACCAATATAAGTAGTATACATAATGACCATTGTGTGTGGTCAGCCGGAGGGTCATCTCTGCTGGTTCAGCCGAGCGCCGCCCTCCAGCACTTGGTGGGATGTGGCGAGTGGGCGAGCGTGTCCGCGTTAGAGGCGCCGAAGCCAGACCTCGACACACTCATGAGCAGCCGCGTGCTCGTCTTCCTGCTGACGTCGCACAACCTGCTCGAACGCAGGCAGCTGCTTGATGCCGCTGTCAGAGTTAACACCGTGAGGCAGTACGCTTTTGAGGTAACACATCTCTTATAAGCCTTGGCCTAATAATACGCTACAGCGTTTTTTTTTCACCTTGACTAAACTTGGCTAAAGATCGTAATGAAGCAATTTTTCCAACCCGAATAAATGATTGTACAAAACTCCATTGTATGATGCTTTGTTAAGGAATTAATTTATAAACAATATCAGCACTGCAAATTAAACAAAACAAACATATGAGTGATATTTACAAAGAGACGTTCATTAATAATCCCAACTATGATAAGAACAGTTCTTGTTCTAGCACTTCAAGCGTCAGTACCCCTGATGGGAACGCAAGTTATAAAATTGGAAATTGCGCAGCCGATATATTTTGATCCCATCGGAAATCTTCAAGTTATAAGAAAAGAATGGAAACTTTTACTGTATTATAACCTTTCTACATATTGGAGTGGAATCAAGCATGCCCGCAATTCTCTTAGAGATTTAAAACACCTTTGTAAAAATTTAAATGATATATATTGTAAAACAACGGTAGTGCAATTGAAACAGGAATTAGACCGCCTGAGTAATGACAATGCCGTAATTTTGGAGCCAGAGGATATTGAACGCCGTAAAGTAACAGTTGAAACTCGTGCATTTAAGAATTCTAGTGTAACATTTCATTGCAGCATCAAATGTGAAGATGTGATTGAAACGAAGCAAAAAAATCAATATTTTATATTCCAATTAGCACAAAAAGAAATGTCTGTTTTTGAATTACTGGATGGTATCGTTTTAGACTACGAAAATAACATTAAACATCAGTTCGAAATAATCGTCTACTTTTCAAGACGTGCAGAATCGGACTTCCACAAAGTGAAACATGCATTTGGTAACATTTTAGCTGCTAGCTATTTCAGTTCATTATGTTCAGCTACATACGTGCTTTTAAACAATTTGAGGAGTTTGCAACAAGTGCTAGTGAACGCTTTGACTAACACCTTCAAGGGTGTCCCTGACGAACAGCTACTTCCTACAAATAGCCTAAAGAAACATTTGTACATTATTCAAAAACATCTTCCAGTAAATTTATCCTACCCTGTGAGGAACTTAGCAATGAATCTAATTAATCTATTTCATCTCTTTCGAGTAAAAACATGTATAATTAGCAATTACTTTATGTATGAAATACATATTCCACTGATAAGAACTGATGAAGAGTTCACTGTATACGAAGTCATTCCGCTACCCATTCAATATAAACAAAATTTTACGAAGTGGGCCAAAGTTTCATTCAGATACATTGTAGAGGATTTGAAAAATGATACCTATATTAGTTTACAGCAGGAAGATATAGATCGATGTGTATTCAGCGAAGGAAACCGCTTATTATGTGGATCTATGGATTCACTAAACTTTTTTAACAAGACTTCATCGTGTGAGGCAAAACTGTTAAGAAACTCTAGTAATGTACCTTGTGAGTTAATAAATGCACCGTGTATGACCGAGCTGCTCAAATTAACTGCTCCTAATGCCTGGCTTAGTGTTTGCTGCGGACACTGCGTGCTACAGACAACTTGTGGGATGAAAGTGAGTCTGCACGATACTACCACCTCGGCAATGGTCATCCTGGAGGATAAATGCGATTTGCAAGTGAACGATGTAAATAATTACTTTGGGAATGTGAACTTTATTAATCCGACATGGAATACGACAGTTATCAAAATTGCACGCACTTATCGTGAGAACATAAATGTGTCTTCTATTAATTTAACGGTCATAGCGGCTGTTAATGAGTTGTTAAGTGAAAATAGAGAGGAAACCAGCGGGCTTTGTTCCAATATTGACATATTTCCATATGTGGTTTGCTACATACTTGTCATCATTCTTATTGTAACTGTTATTTGGCTTCTACAAAAGTATTGGATACCTAACTGTCAGAGAAAAGAGAAAACTAATGTAGTTTCGGATATCAATGAAGAAAATACTTCCAAAGAACACTTCGAACTGCAACTGGTTCGAGTACGTCGGAAGAGTCTCGCTCAGGAGCTAGATGATGAATTCTTGTATGCAACCTTAGATTAGAAGTTTCAATTATTGTTTGAAGATTTAATATATAGCATTAAAATTTAAAATAATGTGCGTTTCTTTAATCCTGTATGAATATCCAAATTATGATTCAATGTGTATCTACACAAACGTGTTATCTAACACGTTCTTTAATGCTCGAGAACGATCTAGAATGGTCGAAGATTCTTATAAACCCTTCGTGTCATTAAAGGCTAGTTTCACATAAAAAATTGAAGTATCGGTTTGAACATAGGCTTTGAATTGGCTGCTACGATCAACGACGCAGCACATGTGCGTCCATGATGTGATGTGGTGGTTCTGCGCAGCGCTGGATAAGTTCGCGCGACTTGTACCTCCACCACCATCGGAGGATAATAGAGAGGTAACGAAATAAACACATTGTTTTTATTAATAAAAAGTATTAGTTTACTTTTGAGTGTTCGAAGATTAAGTATTTAAAATGAAATGATTGACCTGGTCCATGAGACTGAACAATAGAAAATTTTACAGGCACAGAAAAAATTACCGCGTAATTAACTGAATTTAAGCTTAAAAAATTAATTGGTACAGGCTGGGAATTCAACTTGGGCCCATCAGATGACTGGTCGGTGCTTCAACCACAAGGCCACCACGGCTATGTTTTTTATACCACTAAGGTGGCACTCAAACATACGGCCCACCTGATAGTCAGAAGTCACCGTAGCCTATAGCCGATAGCAGCACCAGGGATATCACTAATGAGCTGCCAACCCTGTTGTTGATGAGGAGGCACTGTGCAAGCAGCATTACTGCTAACCCACCGTATCCTCGTGGAGCACTGGCAGACATACAACATTACATCAAAGTAGTGTTGTTTCACTGCGGTCTTCTGTAAGGTGGAGGTACAGTCCTCAGTCGGGTGGCTGCAATATTAATGTGAAATCCCACGGGAGATACCAATTCTCCCTACCTCTCTTTATTGGCTATAAATGTACTCAATTCTGATGAATACATATACTAAATCTGTGTGTGTAGAGCATGCCAAACGAGCTCCACCGGGTGGTAGCACCGACGCCATCCGCATTGGCGATCTGTCCGGGCGGTGAGGCCGGGCGAGGTGCCAGGTCTTCGTTCCACGCGTTCATGGGCTCAGTGAGCGCTCTGGCTCCCTCGCTGCCTCCCTCCAGCGCCGCCGCCCTCCAGGCTGTACGCTGCTGGGCGATGCACTTCTCACAACACGACCGCGCCTTCCTGCACAGGTCTACTACTACATTCACGCCATGTTATAACTTTCGCTTGATTTTCTTTCCGCTTCTCACGCACTTACCACTTTAATAAACCTATGTAGTCGCAATTTAAAAAGCAACTATATTCTTACTACTTCAGTATTTTACATTAGTTTGACCTACGATTGCTTACATGAACATTAAATGAAGTCACAAATTCCCAGCATTCCAAGTCTATCACCGTCTCATGTTATTCAACTCGATATTTTTTATTCACATAGATAACAAATTATCTATCCCGAAGTGTATCCAATGGTGTTAAAAAATTTCATTGCATGTTATATTATTGTTACACTATATTGATACACGCCATTGCTTATATTATATAATCACAGATACATTACGCATATATATTATTACGCTAAGTCTCTCACGGGGTAGGCACAGAGCATAGAGCGTATTTCACACTTGACTTACTTCTTTTGCTTCTTTTCCATTCATCAATCTTTGCATCTTGATAAATAAACATAATATTAATTAATATAATATTAATACATTCTTTCTCTTTCCTGTACTCTTGTCTATCTGTTCATATGTGTGTAATAAATTGGTCCAACACAATATTTTCGGTCTTGACTCGGTATAACATACAAAGGTAAAGTATTGTGGTGTTATAATTTGCCTATGCATTGTTAACGCTGCATGGAGACAGATCGCAAGTGTTCAGCGTGATCAGCAAGATACTGGCCCACGCTGAGGAATGTATTTACGACGCGGAGTTGCTCGGAGCCCTCCGCGATAGCTTCAGTACCTACCCTAATAAGGTATTACCCTTGCCGGATCACACAGGACCAATCTGCTTATGTTGTTTATCATATTGAGGGTTTTCTGTGGGAATGAATTTATTATCGGTATACATGATAATTTTTATATATTATGCGTGTGAAATATTAAAGAATGATTTGTAAAGAAAAAATCTCTGATGCACTTTAAAATCAATTAATTGTAGGATACCTTATGCAGCATTGTGTAATGAGTTATTGTAAAATATGATGCTATTGTACAGGAGTACTACGTGTGGGAGTGCGGTGACGTGAGTAGATTTTGCGATGTGAGCGTGTCTTCACGCCCGGCTATGGCGGCCGCGCTCACCGATGGCAGCACGGAGACATTCTGGGAGTCCGGCGACGAGGACCGCAACAAGCCCAAGTGGCTGCAGCTCACTTACGCCGGCGCAGACCCCAAGGACCGCCCCCACATCATCTGCGTGCACGTCGACAACACCAGGGATACAGTGGTACTTAGGCCTTGTGATACCCATTCTACACTATACACAGCGTTTTAATATTATAGGTCATAGTAACTATATCTTACGGGAATTTTGAAATAACTCAGATATATTTGTGTTACTCAATAATCATTATATGAATTGATTCAATCTGATATTTTTTTCAGAACAAAGTTCTTCTGGTTTCGTTCCTGTACAGTACAGGTACCAGTGAAATGTTCCACATGCAAGATATAGAGGTGGATGCCAAGGCTGCCACTTGGGTGTGCTACACCCTACCCAGTGAGTTACAATACTATTCGATACAATTTTAATTATATTTTCGGTAGTCCCACTAACTATGAATCGGCTATTTAGCTCTTTTTCTTCGTACGTAAGAGACTTCACCGTTGTTCTAGTAATAAGGCTAGAAATGTTTGCTTTACAAACTTGTCATGGTGTTTGGTATAATAATATGATGTAATGTATGTACCGGAATGAGTTGACTGTATATGTGATGACGTGACGCGTCAGGATTGGCGAGTCCGTTCGGGCGCGTCCGCTGCGAGCTGCGCGGGCCGGACCCGACGGTGCGCGTGCGGCAGGTGCGCGTGCTGGCCGCGCCCGCGACGCACCCAGCGCCCGCACAGACCCCCTCCACTCTCCTCCGCACCCTTACTGAAGCAGACACGCTCAGAGTATTTCGCCTGCTTGCAAATCAGGTACACTGCGGTTCCACAGTTGTTTTGACACATGTGAATACGTCTTTAAATTTGCTTCCAAAGTGGGATACAATCCAGAAAACTGGCGAATATTGCGGATTCAGCTTGGTGTTGCAGCTGCATATCTACCATCTACATCAAATATTTAATTACACCACTAGATAGCTAAAAGATCAATTATTATTCCCTGAACCCATCGAAAGGAAACTTTTAATCCGAAGGACTTCTGAGTATTTAAAAAGTTATTGACATAAATATAACTTGATTAAAGAAAACATTCCCGTTACGTACACAGATTCACGTAAAGCACACGACTGTGTCCACGACACAGCTACACCCTGATTTTTGATGTGTAACATCTTGCCTCTGTAGCGGAGCTATACAACAACTAGTTTTTAATAACTAGTTACGGAACAAAATTGATTTACAAACATATTATTTAAACGTAAACTTATGTCTAGAAACTTAAAACTATACTTAAATTTACGTGCGCCAGATGACTAACCAGTGCATGATCGCTACGGTTGCTAGGCGCAATTCAAAAATTAAGTTCTGCTTATTTGTATCGCGTAGTGTTTACTTTAATCTAGTGCTTTTCTTTGCCAACGCATGCTTGTTTTCACTCCTTGTATTTGTTCTTTACTGTGTGCTGTGCAATAAACTGTCTCTTTGTGCTTGTACCCTGGACTGGTTTTATTTCCAACGACCCGGAAATCTGAACAAGGTACTTGTTGATGAACCTCCTTCATATTATAATATTTACCTTTTTATATTTATTGTATGATTGGTTTTTGTTTTAGTTTTTTATGTCAGTTGTCAATAAATGGAAATATTGTGGCTCATAAAGGACGTTTTTATTTCAATTAATTAATATTTGGTGTCAGAATTGATAAGAAACCACGTTCTTAACCTTTATTTAATTAAACTTTTAATATTTTCAACATGAAAAGTTCAGTGTCCTCGACGTTGAAATCATCCGTGGTAGCTCGGCGACTTGCGTTGGAAGCCAAACACGCACGACGCATAGCGGAAATTGAGATGGCTCAAATACAAGCACAGCGAGAGGAACGCGAGCGTGTGGCTGCCGCAGAGCGAGCAGTTGCAGAGGCCGAACTTCGGACCGAAATAGCCGAGTTAGAAGTCCGCTCCAGTCGCGGTAGTCGCGCTCGCGCTAGTCGCACCGCCAGCCGCACTTCGATGCAGGATGTTGAAAATTGGGTAGTATCTCATGCGAACAGCATCAAAATTTGTACTCAATTTCAGGTTGAGATTAATGGGCACACCTCAGGCCAAAGGGAGGACCAGTTTTCCCCCCTTGCTGAGGTGCAGTTGCCCCTGCCGGTGCCGCAGCTGTCGCAGCGCGGTGCCCCAAAGGTCGGGGGCACAATTGAGCCGAACATCGAAACCACTGCACATATATGCGGAGGCACTCACGACGAGTATCATTTTAACTATACCTTCAATAAAAACCCTGATATTACACAATACACTGAAGCGATCAAGAGCCTGGCGAGGACCGGACAGAAGGATGACTGCGAGGATTTGCCTGACCAGAAGATGAGTAAGGTGTCAACGCCGACAACATTATTATCGGTGTCAATCCCGCCGGAGGAAAAACCTGCAATTGCGGAACAAGTCACTGTCGCCACCATCTTAACTCTTGCTGTGACTTCTCTCCGTGCTTCGTCCTTTCTTCGACCCCTTATGAAAATAATGCCAATAACAGTCTGGGCCGGCCGGGAGGTTAGATAGTTACGCCCTAGTAGAAGACGGCTTCACAGGGACTTTCATCGACGCAGATGTTGGAAGAAAGATAGGTGCTGAGGGTCCAAAAAAGAAGCACGTGTCTCAAAAAATTAAATATATATTTGTAAAAAAAAGGGGAGCATGTTGATGAACCTCCTTCATATTATAATATTTACCTTTTTATATTTATTGTATGATTGGTTTTTGTTTTAGTTTTTTATGTCAGTTGTCAATAAATGGAAAAATATGTAGGCTCATAAAGGACGTTTTTATTTCAATTAATTAATAGTACTTGATCACGCAAGAACATTATAACTGGCTAGACACACGGACAATTGGGAGTTATCGTATCGTACATCTGATCGACCTACCATACCCACACCTCCATTATCGGCTGTGGGAGAGAGGAGTGAGAGTGAGAAAGGAACGTAAATGTATTACAGAAAGCTGAAGAAGACTTTGTCGCTAGAAGTAATTACTTTTGTTTAAGTCTTAGCGACACAAAAATACGACTGCAATTCAATGTTTCTAGTACCTACCTATTGATCTAGCAAATTGACCAGCTAGCTTACAGCTCGATGGTAAGCGTACCCATCACCGTATATAGATGCGTATAGACTCCTGCAGTACCAGGGGATCTCTGTCGAAATGTGTATTGATGATTGCCAGGTCTTCGGAAAATTGCTAGAATGGGAAGGCAATGGGAGCGATGTGGGCGAGGGGGGAGCTGCTGCAGCTCAAGAAGTCGTCACCGTTGACGATAGCGACCTGCGCGAGCACATCGTAGGCATACTCTTCGCTGGACATAAACTAACGTCACTGCAAAAGCAGGTAATTACTATTGTTATTCTTAGCCTCCTCATTATAATTTATCGCGAATATTCGGAGATCTAGTATCCACTTTGTAGAATTAATTTAAAAACAACGTCTTTGTCTTATTTCAAAATTGAGTGGCCCTTTTCAATGCCAAGCCACTGGTCTATATGATTTGTCTTTCTTGAGTAGTTATTGATGACGTTAGTTGTGGTGGGTGGAGGTCTTTCATCAAAATAGAGGTGATCTCTTGTTCTATTGTATTGAATCGAATATGTGAATTTGTTGTGTGTGTACAGGTCATGTCCCATATAGTCACCGCGATCGGATGCGAAGCGGAGCGCGTGCGCGACGACTGGGAGACGGCGCTGCTGTGCTCAGAGACGGCCGAGCTCGAGCCCGACGCGCAGCCGCGGCCACAACTCCACCAAGACAACTACTGCTTTGAAATGCTCTCGCTTGTAAGCCACGTGCCTTCGTCATTTACCGTCATTTCATTTTATAAGCAAAGCAATCTAATGTTATTACCAAAAATGTTCTAACAAAGTAAGTAATTGGTACACGAATATATTATGTACATTGATACAACAAAAATGTGTTACGGTATAGCGCGCCGTTTAATTGAAGTGAAGTGGTAATCCGACAAGAGTTATTAATGTTGCAGCTGCTAGCGCTGAGCGGCAGCAGGGTGGGGCGAGCGCACCTCGCGGATCGCAAGGAACTGCTGAGCGACCTGCTGTCGCTGCTGCACACCGGCAGCGAGCGCGTGCAGAGACAGGTCACTACAGACTACTATACAATACAATATATACTACTATACTAGGGCCAACATTCACAGGTCTGTATATCTACCGATTCACATATTTTATCGACGCTTTACCGTTGGTTCACTTCACTTTTTTTACTGCCAAGTAACCTTTTATCTTGGTCATACATACAACATTAAATTATTTAAAAGTCAGAATAACTCGGCTAGGTTGTTAAAGCACCCTGGGAAGATTTTGTATGAATATCGCTCGTTCGAACACGCAGGAGCGCGCACGCCGTTAAAACCGTTCGAGCATGTTGCGGCCGGTCTTACCAGCAAGAGGATAGTATAGAACTGATGGTCATAGCTTACTTTTAGTTAACTTTTTAGTACTTACAATATCGTCCTCCTCAGCGGTCATCGGAAATCCAACTAGTGTCAAAACAATAATAATTTATAACTCAGTTTTTGGACATGGAGATTTTTTCTGCTTATTAACTACTAGCTTTTACCTGTGGCTTCGCCCGCTTGTTGCTAAAATAAACATCAGCCTATAAGCTACCTCCATTCCAAATTTCATACAAATCAATTCAGCTGATGTAATGTGAAGTGGGTATGAACAACGCCGATGCCCAAAAATTACAGCCGAGGTGTTCTTGAGGTTTTCAAATAAAACGACCACGACTGAGGAACGAATCACTGCTATATTATATACAAACTCTATGTACAGAGATAGCGGATTGCAAATGGTAGGAAAAGATGACATACTCTCGTTGGACTATATTGAACGTTAACAACACCTGTCATGTGAGTTGTAGAACGCAAACAGTGACATCTAGTGCCAGCAAAGTGAAGTCTGAACAGGGTACGAACACAAACTTTAACATTAATAATATTAGTGTGATTGTAAACTATGTGTTTGTTTTTCATCCATCAGGTCATTTCGCTACTACGTCGAATGATTGCGGAAATACAGCCAAGCAGAATGACGGCAGCCATAAATGACGACAACGTCTACGACACTGAGTATTACGCTATTTACATTATCGTTTATTTTTTTCCTGAAAAGTATTTTAATTTATTTCTTTCTGTTTTTGATACTAACGTCAACGAAGACTTCTGAACTTATTCGGATCCCAACGAATTATGTATTCGATAGTCCTTTATTGACTTAACTTGCGTGCGCTGCTTCACGAATAATCGTAGGGCCAACTCTACCACAGCGCCCGCTCATTGGTCAAATCAAATAGCGCGCGCTTTACCAGCTTCTTACACATTTCCTTCTTCTTACATTCTTCCTCAGATTGCGAGATGAAAGATGTAACACATGAAAAGCAGCGCGTGTATATTTTGTACAGGCTGTCCCTGCTCGACTACCTGATGAGTTACGTGGGCAAGGCGATCACGGTGCAGGTGAAGGTGAAGGGTGCGAGCGGCGGCGCGCCCTCCTCGGTGACGATGGGCGCCAGCATCTTGCACTCGCCTCCCGCCACCTGGTTCATGCGGGGCGTGACCACCATCAAGCACGCGCACCTCGTCGCTAAACTGCTCACCGACATGGCTGAGGTATTTATACCAACCTGGTTGCGTATGAAAAATATGTGTTGCACATTTGGGCCAAGCGAATGTACTCTTTTCCGCTGAACTATTATTATTGATCTGTTGTTTTGACAGTTAAGAACACAATAAAACAGCAGCCACATCGGTTGAGCCGTTATCCGGTGATGATCTCATATACCTACAAGAGGCAATTTAATTGATTTTTTATTGATAAAGTTAGACGAAATTGATGTAGTCTTGTGTTCCTTGCGGTAAGTAAGGTTGCCAGTGCTCCACGAGGATATGCTGCGCTAACAGTCATGCTGGTAGCAGCTGGCAACGCACGAGTGATACCTCCCTGGTATTGCTAGGCTATGATGACTGCTTACCATCAGATGCGCCGTATGCTTGTGTGGCAAATTAGTAGTATAGTAAAAATCTGCATGTATGTGTGTGCGTGCGTGTGCGTGTGTGTATGTGTGTTTGTAGTGTGTAATAGGTATAGCATAGTGTGTGTGTGTGTGTGTACAGGACAAGGAGGGCAGCCTTTGGGGCATGGAGACGCGGTCGGAGCTGCGCCGGTACGCGGCGGCGGTGGCCAAGGTGACGGACTTCCAGCGGCAGCCGGCGCGCTGCCTCGCCGAGCCCACGCTCTGGATGGCGCTCGCCACGCTCTGCGTCTGCGACGAGGCGTATCTCAACATGTCTGTACCACGCACTCTATCCCTTACACTGTTTACTCAAGTCGCGGGAATATTAACATACTCAAACCATATATACATTACTAGATTATGACCACGTGGACTAACTTGGACTCTTCTCTTTCCTAGCAAATTGAATCTTACTATTTTTACTTAATAATAATTAATAATTAGGGTTCCGCGTATCAAAAATATTACCCGTGTAATGGTAAACAAAATTACGTAAGTGTGGAACTTACGAACTCGCAGACACAGCTAGTTTAAACTAAAATATTTATTGTTTTGACAGGACTTATTCGATTTGATAGCACTAAAATGTAGTGTAATTTAGACTAATGTGTGACAAAGGAATCGTCACCATTACCTTATTATTGTGCCGTTGACTGTATAATTATCAACATGCATATAATGTGCAGCGTGCATGCTGACGATGGGCTGGGGCTACACCGCGACGGCAGTGGGCAGCCGCGCGCCTTGTGCATGAACCACGATGACGGCACCACCATCGCTATCATCGAGTGCCGGACCTGTGGCGGACTCTGTGGCGAGTGCGACCGCTTCCTGCACCTTAGCAAGGCGTCACGCTCGCATCATAGACAGGTACAACATACAAATACATTTATTTGGCCTTAGCTTACTTTTTTATTATTCCACTAAGGTGGCACACAAGCATATGGCCAACCTGATGGTAAGCAGTCACCGTAGCTTATAGCCGCTAGCAATACCGGGGATAACTAACCCTGTTGTCGATGAAGACTCACTGTGCTAGCAGCATTACTACTAGCGCAGCGCATCCTTTTGGAGCACTGGCAACCTTACTTATCGCAGAAACACGGTACTACACCAAAGTAGTGTTAATTCACTGCGGTCTTCTGTAAGGTGGAGGTACAGCCCCCAATTCGCCCTACCCTACCTCTCTTTTTTAGCGCTAGATGTGATTAATCACTGTACAAAAGCTTAGAAAAACTCATTGGAACAAGCTGGGTTTGAAGCTGCGCCCATCAGATGACAGGCCGTTGCTTTAACCACAAGAACGGCTTTACTCTCCGATCAAATAAAAAAGGTAAGACCGAACAGAGTGACGCCGGTTTTTTAGACATGTAGAGGTGGGCAAGGTTTCTTTGTAATCGTTGTAGGTGTGTGCGTGTAAATGGCTACATATGTATACACTGCAAGGGGTAGTTTTAACTGGCGTCACTTCGTTATCACAACGTTCTAACTACCTTTTTTATTTTATCTAGATCTTACTGCGAATGGAACACAAATCCCTCGATTTATTTTTATCTGTTGTAGCAATAGTATTTGCTTGGCTGTTTGGATATATTTTCCATTACGTCGAATATGTCTTAAGTTGATTTAAATAATTTCGTGTAAAGCATACATAGCCCATGACTATGCAGTCGGATTTCTGTAAAATGTTACATCATTCAATTTTAGATGTCGTACTTATAATGGAACGTTAATTTATTAGATATGCAAGGAGGAGAAAAGCATCATCCGAATAGATATCCACGAGGGTTGCGGGCGCGCCAAGTTGTTCTGGCTGCTGCTGCTGGTGGACCGGCGCACGCTGAAGGGACTGGTCGAGTTCCGCGGCCTGGATGTGGCGTGCGAGGGCGCGGAGGGCGGCGGCGGGGGCGGGAGCGGGGGCCTAGGACAGGCGCGCCTGCCTGATCTCGTCGGCGTTTGTCGCTTCTGCGGCGCGCGTTCTAACACCGGCCTGCTCGCCATCGGCAACATCTGCGCCGATCAACAGTGCCAGGTTACACTCACACCAACACACATACACTACACTGCATACATATATACCTTCGCGCTTCGAAACGGTTCACAATATTTTCTTTTTTTTAAAGGTGGCATTCAAGCATACGGTCCGCATGATGGTTACTGTAGCCTTTGGACGCTTGCACCACTAGAGGTATCACTCACGCCTTGCCGATCCTGAACGACATGGATTAGTGTTAGTCCAAACATTTCTGACAAACTAAGTTCTCCTAGCTCGCCACGCGTTTTGCACACTTAATTAAATTCGTTAAATTAAAGACGTTGTTATGAAGCGTATTCAACGAGATTGATTGTTTATTAGTATATGGACCATAAACTGAACTATTGAATATCTCATTCATATTGAAATCGTTCAAATAAGCTATAATTTGTGTAGTTTAGCTATAGGCCAGCATGATGCGCAGTGTTTCATGTCAGGAGTTATTTGAGTGGAGTGTATGAGTTCGCCGCACACAGTACAGTGCAGCATCGTTACAGTGTCGCCTGTGTATGTAGGAGTACGGGCTCGGGGCATGCGCACGCGTGTTGCCGTGCGGGCACGCGTGCGGCGGCGTGCTGAACGAGCGCGAGTGCATGCCGTGCCTGTTCGGCTGCAAGCGCGGGGCTGACTCCGAGCCGCTGCGCCAGGACGCGGACGATATGTGCATGATATGCTTCACTGACCCACTCCAAGCGGCGCCCGCTATTAAGGTACCCTTGCCCTCTACTACATACATACAGGACCTACCTAGCTTTTAGTCCTCCAACGAGTCAGGTACTTTCTTTGGTTATATATGGGGGCAGCTGGATATGCCCGTTTCTGTACACTACTGAAACTGGCAGATCGATTAGACGTATTTTTCTTTATACCACTAAGGTGGCACGCAAGCATACGGCCCACCTGATGGTAAGCAGGCACCGTAGCCTATAGGCGCTAGCAATACTAAGGGGTTGCTAACCATGTTGTTGATGAGGACTCTGTGCTAGCAGCATTACTACTAGCGCAGCGTATCCTCGTGGAGCACTGGGTACCTTACTTACCACAGAAACACAACCCTACATCATAGTTGTGTTATTGGACTGCCGTCTTCTGTACAATCCCCAGTCGGGCGGTTCCAATTTAATTGGGAAAACCCACGGGAAATCCCTATTCGCCCTACCTCTCTTACATACGTGTTATGTGAAGAGTGTTGTTAGTAAGAGGACGGGTGTCGACTGTGGGTAAATTACAAATCTTTTTTTTCAGCTCGAATGCGGCCATGTGTTCCATCTTCATTGCTGCAAGAAAGTGATCGCCAGCAAGTGGAGTGGCCCCAGAATATCATTCGCATTCTCACTGTGCCCCATTTGTAAGGTAACCTGAGGATTTCAACATTTCTGAGCGTCTTCGAATAAGTAGTTGAAAGATGTTCTTGGTACTAGTACTGAAGTGTTACTGTGTGGTATCCAGGAAGATATAGAGCATTGGACGCTGGAGGAGGATCTGGCACCCGTGCGGCGTCTGTTCGAGGAGGTGAGGCGCAAGGCCCTGATGCGGCTCGAGTACGAGGGCATGGCCGCCTCGAGCAGCGCGCGCCTCGACCAGCCCGACCCCGCCATCTACGCCATGGACCGCTACGCCTACTACGTCTGCTTCAAGTGCGGAAAGGTGCGTCCCCATCATTATGACAAATCTCTCGCGGGGCTCCAGGCACCCAGAGTGTATAGAGAGCCATAAACAATAATAGGTATAGTTATTATTGTTTATGTTTACTCGCTATAGTAATAGGTACCTATTATTGTTTATGGCGCTCTATACTCTCTTTTTACTTTTCTCAATTTTGTAGGTTGTAGTGTATAAGAAAAAAACATTGGTTACTGTTCCTCCAAGAACTAGCACAATTGTTTTCTAGAATATGTTGGGTGAAAATACATGGTATAATAAAATATGTTTGTATATTGCATGTGAGAGCCACCATAATTAACGTTTAATGTATATTATCTGTTTTGTCTTGTTCACAGGCTTACTTTGGCGGGCTGGCTCGTTGCGAGGCGGACTCGAACGGGGTGTGGAACCCGGAGGAGCTGATGTGTGGGGCGTGCAGTGACGTCACGGGCGCGTGCTCTTGCCCAAAGCACGGCGCTGATTTCCTTGAATATAAGTGCCGCTACTGCTGCTCGGTAACTAACTGCTTAATAGGCCACATCTAGATCACGGAGGGTGCTCTGGACATTTTCGGGGTAGCTTAGGATCGTCGTATGACAATGGACGTCAGAAAATTCGCATATTTAGTTGCTCAAATCAAAATACAAATACGATTCCTATTTTATTATGTAGGTATAGATTTTAATGAAATTTTTAATGATATTATAATATGTAAAAAGGGATATAATAGTATATTTGCGCTCTGGAACACCATATTTTATTTAAAATTTAATTAATTGTTAAAACAATCACTATAGCAACCCTGACAGAAAGAGTGCAGTATACGTCAGCTACGTCAGCCTATATTTTCTTGCATACAAAATTAAGCCGTGCGGTAATGATAAGATTGAATCTTGAGTGTTTTATATTTGTATAATAATATACATGTATCCAAGTTCATATAGGTGAGCTTTGGACACATTTATTTGGAATTTTGTACTAATCCCAATGTCCATGCATTAGTACGTCAGTGGTGTTTACGAACACTTGTATTAGTTACTGCGGATTATAAATACATCATATAAATACAGTTTGGTTGTGGTGCTGTCTTACTTCGATTGCGTGTCATAAATCACTTCACGAACATTATTGTCATTTTTGTTTTAAATGTTATAGGACGATAACACAGATTTTAATGATATTTGTTACAATATAACTAATTAATTATACCTAATATAATTGTCAATTAAGTTTCCGTGGAGATACTTCCGTAACCAAATACAAAATTTAATTTAATTGACAGGATGAGTATTGATTTGTATTTTGCTCTAACCAGGTTGCAGTATTTTTCTGTTTCGGCACATCACATTTCTGCAACGCGTGCCACGATGATTTCCAACGCATCACAAACATTCCAAGACATCTGCTTCCGCAGTGCCCAGCAGGTTTGTCATTTGTTTTCGAGCCAATTATACCACATTACCCACCCTGATACAACAGATTTATATAGCTACTGCCATACTATACTCTTGTCTTGCCAACTTTTCGTAGGCTAAACATATTCAGTTGAAATGTGTTTATTTTTGTTGATATACCTGGAAGGTGTACAGCACATGTTTTGCTACAGGTCCCAAAGGCGTACAACTACCAGGAACAGCTGATGAGTGCCCTCTGCACATACCGCACCCGCCCACCGGCGAAGAGTTTGCGCTCGGATGTGGTGTCTGCAGAAACGCGACAGCCTTCTAAATCACCAGCAAATATACCATGAATGTATCCCGGATATGTCAACATTATTCAGCCAAGACTTTATCAGGACTTTACCATGATTATAATAGACTACCAAAACTATCCCAAGTTTACATGCTTACACTAAGACTGCGATGGTAATATTACAACCTTTCACATTTCGAAATTACTGGTAACATCCGGCCTCACCTCATTTTGGACGTGGTACTCTGATATCATAGTTTATCGGATCTACAAGCTATATTGGTTTTAAGAAATCTCATGTTTTATATGCACGGAGCGGAAGCGACTCGCTCGATATAGTACGAAGTACTGACTACGTGTGACCAGTTTCAACTGTGCCACGAACTCGATTTGTTCTCTATCTCAAAGTGTTGTAGCAGACACGTACTTAGTATTTAGGATTATATTATAAAAAAAATACTAAAAAACCCCAAAAAAAATGCATGTTAGTAATAAGTTTTCTAAACTTCAAAGTTTGACTGAAATCAATTACTATATTTTAAATGTATGTCAGTTCTCTGACTTCAATTGAACTTTTCAAGCTATCTAGATAAAGCAGACATAGCGTCAAACGGAACTGAAGTAACAATGGGCCCTATAGGCATAAGGTTGGCATTGTAGGCATGTATCGGATGCTTTATCTAGTTATGCTATGTATATGTATATAAGAACTATTGTTCAAACAATGTAACGTTATTAATTTGGCATGTAGACGTTGTTTGGAAACATATTATTTATAAGACATTTAATGTGCAACAATGTCTACACCTTTTAAAATAAAAACATACTTGTATCGTGAATTTATGACCCAGTGTGGACATTTAATTATATCACAAAAAATAAAAAATAAATAAAAAACAAAAAAAAACAATAAAATGCAAAAAGTATAAAAAAAGGTAGAAGGGAGGGTTTTATAATGATAAATGTATGGCGTTTGTGCTCCATCATTGCTTGCTAAGGTAATGGGTGGACGACGTTGAAGCAAAGACTTGACGCTAATAAGCATAGTAAGTAGTATTACTCTTATATTTAATCAAACTAAAAGGTTGAGGTTAATTCTTAAGGTACGAAGGCTACCGCAAAATTGATGGGTTGGCAGGGATCTCTTGTCACGAAGATTTGATCTTAGGTACAAGCCCTATAAAATTGTTTTAGTATTATAGTATATTACTGATGTCTTAAATAACTCTGTGTGATGTGTCAGGTTGTCGTTTTTTTCTATTTACGAATTGAAAATAGTCCATATTTATATTAAATATAAAGTGTAACCGGAAAATGATAAACCCTGATTGGAGACCGTTATATTCGTTTGGTAATCTGCGACACTGGTGAAGCCCATTGTTCTAAAATATTTACGCGTTGACAGTTTACATTTCTGGTAAGGCTTTATTTATCGTATTTAACTACGTAAGCAGTTTTCACAATTTGCTGTCTGTCTCTAATTAATCTATACTACCTACAAAAGTTTGTAGTAGTGTAGTGGAAATAAGAAATACTCAAAATGCAGTAGTGGATGATGTGTTTAATCCATTAGCTTATAAAACTTGTGGTAATTTCAATTAAATCAGTCATTGTAATATTTAGTCTATACTTGGACTCCATAAAAACGCACGAGCTATTTTTCATGTTAAAATTATAATTTATTTTATTTTCGGAATTCCTATACTTGCGACAGACAGTTCTGTAGCTTTTTCTATACTTAAATAACGTGTATTGGCTTTATTGGAATGACGAAAAGTTCTGACCTATTAAGACAGATCCTTTTTTAATTTATAAAAACCTCTGGAGTTTCTGCAAACAGTTGAAAGCAGTAACGCGCAGCGCCGTGCTTTCATCTAAACTGCAAAATGTATTGTTATTTATTTTCATTGTATCATATTTTGTAATAATTTACTTTGCCTGTATTTTACGTTTAGTTTTAATTTATTACGTGCTATAGTTCTAGTCCTAATATTATTTGTAACTATAAGGTATATAAATTTAAGGTAAGAATATGCCGGAAACAGGCTTACGAGTATTGTAATATCAATAAATTGGTAACTATTACCTATATTTACTTGTGTGTCCCTGTGAGAGGACGTCTCGCAGCAATATATTTGATGTCCATTTTTATTAGATAAGTCTTATGTAGGATTTGACGTGTTGCACTTGAGCATTACTAATGATTCCAGTATTTCGAAAAATAGATTTCTATTTTATTTATTATTTTGGCATCTGAATCTCGATGCGCGGTGTTTTAAATTATATACTATTCAGACAAAGTGATGTCATCCTTCAAAATATGAAAGAAATTCGTGTTTGATAATTTCACTCCGGGCATGCGTCAGAGAGAAATGATAATGCTGTTATTATTGTTCAACTTGCGCCAATATTGACCATCTGGAATGAACCTTTGTACGTGAATGCCTTTCCGGGCCAGGTTTTGTTATAATACGACGTCGTGCTGGGGCTCAGTTTCCATACCTATTTATTAAATTAAATTCAGTTTTTAAACAGATTTTTTAAAGGATGTATTAGTATTACTTGCATTTATTTGTCTTCTTCTAAATGATGACGTTTATAATAAGTGAACACGCGAGAGTACTTGAGGAAAATTCGATATTTTGGTTTACGTTCCTTACCTAAATTTACTGTCCAAATAAGTAAAAAGTACCTCACAAGCACTTCAGTGTTTCTCTGTCTACATTACAATATACATGTAGGGTTAATTTAAGGAACTTTACAATAAACCATTTGGGATTCGTTACTTGTTTCATTTAACAGATTTCGAAATTTATTCCGAAAATAAAGAAATACACTACTTAGTGTATTGCAAAACACCCGAACGTTTCTCAGCATTCAGTCCCATTTATTTTTTTACTTATACTCATTTTTATTATTTTTTGTTATAGCAGCAACAGAAATCCACATTCAGTGGAAATTTTAACTGTCGTACCTATTACGGATCGTGAGACACAGCCAGCGGACGGACGGACAGCGAATTTATTTATTTATTTATATTAAGTATACCAACAGTTATTCATTGCAGTACGTACTTATGTTCTAATTTTAAATTATATAGCTTAATGGATAACCAATTACAGGTACACATTACATGCATAATTTAAATTGTTACGCAACAAACATATATGTAGAAGAATTCTACTGACTTAGGATAGAAGTCTAAGAGAAAATATACTTAAAAAAAAAACGCAATATAAAATTAATTAATGGAAAAGACATATTAAGGGCAAATAACAGAACTGTGAATTATTTATTTGAGAAGGGCTTCATGGATATTTTTTTTAAATATTAGTTGATTGGGTTGAAAAATATCAAGGTTGTGGTTGCGAGTTTGTAAATCATTGTAGAAACGGCACATTCTGACTATAAGATTAAAATATGACGTATTATTTTTATATACTTCTAAGGAAAACAGTGGGATTACGACATCGATAGATTATGTTGAACTTGATAAGTGAAAGCAATGCAGGACAGTCAACATTTGAATGCAGTATTTTATGCAAGTAGACCAGATCGTTCTGTTGGCGTCTTAATTTTAAAGATGTTACCATATATTGTTTGAGCCTATCACTATAGTTCAAGAGGATTTTGCTCAAGCCGCATCTATAAGACATGACTTTTAAGCATTTATTCTGAATACGCTCAATACGATCTTCATGGACGGCATAGTGTGGTGACCAAATTGGACATCCATATTCCAATATTGTTCTGACAATGCTAAAGAAGAGGAACAAGAGGGAGTCTGCTTTTTTAAAATCTGTGGTAGGCCGAATTATAAAACCCAATAGCTTATTGCTTTTATTTACTACGTATTCGTAGTGAGGTCTAAATGATAACTGGTCATCAAATAAAACACCAAGGTCTCTAATCGTGGACATGTGCTCCAGCGTATGGCCGGCAAGATTATAACTGTACCTTATTTTGTATTTCTTTTTTGTAAAAGACAGCACGATGCACTTGGAAGCATTTAAGCACATACAGTTACGAGTACACCAGCCCGACACCGTATCTAAATCTTCTTGTAATCGCTGACAGTCACTAATATCCTTGATGGCAGTAAAGATTTTCATATCATCTGCATATAATAGGCAATTACAATTAAGCAACTCTACCAGATCATTTATGAAAATGATGAATAGCAAAGGTCCCAGGTGGGACCCTTGAGGTACTCCAGATGTAACCTGTGTCGGGGTCGAGAGAAACCCTTTTAGCGCTATTATTTGGGATCTGTTTTCTAAATATGACTTGATCCAACGGAGCAGACAACCATGTACGCCATACCATGAAACCTTTAGATAGAGCAGGCGATGATTAACTTTGTCAAACGCCTTTGAGAAGTCAGTATATACTGAATCAACCTGAATTCTGGTGGCAAAAGCACTACATAAGTAGTTTTTATACACCAATAAATTGCTTATAGTGGATCTTTGTCTAACGAAACCGTGCTGTGTGTCTGAGATATATTTGATGACGTGAGAGTAAATGTGGTCATAAATTAAAGGCTCAAAAACTTTTGCAAAACAAGATAGTAGGCTAATAGGCCTATAGTTTTCGCACTTAGATTTGTCACCAGATTTATGCACAGGGATGATGTATGCTGTTTTCCATTTAGAAGGAAAGGTACCTGATTTAATAGATTTGTTGAAGATTATATGTAGAGGCCTAGAGAGCTCCTTGAGGCATGATTTTACGAAAACTGGGGGGATACCATCTGGACCAGCTCCCTTGTGATGATCCAGAGATTTCAACTTAGATACAATATCTTTTTCAGTAATATGAATATCTGGCATTGCTGTGGGATAGTTTATTGGATTTTCAGCTGAAAAGATTGGTTCAGATTGGCTGTCAAAAACAGATGAGAAAAATTGCGAAAAAAGTTCACATATATCAGAACCTTTCGAAGCTTCCAGGCCAGCATAGGTCATGTTTTCAGGAATCGTACCCTGATCTTTTTTGCTGTGAATATATCGCCAGAATGCCTTAACATTTTGTCTTAATGATTCCTCTGTTGATGCTATATACCTACGATAGTTTGCACCAATTAATGTTTTACAACGTGCACGCACAAGCGAGAAAGTGTCATAATCTCTGGGATTACCATAGCGCTTCCAAAGTTTATGGTATTTATTTTTTTCTTGTACGCGCTTTATTAAATCCGCGTCATACCAAGTTGGGTATTGAGAAGAGTTTTGCTTGACCAATGGCGTATACTTATCTATGATAGTCAACAGTATTTCATAAAACTTATCAACACAATCATCCACAGCTAGTGACGAAAATATCACAGACCATTCAATAAGGCTCAATTCTGTTTTAATTTTTATGTAGTCACATTTGTAAAAATTATATCGCTTCGTATGAGCGCTTTTTAAATGTTTTTCATTTTCTAATATTGAGATATCTGCGGCAATAGAAGGATGGTGTGAATCGAGTAGGCTAAGTGGATCAGCATGATGTACTTGAACGTCAAGCACACCACATGTTAGCACTAAGTCCAGAAGACGATTATTAAAATTACGAATAACATTGTGCTGACGCAGATTACACAATGCTATACTTTCCATTAGTAATTCTGCCTTGCGATCTGTAGGATTCCTGGGTATTAGCACACTTGAATCATTTGCTGACCACGAGATATGAGGCGTATTAAAAACTCCTATTAAAATGAAACTGTCTCTTGGTTTTGCGTCTAAAATGTGTTTTTGACAATTATTGTAAAATTCTGTCATATCATCTGTTGACAGATGAGGAGGCAAATAGCATAAACAAATGTAAAGCAGATTCGTCATTTCCAATCGGTATACTGAGCCAAATGTCCTCAAATAAACTTTCCCACCCTGCCTGTCGAATAGCACAAATGTTTTTCTTGATTTCGATAAGTACACCTCCACCATCGTTTTTATTACTACAATATTGTGCTTCATGGCGATCTTTACGAAAAATATTGTATCGACTATCTACTAATTCACCATCGTAAATACCATCTCTTAAATTAGTTTCCGTAAGACAGATTATATCATAGTCGGTATTAAGTATATTTAAATTTAATTCAGTGAGTTTAGTTCTAACTCTATTGACATTTTGATAATACATTGTTAGCATTATGAGAAAAGATAGAAAAGCCAAATGTAATTACCAAAAATAAGAATATATATGTACCAGACATACCTACCCAGACATACTTGTATTTATTGTCTCTAGCAAAGATTCGTGTTGCCGCGTGCAACTGCTTGCATTCGAAAGAAAGATGTTCTGATATGAATATAGCACGACTTTCCCCAGAAATTCCAGCATGTATTGAGTTTAGTTTCACATTTGGGTGTGATTTGTTAAATCGGTGAACAGCAGAAAGAACAAGATGACGAAGGCGCGGTGTAGTCAAAGTTACTAATATGCTGCGTGGGCGACCAGAAGTAGCATTAATCTTTGCAACACGACGACAAGCTTTTATGTTTTCTTCGATAATTGGTACCTCAATTGTTTTACATATATTTTTGAAAATTGATACGACATTCTCATTTCGGCTTTCAGGAACCGTATTTCAATGTTTAACTTTCTAGAAATCTTTTCCAAAGTATTCAAATGCGCACTCATGCTGCGCAGGTCCGTTTGAAGGCTAGCATTTTCTGCTTCCAAATTCCTGATTGCCTTTTCTTCTTCCAATATTTTATCTTTGAGCTCAGTTTGTTCAGCGACTATAAAATCTGTCGTTTCAGTAAATTCATTTAAGCTTTCCGATAGCAGTACTCACTTCTGCGTCGATCATACTTTTGACATCATTTTTCAAGGCCTCACGAAGGTTTTTCATTAAATTGGAGTTAGGTGCTAATTTCATGTCAAAGAGCTGACTGATTTTTTCAATAGTAATTTACCCTGATTCTTCACTTGTATTGTTGAATGTCATATTCAATGACTCGTCAGCATTCTTCGAACAACTGGGTCGGATGGGCGTGCTGTCATTTATTTTACGTCTGGTTACATTCATACATGATGGACATTTCAGGGATTCCAGTTGTTTTTTACTGAGATTGTTTCTATCATCCGCCGCAAGGTTTAGACATGGCTTACAAAAGTTGTTTTGACACGAATTGCATTTCAGGCTGTTATTGCTGCCCACCAGATCAAGACACCCATTGCATGTTTTATTCATATTTGTGCCAGCTGCGCGTTTCATGTGTAAATATTTTAGCTCTTGTGGACAATATTATACAAGCATTCGACCCAGCTATCTAGTTTGTGAACAGGTATAGACGGTACTTTGGGTGTTCAATGATAATATATGATTTGAGGGTACTTTCAATATATATTTTTTGCTCCAACCCTCTTTTGTTCACTATTTGTTAGAGAAACAAACTGGTACACATTATATCACTGATTTTTGTTTTATAATTTAACACATTAAATAGTGGTTAGACGGGTAGGACACTTATCACATTCAAACAGTTGCATCTTAATTTGTTTTTAGTATACTCAGAGCTTCGCAAATATATGATTACATAATGTTTTTGTATAAAAATCACGGAAGCCAGATTAACACGTTTGTCGCGATGCGAGTATAATAATTCTTAGTAATAGGGTTCCGTTGGTTAAACTTGGGGTATGGAACCCTAAAAAGGATTAGTTACGCTACCTAATGGGCAGTAAGCTATCCGTGAATTCTGTGATATGTTATATCCCAGCGCTTAGTATGGTCGCCAGTGATAAGGTATGGCCAAACGGCGGGAACGCATTTTGAAGGTAGGGCGCTGGCGCTGATAATTTGTCGTTTGATCGATTTCTTCAGATCATAGCCGTTATCATGTTTATCTCACATTTATCTGGGACGACGTTGCAAAATATTGGAACAACAATTTTCTATGCAGTATTATGTCAACATTCGTGGCATTTACAATTTGTGATGTGAGCCTTTTGTACCGAATATCAATCCACGATTGGACATGCTGCATTCTTACAAATTTTCGGTAAGTCGCATTTAGTTTGCTGCATTTTATGTAGGTACTAACAATATACTTACTTCTAAAATGTTCGCGTCACCTATTGCAAGAAAAATATAAGAAATCCGCCATCGTCGAACATAACAGTTATTGTCGGTAGTCGGTACCGACGTAATATTAAGACAAATCCGGGACGGTCAGGATAGGTATGAGAATATATTGATAGAAAAAAATATAGGGTAAAGATGTAGATTTTCTAGACAAAACAAAACTGTAGTCATATAATAAAAAATATTTGACGGGCATCGAAATAATCAATTATTTTAAAAAAGAAAAGCGTACTATTTTGTTAGTAAAATTGATTGTGTAAGTTGTACCCGCTGTACCTACGGACTACATTTGCTAAGGAACACTGTTTTTACATGCTACATCAAGAGAACATGCTGTAGTAGGTACCTATTTAATTAATTATCTTGAGAAAAGAGTTAGGCATTTTTAGTACGTTAGCATTCACTCTATTAGGTGTGTCTACCTACACTGTCTACCGCCCTTCTAAATATGTTTTAAGTTAGTTTTTAAAACGCCATGGTGTGCTTGATCTCTACATTAATTTTATCAGTCGTCGTAAAAAGTGCTTAATTTCAGTGCTAAAGATTTGTTGCGTTTGCAGGGATGGGTAAGCTGGCCTTTGATCCGCGCTCACTTGTGCTCGCTGGCAGTGGCCATGTCCTTCAATAGCACGTGGCGCGTGCCCCGCCTGGCGCTGAGGCACGGCGGCCTCGCATACGGCCTCATCCTCACCGCCGCTATGGCCATCGTTGCTCTACCACTTACCCTTCTACAGCTGGCTATCGGACAACTCAGTCAGCAGGATGCTGTTGGAGTCTGGAGAGCTGTCCCTTTTTTCAAAGGTATTAACTCAGAGTAGATAATTTACTGTATTAATCACCTCAGAAATTGTATAACTTGCACATCCCTTGCCCCATTTTAAATTATTTTTTCATATTTTTACATAATGCGTAAGTCATCAGTTAATGTCAAATCGGGTAACCAAGTAAGTCTCATGGGACTAGAACTAGTGCCGACCCCAACATCATTTCAAATACCAAGGTGATGGTGATATTATCGTTTTTGAGTTGTAGCACGATTACGGATGTAAGTTACAATTTTTTTTTATTTGTTTATAAGTATGTATGTGAGAGTCTTATAGTAAACAACAAAAAAGCAACCTGTAGTATAAAAAAATAAATTTGTAATAGAAGAGCCTCATTTAGGAGACTGGACTTTAACAAAAGACACGGACAAACCCTATCTGTGGCCTGGAGGTGCAAATAGTAGAATGATGTATATTTTTTATTTACGCTTATGAATCGCAGGAAAGGTTTAGTTAGTCTAGCCGAGAACTTTCACGGATTCAATGCGTCTTTAATCTTTCAGGTGTGGGTTACAT
The DNA here is from genome assembly GCA_951449985.1 of Falcaria lacertinaria. Classification (NCBI taxonomy): domain Eukaryota; kingdom Metazoa; phylum Arthropoda; class Insecta; order Lepidoptera; family Drepanidae; genus Falcaria; species Falcaria lacertinaria. The sequence goes on from OX602108.1 coordinate 4,929,027, forward strand.
AAGGATACTTATTTCCTTCCTTGGGTCAGTGTATTCAATGGTGTATTTGGCGCTCACTATAACATATTTCATTTACGCTTTAAGCAATTCCGTTCCATTCACGGAATGCACGCAAATTATTATTATGCCGGTAAGTTAGTTATTATTATTATTAAGCTACGGTGACTGCTTACCATCAGGTGGGTCGTATGCGTGTGTGCCACCTTAGTGTATAAAAAAAGTTGCGAGAAAACTTATTTTAATCACATACATAACAACTTGAATTTTAATGCATGAGTGGAAGCGACAAGTAGTACCTACCCCACCTTACACAATAACATTATCTTGGTAACGTGTTGATATTCCTGGGGTGGGTCATGTTTCCTGTGTCAGTGAAGAGATGTAGTGAAGTCAGTAGGGGAACTCTTTCGTCTCTTGTGTTGAGCACAACAGGTTTGGTGAAGCCAGCATCCATAGCCCACGTATGCCAACCACGGATAGTTAATTTGTCCATAATTATTTACAAGGTTCTACATAAAATATCGCAAATGTTAATCAAATATATATTTCTGTCAAACTACAATTATTATGTATGGTCCGACTCCGATATGTACTTGGCCAGTTTTACGACAGTTATAATACTGCAACTACGAGTATGTACCTGCTTATGCAAAATTACGTATGTGAGTATTATTATACTAACATACGTAACTTAGGTACTCCTAGGTGCGCTTAATATTAATTATTTGTGATAATTTCAGAGTGTTCAAGTTGATACAATAAATGGATCTACTTGTCTCAAGTAAGCGGTTGGATTTTTACTATAATGAAATTTAATTCGTATGGCAGCAAAATTCACATAAATCGATGTTTCAGCCAGACATTTTTGTCGCCCGTTTCGGAAAATCCTGAGTATTACTTAGCGATTTCACTAATTGTAGCCGGCTTATGGATGGCATTTCCTTTTATGTGAGTATTTCAATCCCCATCAACATTACATGCAATTAAATTAAATGCAACAATGTATCTATAATTATTATAATATTACACACTTGTAAAACATGCGTTAGATATGTACAGGGAAGTAATATTAGTTTAACCTCAGAGTAGATAATTTACTGTTTAACTAAAGCTTAACTACTTATAAGCTATTCATAGATTTCATTTTCAGGTTTTACGATCCAGTAAAATGGATGAAACGGATATATTACGCGCTCGGTCCATCAGTTGTAATCCTAATGATTGTTGTAATGTCGTGTATTGGCAACAAGAAGTATTTAGCCTCGTTAGTGAGGATAAATTATTGGCAGGGCTTCCTGGAGCCAGACATCTGGCACGCCGCTGTGGCACAGGCGTTATTGTCCTCACAAATTGCTGGGGGGTACCTTATCTTAGCCGGTGACTCTATCTACGCGAACACTAATGTGAAGTGGTAAGTTCATAGCAATAATTTTCGTCTCGTTTATAAAATACTTAATATATAATATAATGGACTTCTAAGAATTTACAACCCAACAAAAGGTCCTGAGTTATACGATTTGGTGCATAGTATAATTAGATTTTTGTTAAAAATTGACCGGTATAACCCCTACCCTCTAAGCTTATAAGTTTTTGTTAATTTAACTAATATAATTTGGTTCCTCTTATACAACACAATCATATTGTTCAAGTTCTCTTAGTAGGTATAGCCTTGATCTACTTGTTCCCAACCTTTTATTTAAGAGCAGAATTAACTGCATTAGTCACAATAACTTATGTTCGCAACCTAAGTTACCGTAGGTGGTTATGCAGCTAATTAACGACTTATAGTTCGAGAGGTAGTAGACAATTTTTGTGTTGGTATTTACGGTACCGTGAAAATTTCACTAAATTATTTTTAAAATAGTTTGCTGGGAGTTCCAGAGATTGCCAGTAAACTAAATACCCTTTCATAATATTAGTTAAGCTAAAAATATAATTGTTATAATAAACCTACAAAGTTCAGAGTATTCATGCAATAATGTTCAAGACAACGACAGCTAGTTTGCCACGAAGTAGCTGTATAAGAGATGTTAGTTGATACTCATATGTATTGATTTCTTGTGTGTGAAAGCACTACACTAGGTCTGGTGGGCGTGCATACCGTCGCGAGTTGGATTGGTCTGATTTTTTGGTTCTCCGTGGCGGGCGGACAGCAACGGGACACCAGCGTCGCAGCGGTCTTAGTCCACGCATACCAGCTCACCCTAGACTCAGACCTCTCCGTAGTTTGGACCATCCTCGTATTATTTACGCTAATCCTTTCAGGCGTAATAACTGTGGTAAGGGTCTTCACAAAATTATTCAGATACCGTCTCCGCAAAAAAGCCCAGTCAAATTTATAAATATAGGAGAATTGTTTACTTTGCATTGAATTCGGATCTAATCAAATCCATCTATTTGCATTTAGTACTGACCTTTACTGGCACCGCACAAGCTCTATGTGGTTGACAATGGCTCTCTGTCTTGGTAACACGGAAATAGGTTGCTTCTTCACATTACACAGAACTATAATAGGGAATAACTTTTAGGTGACTTTTGCGTACCCAGTGTATGAGCGCACGAGACGCGCGGGTGGCTTGCGCTGGCGCTCGGTGGCGGCCGGTGCGTCTGCAGTAGGTGCAGGCGCATCTCTGGCTGCGTTAGCCGGCCGCTTGCCCACGCTGGAACTTCTCGACGACGTCGCTGTGCCTCTATTCGCCAGCCTCGCCACTATACTCGAGATACTACCTTTCATTTTCATTTACGGTAAGCATTAAGGAATGGAACATATCATCGTAATGGTGAATTCTTATTATAGTATACATCCTGCTACCATGTTAGATTTTGTAAAATAATATTCATTTATACAAGTTTAGAAACTTGAATAATTATAAGATTAATGTACGAGAGATAGGTATATCAACTTTTTAATTGTTTTGTCTTTGTTACATTAAAATTATTAATTAATTGGAAGTACCGTTTAATATTTTGGCGATCCAATCTACATATAAAACTGTCGGCGTGATGAAGCCCACTCTGTGCGACATTTCACGGTCTAACTTCTGGCAGTCATCTTGTATACCCATGGAATTGATGCCAATGATACCCGAGGCGTGCAGTAGTGGCCCGCCCGAGTCCCCTGGGCACAGCGTGGCGCTCGCTGAGCACGCGTGCGACACACACATCGCCGGCCGCAGCGTAACAAATTCCGTACATAAAACTATCAGTATCTTCAACACCTGGAGTGGTTTCTTCAGATTCAGTGTAGATTCTACACTCGAGTTGTGCATAAGCATCAGCCCGTAGCCCACCATCGTGGCTTCTTGTCCCGTCAGCGCGGTGTGGTCTAAGGCGCTAACCCTCGCGAATTGTGTCATCTTCATAGGCTGAGATCGTATCAAGCCTACATCGTGGATCGGATTCTCCCATAATGGAAATATTTTGAAGCCTGGGTATTGGAAAGTGGACAAGACATCAACGATTCCCTCTTGTAGGTGGTGGACGTCACCATATCTTATGATTTCTTTAATTTCTTTGAACAAATGTTGTATTTCTTGGAGAACTTTGTCGTTTCTGAGGCTATCGATGCAGTGCGCCGCCGTGAGCGTCCAAGTAGCAGATAGTGCTGCACCCGTGCAAGAGTGGAGAAATTCAAAGTAATTTATATTATCTGCCACCGGATTCACCATAGTCAATTGTATTTCTAATCTCACTACGTAAGGATATTCACCGGGTATCGCATCTGTACCTCCGATTATTCGCAAATTGGTTTTAGCCAGAGTGGATGTTGCAGTACATAAAACCAATAAAATAAGCCTCATGTTGAGCAATTGGTGGCACATGTTATAAGATTAGTATTTTTATTGCTGAATTTCATTTACGATGTGACGATATTATACGATTGTTTTTACTGCAATTCGTTTTAGACTAATATTAAAAAAGTAACAAAAAGTGGTGAACACATTTACTGGGTACATGTAAGTGAATTTAGAAAAATATTTTTATTTGGATTATTTTAAAGGTTTAGGTAGTGTCAAAAATGATAATTTTAGATTTTTTGCCTCACACGCAAAAATTTTACAGCCTTATGAGATTTTTAAAGTTAAGTATGGTTGCGCTTTATACCCAGGCAAGAGAATACAATCGCTCTTCATAATGCGCACCCGTTAAGAAGTGAGCGTTACGCAAGGTATTGTAATTCAAATCTGTAATTTGTAATTATTTTCAATAAAAATACAATTATAACATGGGTACTACGTTAAAATAGCGGATGGAATGGCTTAGGAATATACATATACAATGATGAAATGTATATAGTCATTTGTGTTTGCAGGTTGGAAAATATTAGTAGAAGACGTGGGATTTCTAACTGGTGAAGCGGTATCGAAATCTTGGGTTTGGGGATGGTGTGGCGCGCCGGGCGTGGTGGCACCACTAGCCGCGTGGTGGGGCGCCGTGGCGGTGGTCAACGGCGGTCTGCCAGCTACTACGGTGATTGCAGCCCTTGCCTCCACTGCCATGCTACTCCTCGTCGCCGCTACCTTTGTCGTCTCCAGACAAGTCCAGTATGACTTACTCGCTGTACGTACTACTTGATACTGCTATCTACATATATTAGCGAAGTTACAACTGCTCCTACACTGCCTTCTCTTGCCACGTTGTGGATTACGCCGCTAGTAGCAGGAAGAGCTAAATAAACATGTGTGTGTCTGGTTTTCTATGTGTGCAATTGCGAAAACACTTTGCATATACTTTGGTACTAAAAATAATTGCTATGCGTTGCACATTTCACCTGCTTCTGTTTTAATAGGGCTTGGACCTTGTCAGTATCAATCGTAATATGAATCAATAATGATCTGAAATCAACAGAGATTTCCTATTTGACTCATCGTGTGAATTTATCACGTAGGTAATGTTTGTCTGTCGCGAGTCAAATGGACCACAGACAGGACCAGTGTATCTGCCGAGCAATAATGGCTCCCTGTAAATCATTGGTTCTCTTTTGGATTTATGGACCCGAAAATTATATAGTTTTCGGGTCCATAAATGCGATAAAAATTCTCTAGTTTTAGTTTTAAGGATTTTTATAGGCATTGAACCATAAAGAGTTCGTTACAAGAGGCTGAAGATGTAATTAATGCTATACTTTAACGTTTATTTGAGGTAATTTGGGATGTATTTTCATCAGAAGCTGAAGGCTTCGTTCAGTCCGGCGCGACAGTGGGGCCCGCGGGACCCCATCACGCATTACTACTGGCAGGCTCGGCGTGAGGAGCTGGCACGTGGTGACCCGCCGCGGGCGCTCTGCCACCGTCGCCAGCTCGGCCAGTTGTCCGACTCCAGCTTGCAAAATGTTGCTTTCAAACCCACGACTGACCAGTTCAGTCCTGACGTCAAGCATCGATCCAATTCAGATGACTGGCTCTTCACTGTGTACAGAAAAGAATACATCTCCGACGTGTATCGGGAGTACTTACAGAAAAATAAAAGGCGTTCCAAATCTTTTGATTGGTCAGTGCCGAGAAGCAGCCGTACAGTACGGTTTGACGTATCGACGAAAACCACGTTTGGTTCAAAATCTATAGATAGCTTGAGCGAATGCAATAATCATGTTTTAGATATAAAAGTTGTTAGATACACAGATATTGTTGTCAAATAAAAAAAAATGTTAACACTGTAGTTATTACAAGACTTCATTTCAGTAACATAATGATTAGACTAGTGAAAAGACTTGTTTCATCCCGAATATTCCAATACAGGTTAATCTGTATTTTTACAAATAAAGACATTCATCAGTCTATCTATTTCATCCCCATAGGGGGAATTTACCTGTAAATTTGGAACTTACATTTTATTATTAGCATTTTCAAGAATGAATACCAAATATTAGCGCTCAAACACCTTTTGTTAGCCGTGCGACGTAATTTTTAAAATTAAAAGGTAATTTATCAAGTACATTATTTTATAAGAGCTATTTATATAATTTATAAATATGTAAATTATTTGCATCAGCGCCTAGGGACATAAGGTTACCGAGCGATAAGTGCTCGTACGCACATCACACAACTGAACCCAAATCGTCTATATCTAAGCTTACTAACATAATCATTATCATCGCCGGCTCCATATCCCAAACATTATTGGGGTCGTCAGTAAACCGAAGCCGATGAGGCTGGTTAAATGATTTTTACACAAAACGACTGACGCAATCTGACCGTCGCAAATACGAACCATTTTACGAGGAAAATCGGCAACCTGGTTAAAATCAGTTGTCATACTTGTTGCTTTACAGTTAATTCTACCAAAAATGACTGTAGGTACGTGTTCATAGACCGTTCCTACATTATTAGCTTGTTCTCGCTGGCATTGGCAGAAACGGAAGTTTGTCAAAAAAATACTCAAATATACGATGAGGAAGAGCCGTTCGCCGGGTATACATGGCAATCCGCTCGTTGACCTTAAGACCGACGGCCAATGGTCCACTATGGGCAGGTCCTTATAACCGCAAGATGACCGATAACATATTCCGAACACATAGCCATGCCGTCACTGAATGTTGGTCAATAATAATGTGTCATCGAGACTCTTTAATTGCCGCTCGTAATGTGCCGTGTGGTATCAATTGCGAGCGGTAACAACTTATTAGCAACTACTTACGCATTTTAATGATTTAGCAGCTGTGTTATTACAGAAACTTCGTTTATCTGAACTGTGTAGCCCTCACGTACTGAGAATACCTAAAAGTACTTTTGTTTCTATTACTAGTACCACTGAGGAGGATACAATCCTAATTATCGATCGAACTTAAAATATAAGTTATAGTAGTTGAACAAGTGGGTACTAAGGAATTTATGTTTTTACTATTAAAATCCTCAATATTATAGCGTTCTATCCCCGGGTAATTTATATCCCCGAGATTCAGGGAATCAAACTAAAAATATACTGATTTTTATAGTTTCCCTTTGGGTTCATTAATAAAAAATTGCTGGTAAGATAAAATAAACCAATTCCAACTGTACAGACAAGAGAGTAGATACTATTTTGCTTTTATTCAGAACCAATGGTTCTCCGCTACATGTTAAAAACTGTTTAGATAGTCTAATCTAAGGTGCCAAATCTGTTGTTCAAAATGACTAAACTTAACTAATTTGTCAGGTCTAAAAATATTGCCACCCTTATTTAACCCCACACATGAGAAATGGATAGCAAGACTTTTAGAGCTGTCAAATTAGTTAAGTTTAGTAAGTTTGAACAACAGAATCGACACCTAAAAATGTGTAAAATTACTGGTTAACAAATCATAATTTTGGCTAGACGTATCAGGTTTGATGCACACTAGCCACCACCGCCAGTTTAAGTAGGTATTAATTAAAAAATAATATACCACTATGGTGGCACACAAGCATAGGGCCCACCTGATAAGAAGTCACCGTAGCCGATATCACTAACGCGTTGCCAACCCTTTTTTGTTTATGAGGACTCACTGTGCTAGCAGCGCAGCGTATCCTTGCGGAGTACTGACAACCTTACTCACCGCAGAAACACAACACTACATCAAATTAGTGTTATTTCACCGCGGTCTTCTGTAAGGCGGAGGTACAGTCCCCAGTCGGGTCGCTTCAATATTAATGGGTAAACCCACGAGAGGTCCTAATTCGCCCTACCTCTCTTTTTTAGCTCATGGTGTGATTAATCATTGTACGTAAGCTTAGACACACTAAATGGTACAGGCCTGGATTTCAATCTGGGCCCATCAGATGACAGGCCGTTGCTTTAACCACAAGGCCATCACGGCTTCAAAATACTCACTCAGGACATCGACTACGTTCTGCAAAAGCCCTATTAGGCTAGGTTAGATGAAAGGCGTATAGCGTAGTGCTTATAGAAGACAGTAGTGGTAGCGGGAGAGCAAAACAATATGCGTGAATTGAAATGGAGAGTGCTTTACAGCGCAGGCACATAGCTTCCGCTGGACATGATATCCTAGTACTGAAGCTCGCTGCACTCACAGTTGGTCGATACTTATACGTTGCGCGATCTGTGCATCGGAAGAGCCCTTCACTCATATCCCCCACCCTCTTTATATCTTACTATATATGTACCAACTAGCTGTGCCTGCGACTTCGTATGCGTGAGATCGGATTTTATTCACAATTTTATTGTTTGGGCTTTAATTTACTTTCGCGGTCCCCAACTTTCTTATTATAAAACAAAGTAGCCTACGTTACTACTTGTTATCATTATATTACAACGCAGCTAGGAAGCTAGTGTGAGCTTCCTAGCTGCGTTGCGGTTATGATATCCTGGTAAGGCGCCACTGCATGCACAGTTCTGGTCAATACTTGTACGTAGTATATTTGAGTCAATACTTTCACGTTGCGCCATCTGTGCATCGGAGAAGCGCATGCCTATCCAGTGTTTTACAACGCAGCTACGAAGCTCCCGCTGGTCATGATATCCTGGCACGGCATCGCTACACGCACAGTTCTGGTCAATACTTCCACGTTGCGCCAACTATGCAGCGAGAAAGCGCATGCCCTAACTTAATTTCTCCTCACCCACCAATTTTTTCTTTTATGATATTAACATAAAATAATTGCAGAGGTGTGTAGATAAAATATATTCTTTCCTTTTTGCCGTAATGGGTTTATTATTAAATACATACACATTATCATCACTCCAAACCCCTCACGGGGTAGACAAAATAGCTTTTCATACTTCATTAATATTAGCAAAAATACTGTTTTAAATGGGCGTGAGATAAAGCGGAATAGGATGAAAAGAACCAATATGTGCATATTGAAAGGGAGAGTGTATTACAACGCATCTGTGAAGCTGCCGATGGTTATGATATCCTGGTATGGCGCCGTTTCTCTCACATGTCAATACTTCCACGTTGCGCCATCCGTAAACAAACAAAATAACTTCACCAATCACATTATCTTGTGTCTACCATGTAAACTTTAGTAAGCGTACAGCCCACTTTATAGTAAATGTTACCTGGGCTATCGCTAGTGCTTGTATGTACACAGTTTATCTACCTACTCTACATGATCTAGTCTACTGACTGCCGGCATAGTGAATTTTTGGGGAGATCCTAATCTTCAATTTACTTTTCGCACAGAAACACGTTACGTGTGAAAGTTTTACTGCCTTTTGAACTAATCTTTGTCGGCTATCGCTAGCGAGCTTTCATGTTTTACCAGCCTCTCTCAATTACTGCTTATGTCGGCAATCACATGTAATAAGCTGCCTTATCCGTAATAGAGAAAACTTATCTCATCTAATCAATTTATTGGTGCCAATTCTGTTGTATGAAATCATTAAACTAAACTAATTTCACAGGTCTAAAAATATTGCCATCCTTATTTAGCCCCGCACATGAGAAAGCGATAGTAAAACGTTTTAGACCTGTCAAATTAGTATTTTTTATTTTTTATTATTTATTACTGAATAAAATGTTGTTAGTATATTTTGACATTATTTAACACCAAAAAAACCACTGAGGCTTAACAACACTGGTGTTATTTAATAGTCTACGTCGACATAATATAGTTGAGGCATTATATATTACTTAGTTACTCACTTAATTATTAAGTTATATACAATCATAGTTTGCTTAATTACTGGTACATTTTAATATTGGATAAGAAGTATTCTTTTAATTTATTTTTAATATTGCTGTGGGTGAGGCTATCGCGAATATTAACGGGTAGATTGTTAATTAATCGAGGTATCATGTGAATGGCGGTCCTCTCTCCGTAGGCATTGTTTGCGCTAGTTGTATACAACCGGTTTCGTGCCACTGCCCGAGTATATACAGGATGTTGATTTTTTTTATTAGTGTTTTATCAAAAAAGTATTGTTTGAGTAACATATATTTTACTTTTGCGTGTACGGGTATTATTTTGCAATGCTTGTGTTCAACCTCTCAAGGAATAAAACTTCTTCATGTTTGTTGTAGATATAGACAATACTTTTATTTTGAGTTTTGATAGACAACATAACAATTTGTGTACAGCTCCTACCTAGCCTTCCGTCAATCAAACCATAGTGCGATTCACAATCTTAAACACGACATCTAGTGGCAAGATAGGAACTAAAGTAATAAACATAAAAACAATTAAATTATTATTACATTTGAACATACAGCCCACCAAGGACAAATTTTCAAAAATTTCCTTATGTCAGCCCACCATACATCATTTTAGTGACATTAAGCACTTACAATTACTTATGAGGATGCACCTCAGTACAGGTAATTAAGGTACATACTAAAAACAACAAAAAATCTTACTCATAAAACTTAGACAAAGTCACAACTCAAATGAATATTACTAAATATGAAAAATCAAAACAATTAAATAAATAATCTAATTTTCACTCATTGTGGTAAGAAAATTACAGTTCAGTTATACCAATATCATTTATGTAGTAACCGGCAAGAAACAAAGTTTTGAAGTAGAACGTTTAATTATATTATCTTTACATTTAAGACTGACAACTCTAGTAATTCCGTCCAATCCAGGATGTTTGTCAACAACGATTCCATATAGCCATCTACCTGGAGGGAGATCATCTTCTACTACTAACACTAAGTCTCCAATTAGGTTCCGGAATTGTATTATTCCATTTGTAACGATGATAAAACTGAGTCAAATATTCATGTGACCAGCGACGCCAATAATCTTGAGTCATTTTTTGGATCATTTGCCATCTTTTTAAACTAGTAAAATTTGATGTTTCGTAATTAGCATCAGGAGCTATTATTAGGGGTTCACCCACTAAAAAATGACCAGGTGTCAATGGAATAGATCATCTGGATTGTCCATTATTCTAGAGATAGGCCGTGAGTTGAGGCATGCTTCTATTTGACAAAGTAATGTGGTAATTTCCTCGAATGTCAATGTAGAATTTCCAACAATACGCTTCAAATGATGTTTTGTTGATTTTACTCCTGCTTCCCACAATCCACCAAAATTAGGAGAATGGGGAGGAATAAAATGCCACTCAGTGCCGTTTGTAGCGAGTTGATCTGCTATTTCCACAGCAATGGTTGATCTTTCTTGAATAAACAAGGATTTCAGTTCTCGTGCAGCACCCACAAAATTCGTCCCATTGTCACTCCAAACATCGGCACAGTGACCACGTCGTGCCGTAAAGCGCTTAAAAGCTGCTAAAAATCCTTGAGCTGTAAGATCACTTACGGCCTCAAGATGAATAGCACGTGTGGCCATACAAACGAACAAACAAATGTATCCTTTATACGATTTATGACCTCTGCCTTTGGAGGTTCGTATATTTATGGGACCAGCATAATCTACCCCGCTCTTTAAAAATGGTCGACAAGTATTAGTTCTTGATGCCGGCAGCTGTCCCATCAACTGATGTCTGATTCGAGCTGAATGTCGTACGCATCGTACACATTTACGAACGTAAAGCCTAACAAGGTTTTTAGCTCCAACTATCCAATATTTGGATTGTAAATAATTTTGCATCAGCTGCGGACCGCCATGTAAAGTCCTCTCGTGAGCGTCAGCTATAATCAAATTGGAGAAATGAGAATTATGAGGTAAAATTATTGGGTGTTTCCTATTTTCACTAAGAAACGCCTGTTGCAATCTACCGCCTACTCTAAGAATACCATCTTAATCGATAACTGGCCTGAGAGATGTAAGTTTACTTTTCTTATTTATTTCCCCATTATTTTTTAAGTCTTCTAGTTCTTCATAAAAATAATTTTCTTGACATTTCTTGACACAAAATTGTAATCCCTTTTTTATTTCAGTACTAGTAATCCTCTCTTCTACATCATCAAGGTTTTCCTTTCTTATACGCTTAGCAAGCCTTTTACAGAGAGCAATAACCCGGATCAATCTTCTAAGCGACGAAAACCGTGTGTATATTTCTTCTTCAGAAGCTGTTTCTTCATTTAATCGCCCTTTGTAAGTATTAGTCAGGCAAACTCTTTTCTGTCTTTCTTCTAAATGAGTATCTTCTGTTTTTTCTCCTATATAATTTATTTCTTTTTCTTTCAGCCCCATCGGACCTTCTTTCCACAGCTTAACATTCCAATGGTTTGAATCCCGAGACGCACGCAGAGACACTGAATTTAGTCCAATTATTTAAATCATTTCGAAACTTTAACCAGTCATTCAGTAATAGAGAAGGAAGTTGATCGTCCCATTTAATACCTGAAAGCCATAACTTTTGTATAAAAATCTAGGCTGAAATTATTACCGGTGCTAGCCACCCTAGCGGATCAAATAAACGAGAAATTTCCGATATTACCTTCCTTTTTGTTATCGGTGGAGTAAGAGTTGGAAGCTGAACCGAGTATTCAAATTCATCTGTTTTTCTGTTCCAGGTAAGTCCAAGTATTCTAATTATTTCGTCTAATTTTATTTTCAGATTTTCCTTACCTTCTTTTTGATCAATTTCTTTAAATATCTCTTCATTGTTACTGCTCCATTTCTGTAAGTTAAAACCACATCTGTTAAGTAGTTGAGTAATTTCCTTTTAAATGTTTTTACCTTCTTCCACAGAGAAGCATCCTGACATGAGATCATCCATGTAAAATTCCTTTAATACTCTTTCTACTGCTAGTGGAAAGTTCTTACCCTCATCATAAGCAGCTTGTTGTAGTGCCCGGACAGCCAGGTAAGGTGCAGATGCAGTTCCAATTGTCACTCTTAAATGTTGCAGTTCATCCTCCGCATTTTCACGCCACACAAACCGTTGGAAATCTGTGTCAGGCTCAGCTACTTTTACCTGCCGGTACATTTTTACAATATCTGAGATAAAACAAATTGGATATCTACGCCATCGCATGATGATATGACATAAGTCATACTGAAGTGACGGACCCACTAAAAGATCATCATTTAATGAGACTCCATTAGTGCCTGGACACGATGCATTGAACACAACTCGAACCTTGGTAGTGTCCCTTTCTTCGCGAACTACAGCGTGATGAGGTAAGTAAACCGCATTCACAGCTTCCCATTGATTCCGTGGTACAGTTTCTACGTGACCAAGATCTTTATATTCCGCTATGACAGCTGAATATTGATCTTTCAGTTTTGGATTTTTTGAAAGCCGTTTTTCAAGATAACCGAACTGCTTGATTGCTATAGCTTTTGAGTTTCCATACTTACAAATTGAGTCCTCGTTTCTAAACGGTAGTTTGACAATATAGCGATCTGAGCTATCTCTTTTAGTTGTGGACACAAAAATTCACTCACACTTATTTTCTTCATCTGTGAGTTGAGGTTTTGTAACATTAAATGAATCTGATTCCAATTCCCAGAACTTTTTCATAAGTTCGTATTCATTATCTTGTTGGATATGGTTGCACATTATTGTAGTGAAACTAGATTTGGCTTGAACTGTACCCGAAAGAATCCAACCCAGTTGAGTATTTTGAGCTATTGGTGACCTAGGGGAACTCTTGATTAAACCATCTAATAAAATTTGACCATAAACATCAGCTCCAAGAAGTACGTCAATTTTCTATAAGATTTCGATCTGCTAAAACGATTTCAGAAACATCGGGCCATAATTCGATAATAATCTTCCTTTCGGGAAGCAGTGTTGTGAGCTTATTGAGTACAAAAGCTTGAATGCAAAGACTAAAGTTGCAATGAAGTGACTGAAATTCAAGTTCGACCTTTGTCTTTGAGGCGATAAAACTAGATTGGTCACTTCCCAAACCAAAAATTGAGCTTTTGTGAGGAATTTTCTTAAGGCCCAGAAGTTGAACTGCAGCTTCCGTTATGAATGAAGCTTGTGATCCCTGGTCTATCAAACATCTGAGAGTAACAAATGAACCTGTGATAGTCTTAGCATTAATTAACGCAGTGGCAAGTAAAACTTGACCATTGGAGCTTGAAAAATTGGCTGCTATATTGTTATCCTCACCCGCCTGCTGTGCTGTAGATGTTGTTACTATTAAAGCACCTGTTTCTGTACCAGTCAATTGGTTTTCTGCTGGAGTTGAGATATTTTCCGGGTGGATCAATGTATGATGTTTCCTGCTACAGATACGACACCTGGAATACGAACGACACGACGATACATTATGACCGGCATTAAGACAATTGAAACAAAGATTATTTAATTGGACGAAATTTTTTCGAGTGTCAGATAACTCTTTGACAAAACCATTACAATTCCGCAGATGATGCTCGTCCGAACAAAAAACACAATGAAAAGTTGAAGTATGAAATATTCTTGGAGCGAAGTTACTTACCGGAGTTACATTATTTTTATACTGTAAGACATTTTGTTTTATTAACTTAGGATCTATAAATTCTAACGCGCGAGACCGAATTTCCAAAAAGGCTTTAAATTTCTGATAGGTGGGCAACTCATTTGATGCTTCACTAGTTCTAAGCTCCCACTGCTTGCGAGACTCCGCGTCTAATTTTAAGCACAATAAATATATAATTATAGTATCCCAAGTGGTGATATCAATAGATAAATTAGATAAGACATGTAAACATTCATTAGTTGTGTCTAACAATTCTCTTAGTGCTGTCCCTGACTCTGGTATAACGTTTCTTTGGCTCATAAATCTCTGTAGGATGCAATTGGCAAGATACTTTTTGTTGCTGTAGCGATCTTCAAGTTGTTTCCAACACAGCAGGTAATTTTCAGCAGTAATTGTTATATGCCGCAAAAATTGTTCTGCTTCTCCCGTGAGTTGACATTTCAAATAATGTAATCGTTGAACGTCATCTAATGTTTGATTTTTGTGAATCAATGACAGGAAAAGATCACGAAAACTACTCCATTCGGCATATTTTCCAGAAAAGAATGGAATGGTGATTTTTGGTAACTTAAACCCTTGTTGTTTCAGCCCCGATGCTTCTGAATTGGCATTACCTGGAGATTGGTGATTATTAGTTTCAACCAACTTAGCACGAGCTTCACGTAGCTCAAACTTGTACTCAATATATAATTCTTCACACTTATCATACGTATCGGCTTTCATGTAATTGGTAGATTTCAAGGTATCACTGTCGGAGATCTCTATAATTTGCGGATGTGTTGAAGCAAATTGCGCCCATAATTCTTCAAGCACTTCCAGTCGAGTGGTCAAATAAGCATCATTTGCTAATCGATCCTTCGGTGACTTCTTAAAATTTGTCTTCTCCTTTACTATCCTCTCATACAAATTATCTTGAACCTTAATCCGTAAATCCATCTTGTGAACTTAGTAAATGAACCAAAGTAAACGCAAATAGTAAATTTTATCTAACAAGTCCAAATTTGTTCTATCTTATTGTAATTATTAACTTCAAGTCCAAAAATTTACCAAGTCCCTATTTATTGTACTCACAGTTTCACACTTGTTATTGACAAGTCGTTACTCACGCACACACAACACCGAATGACAAGCATGACGTCTCGAGTTGAAGCTCCCGTGCCACGGCGACCGATGACCACTGACCGTTGCGTAGCAACGGTGATAGATAACGTCCAGTTATCTTGTCGGTGCCTGCCAGGAACTTCGAACTCCAAAATCTTCTTCTTCTTCTTCTTCTAGATTTGTATTTCGGCTTCTCGAAGGACCATGTTCAACCTCTCAAGGAATAAAACTTCTTCATGTTTGTTGTAGATATAGACAATACTTTTATTTTGAGTTTTGATAGACAACATAACAATTTGTGTACAGCTCCTACCTAGCCTTCCGTCAATCAAACGATAGTGCGATTCACAATCTTAAACACGACATCTAGTGGCAAGATAGGAACTAAAGTAATAAACATAAAAACAATTAAATTATTATTACATTTGAACAGCTTGAATAGATCATATTCGTTGTTCTGGAGTTTACTCTTAATTTTGTTGTTAACTATTTTTTTAATAATTTTTAGTTGTAACCTATATATTTGATTGAGATATGTAGTATACGTTCGGCCATAGCTGCTTAGTCCATATTGTATATGGGATTCAGCCAGCGAGTTGTACAGCATTAGCTTCACCTTGAACGGTATACGATCTTTTAAGATTGTGATATTAGCCAAAAACGTTCTCAATCTATCGCAGACCTGCTCTATGTGATGGGACCAATTAAATTTACTATCTATTATTACACCTAGATATTTATGAGTGCTTAGAACCTCGATATGTGGGCATCCACAATTAATACTAGTATTGGCATTGTGAAGACAACTATGATCATGAGCGAGTATATTGTTTAATGGGGTATATTTAACGTGAGGGGATTTGATAGCAACAAGTTTGGTCTTATTAACATTTAGTACTAATCCAGCATCATGACACCATTTCGTTAGGTTATTAAAATCAGTCTGTAAGAGGTTACAAGAGGTTATCTGCTACTATGAGACACGTATCGTCGGCAAACTGATAGCATGTGCAATGCTTTATGCAGTTGTTCATATCATTGACGTAAGATAAAAAATGAAGCGGGCCCAGTACGGATCCCTGAGCAGTTCCCTCTGTTGTATTTATGGAATCGCTATATGTGTTGTCGATTTTAACCCTATACGTACGATTTTTCAGGTAATTTTCGCACCATCCTAGCAGTGGTCTTATTCCGCAATTATTAAGCTTATTTAATAATTTTGTGTGATCTAAAGTGTCAAATGCACGTGAAAAATCTATGAACAATGCTAGTACATGGTTTTTGTTATTTAGATTCTCATTAACTTCATCAGTAACTTTGGATAGTAGGTCGGTAGCACTTTTTCCACCTTGAAATCCATATTACGTCTTGGTTCCTATAAAATGTGTGTATTTGCTCACAAATAAACTTTTCAACAATTTTGTCGATAGATGAGAGCAATGTGATCGGACGATAATTTAAATAAATATTGCATTTGCCTTTTTTATGCAGTGGCCTAACACACCCTTCTTTTAACATATTCGGATACAGACCTGTTTTGACGCTGCGATTAATTAAGTTTACAATAGCTGTCGATATATCAAAACCAATTTTTTTAATATCGATTACTCTGATGTTATCTGGACCTGGAGCCTTATTTGTTTTTAATTTTTTTATAATATTATGTATTTTGACGTTGTTAGCCTTCTGATAGAAAATACTAGATTCATTAATCTTACAATATGTTTTTGGGTCCATTATTTTAATACTACACTTTGGAATAATATCCTTTACTGCACTGTCAAACCCTGTAGCGAATTTATCTGCAATGGATTTGGTTCCTAAGCCTTGTGCATCAAATGCTTTTTTTATAGCTTCATCGATTGATAACGTTACTCGCCCTAACATCTGGTTAACTATTTGGTAAACTTTCTTTGTATTTTTAAAATTTATATTTATTTAGTTTTTGTAATAATTATTTCTTTTAATTTCTAATATTTTATGTATTTTGTTACGAATTGCATTATATTTAAGTCTGATATTTGGATCATTCATATTCTTTTTCCATGATTTGAATATTTTATCACGTTTTTCGCAAAGGAAAGTGACGTTACTATCAATCCAGGGTACTTTTTTGCTTTTATTTTGCTTTATTGAGCATTTATATGACTTTGAACTAGTTGCTAAATTAGTTGCGTTATGAAATGAGGTTCTTATGAAGCTTAATATGTCTTCCGGTGAGTTCATATCATTTGTTTATGTCCATTTCACCTTTTTCAATTCATCATATACCATCTCATAATTAATTACTTGTTTTGTAACCCGCTGTATACGAGTACGCTTGGGATGTTCGTCTTCAATGCATGCAAAGATGAGAGCACGGTGATCGGCCAGTACGACGTCTAACACTGCCGAGTACGGATTTAATGTGGGAACCCGTGCAAATATATGGTCAATGCAAGATTTCGTTGTTATGTATTTGTTAATGTCTTTCATAAGTTTTGTTTCAATTCTGGTGTAGTCCGATATTCCACACATCAATCCGTGTTCGCTAAGTGTTTCTAGGTATGCGTCTTTGTATGTCGATAGGGATTTCAGGTCAGTGTTGGTGTCGCCGATCAGAAGAAGGTTACATTTTGCATTGAATTTGGAAACCAACTTACCCAGCTCCATTATAAACATGCTCTTATTTGCGGCGGGTGGTTTATAAATAGCACTCACAACTACGGATTGTTTAGTGTTTAACTGTAGAGTGCCGGTAAGATTTTCAAAGGTAATAGTCTTGCTTTGAATTAAGGTAAACTTAAGATGGTTCCTTACGTATATTATGATTCCGCATCCTTTTTTGTTTGAACGAAGTTGTGCGTACATGTTATAACCCGCAATATTAAACAACTTGACAATATTTTCTGATATACCCACTTCAGTAATTACTATTACATCTAATGGAAATGAACAGTTGTGAATAATCTGTTGTAGCTTGGTAAAGTTCTTAATTAAGGAACGAATGTTGACATGTATACAAGTAAAATGTAGATGGCTTTTAGTCGGTAGTTGTTGGATAAAATCATTTGTAGAGTTACAATCAAATATTTCCTTAATTTGTGTATCCATTAAAAGATCAAGAGGACTATGAAAGGTTGAATTAGGATGTTACTATACATACACAGATACATAACTAACTATTTAGTAGGGTAATTTACTGTAGGCGCAGCTAGTTGTTTTTCAATTTGGTTTATATCCCTAATGGAGCGAATATAGTATATTTTGCTATCGTTCGTTATCCTAGCACATACCTTGCCATCTTTACACCATACAAATTGAAATGATTTGCTTAGTTGGGTCTTTGCTGCATATAGTAGTGTTTTTGTGGATTTTGTTAAAGCTTCTCTGATGTAGATAGGTCCATCGGCTTTTTCCTTGGGGACGTCCGGAATCAAAAGTCCTGTAGTAATTCTCTTCTCTCTTCCAGCTGTTATCCATTTCCGACGTGCTACTTTCGTTTTCATTTCAACCAGGATTGGTCCCGGTTTTTCTTTAGTTCCAGGCAGACATCGTGACGTTTTTATATCATTCTCGTCCATATTCAATTTTGTAGCTATAGTTTCTATAATTTGGCTGAAATTTTTAGGGTTCACTTGCGGTAGTCCAGCTATTTCCATGGAGCTTACAAGGGTGTTTTGTTCGAGATTGTTGATTCTTTGTTCCAGTACAGCCATTCTCAACTCCAAGTGTTTATTTTTATTTTGCAAATCTTGATTTTTGTGCTCAAGAGTTTTTATGATAAAATCTTGATTTTTAATAGATTGTTCTATTGTGGTGATTGTTTCGCTAAGATACTCAAGCGATGATTCGATGTTTCCAAATTCTGCTTTGAATGTTTTTTTTAGCTCACGGCTGATATCCTGTACGAGTTTTCTTGTATCAATAGTATGAGGACTCATTGCTTCACCTATTACGGATTCTCCTTCTTCATCATCCTCCTCTGGAATCACAAACGACGACCTTCGAGATATGTTTTTTAGGCAGTCTTCGCAACTCCATTCGATACCAGAGGAGTTCCGAAGGGTGTTTATCTGTTTGTTGGAAAGTTTGGAGCATACTGGTTCTGCATGAACAACTTTATCACATCGACTACATTCTAATCCAGGTGCTTTTTTGGTTATGTTTCTTTGCACTTTACACATTTTTTTAATGCCATTGTGGGTAGATAACAATTTTGTTTTGAAGTTTAGTAATTTTGAACAACAGAATCGACGCCAGTATGGTAATAATGAATTGCCTTCTTTCGATGATATAGGCAATCAAATCAATATGTGCGTCATTGAAATTGAGAGTGAGTTACAGCGCAGCTACGTAGCCTGTCAATTAAATAGAGAGAGATCTCGTCTGTTCATAATACCCTAGTACTCAAGTCACTGCACGTCTAGATTCATCAATACATTCAAGCTACATTATCTGCGCAGCTCCCCTCTCTACCTAACTACTTATACTCTGTATCTCTATAGAATATAAAGCGCCTAGTAAGGGCCCACTACGAAATACCTAAATTAAACTGTGGCCTAATTTCTCATACTTACATCAGTGCTTCTTAGCCAGCGATCTATAATTTCTAAGCTAATTCTGCTAATATGCAAATATGCATGTCTTGGTCCAGGGCACATATTTTCTGCATTTACGGTTGAAGGTCCCTGGGGCCCGGATGCTCTTCAGCTTTTCAAGGAGGTCTCACGTCGGCTGGTTGAGGCCTCCCGTGACAAGCGTGCTGGAACATATCTCGCTCAGAGAATCAGCATTGCTATCCAGTGTGGCAATGCTGCCAGCATTCTTGGCACGCTCCCGCATGATTCTGGATTGGATCAGATCTTTTATCTATAAGTATGTAGGCTAAGATCTGTTTTTGTAAATAGTTTAATCTGTTTTGTGATAATTCTGCCACCACTGATAATGTTATTTTAGTCCATTAATATAACTATTTCGTATACTAATAGGTAGGCGCAAATATATAATTTTCTGATTAATTCTAGTATGGTATACTTTAATCTTATCAGGATCACGGATACATGACCAACCAAAGTAGCTTCGCTTCAAAAAAATTTTTGGAAAGTGATGCACCATTTACTCTAGACCTGCCTGAATCCTCGACCTCCCAACACAATGTTGTTCACCTAGTGGAAAATCTTAATATATTAGAAACAAGTTTTTGCCATTACTCCATAGGTATCGTGTCTAGATCGCGTGTTCGTAATGTTTAGTTAGAAAATGTAGGATATTAATCTTACGGCAGATATCTAACGGCGTATATTTTTTTTTATACCACTAAGGTGGCACACAAGCATACGGCCCACCTGACGGTAAGCAGTCACCGTAGCCTATAGCCGCTAGCAATACCAGGTATCACTATCTGTAAGGCGGAGGTACAGTCCCCAGTCGGGCGGCTCCAATTTAAATGGGATAAGCCACGGGAAATCCCAAATCGCCCTAACTCTCTTTTTTAAAAGGTCATGGTGTGATTAATCACTGTTCTTCAATCAATTAATCGAGGGATTCGAACCTGGGCCCATCAGATGACAGGCCGTTGCTTCAACCACAAGGCCACCACGACTTTCAAAAATATGTATTCAATGAAAGTTAGAGTTCATGGAGGGCATTCGTTTTCTCATTCTCTCATTATCTCAGATGGCGCAACGTGGAAGTATTGACCAGAACTGCATGTGCAGCGGCGCTTAACCAGGATATCATAACCAATGTGAGCTTTCTAGCTGCGTAGTAATACACTCTCCATTTCATTTTGCGCATATTGTCTATTATTAATTACACTGGTACACATAAGTAGAGATAAAGAGATAAGGGAAGTACATGCGCTTTGCCGATGCACAGGTGGCGCAACGTGGAAGTATCGACCAACTGTGAGTGCAGCAAGCTTCAGTACTAGGGTATCATGAACAGCGGGATCTATGTAACTGCTTCTACTCTCTATTTCAATAAACGCAAATTGATTTTTATCCTATCCAGCTTCCTCTCAGCATGACACGCGAATTTTATCTCGCTGAGGCTCGTACAGGAATCATTTTATTAGTAACCCGGTGAACTTTATATCATCTAACTTCCTAACAAGGTGCAACACTATTAACGTGTTACCAACCCCATTGTTCTTACGAAGACTTTGCGCTAGTAGATTATGTTCAGCAACCTTATCCAAGTGGATTTCTGCCACCTGAAAGCACCCTCGGTTGCGCGTAGGTCTCCTATTGTGCATGCCGTTCTCTTCGGTCTTTTGCTCTGTACCTTTCAACCAGATTCCCTCTATCGCCCTACTTCCTCAATGTCTCCATTATTCAGAACTTACAGCTCTAATCCACCTGCGATTAGTTCTGACAAACACATTATCTCAATTTTTTACCTAGAGCTGCGTACTAAGGATATTCAGGTACACCTGCGGATTTATTTATTCCCCTAGAGGTAAAATTTGCTTATCAAAGAGAGGGCACGACTAACACTCATTCAACATGGCTTGGCTAAAATATTTATTGAGAAATGAGCTTCGTAATATTTGGTCAAAGCTCTTGGAAATTGATAACATTTTTTATTTAACCTCCACTTAGGTTAGGTACATGCGCGTTATGTACTGAGTGCAAGCGGGATAGGAGAATCAAATTAATATGTCCGCCAATGAAATTGAGAGTGAGTTACAACGCAACTACGTAGTCTGTCGATTGAATAGAGAGAGCTCATGTCTCTTCATAATATCCTAGTACTCAAGCCGCTAGACGTCCAGATTCATCAATACTTTCGTGCGTATATTATCCGCACAGCCCCTCCTACATGAATTAAAATAGGCTGTAGGACTTGCGTTTTAGAACAAATTCTCGTCATTGGTAATTGGGAAGACCCGGGGATGCATTCAAGATTTCTTAATTTGTTTTATACTTTGTGTCTAGTGCTCCTTACTATTTTGGACGCCTTATTTACCAGTTTTGGGTCACATTTTAAAATAAAACATAGGTAGGGTGTGTTCCGTTATTGCTCAAACAGCGACTTGCTGACTATGCATTTAGTAGGAATTGTGATGAAGGCATCTTGACATAATAGTAAAATATACGGATTGAAAAAAACACGGGAAAGAATTGAGACGTTTCAAATTGGTTCAAAGCCATATTTTTTTGTAACTATTTTACATATAATATTAAGTATAATGTATAGATAGCACTACAAATAGTTTCTATTTTATAATATTAGTATTAAATATATAATTATTACATAACCTAAAACTAAAAACCTTAAAAATATAATATAAATATTAAAACATATTATTAAACAGAGTCCCTGTGGGCAAGGTTCCGAAGATACTGGCAGCGTTCCCCCTCCGAATAGCAAGACTTAATCTTTGTCCGAGGTAGCTGCCAGCTGTTTCTATTTGTATTAGATGTATACTTTAATGTTGTACGTAGTATATTATCTACTCTGAGCTTTAAAGCCTATTTAAACGATGACGGAACGTTTAGTTTGACTGTAAAGTCTAGTCAAATAAAGATCTTTTTGAACTTGAATTTGACTAACAACTTTAGTTAACGTTCATGCCACACATAGATGACATTGTAGCTAGGGCCTCTAAAACACTCGGCTTTGTGATCAGGAATGCCAAAGTTTTCAAAAACCCCGCTACTAAGATCATTATATACAACTGTTTTGTTTTGGAATACTGCTCATTGGTTTGGTCTCCTCAGTATAGTGTACACCAACTACGTATTGAACGCATTCAAAAACTATTCATACGGCATCTTTCATACAGCAGTGGTCTGCGTACAAAAAATAGTAATTATAATGAACGCCTAAAACACTTTAAAATTGATAGTCTTCTCATAAGACGAAACATTTTAGACAACCTTCCTGTTTAAAATACTTAGGAATATTGTGGATTGTCCCCAATTTCTCAGTCAAATCAATATTAGAGTCCCGCGCAAACCACCACGGTACCCACTTCCATTATTCAGCAAACCTTTAGCTCGCACTAATGTCCAGATACACGCTGCAGCATACCGCTTGCCTGACACTTACAATAAATTGCATGAGAATGTTGACATTTTTCACAGCTCTTTCCGTCAGTTTAAAAATAAGGTGACAGAGTTGTTGAGTGATGCATAGTCTTATTCAGGTGTTTCTTATCAATTATTACATGTAATCTACTTTCCTTCTTTACTACTAGGTTTATGTATTCATGAGTATTTCTTGTTTTTTAGTTTACACATAGTTTTACACATTAGTTTCTTAACATAATATTTTGCTATAAAACCGTCCGTATTTAAAGCATGATGTGGCAGCCTTTAGTAGAAATTTATATTTTGCATGAACATTTGTCGTTGTTAATCCTATGTATGATTCAATGTAATTTTCACTGGCGGTCCTAATAAATAAATAAATAAACTTTATATCATGGAAAACAATGGTTTCCCATGGAATAAGAAAACGGGGTTTTTATTGTACCAAGTCTACGCAAACAAAGTCCCGCGCCAATAGAGCCGAGGTTATACTTTAAGTACTTGTTTAACGACACCTCGAGGACACATCTTTGCTTAATTAATTTAGGTTCGCTATCGACCAACTGACTTCCGCCCTAAATCGCGACGCGTGCCGTGAGACAACTCATTAATTAAAATTTAAGATCGTCGGTAATGCCTGAGGAAGAAAAACTTTCAAAAACATTATTTATATAGACAATTTCACACACGGAACACATGGAAATTGACAGAGACAATAAGATTTGAAGTTACATAAAGTACTTTTTATCTGCATAAAACAATATATATATCATGGTCTATGTTTATCATTAGGTCAGTAACAGTATACTTGTTTGAACAATGTCACTCAACGTGATATCTGAAAAAGTCATATGGTTAAGATCGTGTACCCGTGGAAGGGCCAGTCAGCTAGAATTTAATAGTTATTGAGCTGGATAATATGATAATCAAGATCATATTATTTTCCTGATAAGTGATTTTAAGGAACTTACACAATCTGGCTAAATATTTTATTTATTACAGTCTGACATTTAGAGAGGGCAAACATCAACGAGATAAAACATCAATATGTTATGACATATTTACACAGAAAACCATTGTGCCTACCGCTTTTCTACCGATTCTTTATTGTATTTTTCATGATTACACGTGATGGTGATGGTTGTTCGATGTTGCATTCTTATTGACGGCTACTGTGCGATTCGCTCGGTTGTTGTATCCTTCAGTTTCATTTATGGAGAGCTCAATTTATTTAATATCATTTATTTACTTTCGTTCATCATTCGGCCAAAGGGTACCTGCCCTTATAAATGTACATTCCCGTATACCTTGACACCCATTAGCGTTTTATGGGAAATTAAGACTTGCCTGTACAGAAACCCGCGTGCAAATTAATATAAATATTAAACAATTCTTTGGGTTAACTAATGTTCCGAATCTTTCCACATTCACTATAAACCCCTTAAGATACAGAAAAACTCTTCTAAAGATTATAATGTACCTAAAGATACTAATTATGTATCATAGGAAATTCCATACATGGTAAAGAGTTTTTATTTAAGTATAAACCGTTAATTAAGTTACCGTTCGTTAAGTAGTACCATAGAGTGGCCAGAACAGTTAATGCAATATATTTTGACATGATTGATTCAATCCGCCTCTTCAGTTAACGTTAGGTAACTTTTTCGCTGTTTGAGCACTAACGGAACACTTGATACCAACGTTTCTTTTGTTAATAAGTTAACCTAACCCAAATACGGATAGAAGAAACAGTCAATGCATGGGTCCGGGGTTAAACCCCGGCGGCGGCAATAATAGGGTTCGCAACGCGTTGGAATTGCTAGCATATATCTATAGGCGTGACTGCTTGTCATCAGGAGAGCCTGTACGTTTGACAAGTGTGCGCTGATCGGCGTGGCGCACGCCGCCGACGATTTTAGTCACGACGTGAAATCATCATCAAATTTCGTCACCTCAAGTAAGTTTTCTCAGTTGTAGGGACGTAAAATCCTAGAAAAAACGGCCATACTGGGTCCAGTTGCAGTGCCCAAATATTGTTTTATTCACGATAGTCATTTACAATGCGTGTAAACGGAATTTTGATTTAAATTATTAGGAAGTTTCGTTCCTCAGTTGTTTATAGTAGAAGTTGTTTGAGAGGCGTGGTACAGAAGATTAAATGAACCTATATTTTTTTTAAACTAAGCATAGTTTTTCACGGTATTTGTATAATGTTGAGAAGAATTGAACGGATTATTTTCTTTTGTTTAGATTGGCACCCAGAGCACCATCGCAAGCGGGAGAGGAAGAAAATGTCTCCTGTGTAGGTCATTTTCCCCTTTAGCCTACAAGCAAAGTTAAATGGAAATTGTTCCAAGTAAATTAGTGATTCCTAAATGCTCATCAAACATCTTTACACTAGGTGTCCATGCACCTGGGATGCCATAAACACATTTTTCGTAAATAGCACACCCACAATATCGGAACTAATATCCTACATTTAGGCCATAAAGCAGGTACTTGTTACGTACTAATAGGTCATCAGCAATACCACGCAATAGGTACTGAAGTAAAAAATACAACGTGTTTGCAGCGGATAAAAACGCGGGCGCGGGTGTCGCGCCGTCGCGTCGCCGCCGCGCCGACGCGCCGAGCTGTAATTTAATATTGCTTTGTAACTTATATAGGCGCAAGCGTGAGGCTGTGCGCAAGAGTTGAGGCTTGTGCGCATTATAGTATCATACAGCGCGCGAAGCGGATCGCCGTGCGGTGCGGTCGCGTGTCTTGTCTTTCGTAAATCGTATAGTGAGTGATGTCGCGAGACAGCACTCGGCTGAGCCGGCTGGGTGTGCTAGCGCCGGCTGCACTCTCCGTATGCATGGACGCGTCCGTGCTGGCTGTGCCTGCTGCAGGAGCTATCGTTTCCACAGTCCTCAAGGAACTCAGCAAAGCTTTTATGCTGAAGAAGTAAGAACTATGCGCTTTCTACGAGGCGTATCTTACCATTGGCAAAAATAGAATATTATTGTATTTTCTATAAAACTTCCTTCGGTTAGGTGTTAATTTAGGTCATTAACTTGTCAACTACTTGGATTCATGTAATGTATTTACTTACCTACGTAAGAGTAGTAAAAAAACAGTTCCAAAGAGTGGGTAACTGGGAGTTTTTGCATGCCTGAGATTCTCGTCTTTCAATAAATACCTACCAAGCTGCATCAATTATTATTGAATCAAGGATTGCGTGTTGTCGCTCTGTACATACATATTCTTAGTAAGTAAAGAACGCTATTTCCCACCATGTAACACTGTCTTATGTACTAGAAAAGTTATGTTAACGTCATGAGTACGTAGTTTTCGTAAAGTACTATTTGTAGTAGACGACATACATCATAATATTTTTGTTTTCAAACATAATTGTTGTACCTAAACCCCTAGTAGAGCATGCGAAATCTGCTGAATTAAATAAGCGGTCAAATAGAACGTCCATAGTCAAAATAACTTCACTCCCTTCTCAAAATACGTTAATCGCCGATGAACAAAACAGAGACTAGAGAGTAGTATGGTTACATCGGGAGGGGTCGTATTTCCCGTTAAAGGCGAAAGGAGCAATTGAAAAATCATCATTCAATCAAATCATCTAATAATAATACATTTCTTTTCATTTATTTCCTAATATACAACTTAATCACACTTATGAGGAAACCACATACCTACAAAGGAAAAAAGACTACCATGATATAAAAAATAAACAAGCATTAACATAAATAAAACGCTATGGAAATATTTTTCATGACCGCTGCTCTTCAAATGATTGTATACACAAACTACTACATTGATTTTAGCGTGACGTAGATTGGCACGGTAGTTAGCGCGCTATGTAATATATACTTACTGGTCAACTTTTGAAAACAGCTTCTTCCGGTTTTCCCTTAGCCTAGCCCATACTAATACAATATTACTATTATAATTACTGCTGGTTGGCCAACTGCTGAAATTCTGGTATCTGGTTGATTCACTATTTTCTCACGCGATCTCACAAATAAGTTCAGACGCGCGTTAGATATTCCCCGTATTTACGGGTCGTGCGTGACCCGTCCACCCACTGGCTTCACCCACGTGCATGGGATGCGGTGACCGCTTACTATCGGAGGGCTTGTTCTCTCGATTTCCACCTTCATACTACAAAAAGTATACATTCAATGTACAATACATATTTTATTGTTCATTTAGTAATCCACAATAATAAAATCCAAGTGGGTTGCTCCAGACTTTTCGCTCAATTACTTAGATGAATTTGAAATTTTGTGTCTTTTGTTTATGTAATATTAGGTAGGTAGGTTTATTTGAGCAAACATTGTAACTACAATGTCACTGCCAGTTTTGGAGATTCGGTGGGCTGCGGTGACGAAATTTGCTCCAATATGACCGAGGCCGTCGGTCAAGCTACCTGCTGGCGACAGCGACGGCGATGGCTCCACGTCACCGTGTACTTATAATACATACATCACAGTACATAAGTATTCATACACGCAAAATATTAAAAACTCATATAAAATGAGAGACGCAACAGGCATCACCTATTTATCGGACGTATAACTAGCTGCTAGCTGTTGTCCCCAAAATAAGCTTGCAAGTTTATTAATAACAAGATTACTAATAAAATTACTATTAGTAAGATTTACTGCCACTATAATACCTACACGTATTCGTAGCAACCCTATATCATAAAAAAATACAGATTTGGTTTCTCTATTATTTTATTTCATACATAGATAATATAATAGGTACATGGCGTCACATTGCCAAGCAAACAAGACTTAATATACAAGTCCCTTATATACAATATTTAGGTACTCGTATATTTTAAGCCATCGTTTGTATTTGCAGTGGCGTATTGTTGTTGGTGTCTACAGATTCGATAGAATTCTATCTAATGTTAGTTTTCCATTGCACACCCCCTGGTACGGACTCTAATTTTATTATATTACGCATTTATAAAGCTGCTATATTTAAAAAGTCATAAACTACGCGTACCTAAATTCGATAAATAAAATACATCAGTAGGTATCTATTTAATCGTGCCGTGTTCCGCATGCCAAAATGCGTCTATAGAACACGTAAGCTTACCATGCTTGCGTCTTATTAGTAACATTTGTTCGATACAAGGGGCTAATTTGCAGTTAAATCACATATTGTTTTCATCGGGTGCCTCCTTATGCTGCTGTTTTATGACCGATCTATCTTTTGTTTGTTTTATATGACAAACTTGCTTCTGCATGCTACATATAGATAGAGATGTACAATATACTAGCTAGGTATATGTAATACTTAGGCTTATTGTAGCTTTTCATTCAAGAAAGCATTTCTAAAATTGGTTATTAATTACTCCATACGCACAAAAAGAGAAGAAAATCCTTTTTATAATAGGTATATATATTGAATTTTTAGTTTATGCATCAGAAGGGGAGAATTCATAATTTCCCCGAAAATTTAATCTTGTGTGTACTTTTATCCCGCATAATTTAGTTTAAATATTTTTTCTTTTAATATCAAGACAGATATATGAATATTATCAACGATGCTATGCGATAGACCTAACGGTAATAGAGAGCGATTGCATTGCACAAGAAAAGGACGAAACGGGTATTCCCGTCGGATTTCCCATTAAAATTGGAGCACATGTTTTTTGTTGGCTGACTACATTAAGTGTATATACATTCAGTGGCAGGTAGTATAGATTTAAGAGAAACACATATTGCGCGGATCCCAAATAATATGGGATAAGGGCAGGAGAATGATGAGTATTGATTTAAGAGGTAGGTCGTATTGTGTAACTGTTTTTCTGCCTTGATTTGATACCCAGTTACTGCTTATCTACCTACATAGACAATGAATACGTGTATGAAAAATGTAAGCAATGTAAATAATGCCGTATGCGGGTTATCAGCACATGAAAATGAGCTGATACATATTTATAAATTATTATGTCGCCCCCGAGGTCAAGCGGTTGAACGCTTGGCTTGAAATGTTAGATTGAGGGGCTCCATTCATCTAACTATGAGTATAAAAAACAATGTCTACATAAAGTCTCAAGCATGGCACAGAAAAAATAAATGGCAAAATTGAGGACGCACTCAATTTGGACGCGCCAATTGTCTATAATGCTTTTTATTTTGTAATCTTAACTCGTAAATAACTTAATTGACAACCCGCATAATGTCGTTCGTAGTTCCTGTGTGGCTCTAAGTTGTGTACGCTGCACGTTGTGTATCTTATCACACAACGTGCAGTCGAGGAACACATTTGTAAGCTAACGCCTTAATTATTACTGAACGAGTGATTGTACATTGTTAAATAAATAATGCACATAATTCACAGCAAAATCACTGGTGATCATATTGAAACCGTATTATGGGTTCATTTATTTATTATATATTTCAAAGATGTATGTAATAGCCGTGTAGTTGTAATGACTACACTCTGAGCGTAAAAGTTATTACAATATAACGGGTATCCCAAAAAAAGTTAGTTAACATAACCTTGATTTTTCTTTCGTTCTTGGCTTCTCAACATAAAAGAAACAAAGATGCTCAGCTCAGAGCCCTGGGGACTAAACCCTCTGCGACAAGGCCTCTTCCAATTATTGTCATAGTGTCCCTCGAACACTTGAAAAAGGTCCCCTGCGCCTTTGTGTATCTCAGGTATGTGGATGTAAGGTCGAATTCTGACCGAAACAGAAACTTTCGTTTCCAACTTGATAGCAATGCACCTACATAGTTGCAAGACACGTTTATTAAAGGTACATGCATATCATAGTTGTTCTAGCGAACGTCCCTGTAAGTAAGCACAGGCTTTATATAGCTTGCATTATATTTTCCTGTAGTGTTTGACGAGAGGACATAGTGTCTATCTTAGTACGAGTAGTCTGGATTGCAGTGTGACGTCACCAAAACTATTAAGAAAACAAAATTGTTACAATCTTATAATAA
Organism: Falcaria lacertinaria; assembly: GCA_951449985.1. Taxonomy (NCBI): domain Eukaryota; kingdom Metazoa; phylum Arthropoda; class Insecta; order Lepidoptera; family Drepanidae; genus Falcaria; species Falcaria lacertinaria. The sequence goes on from OX602108.1 coordinate 4,959,365, forward strand.
GCTAGATTAAAAGACGTGGGTGGTACGAAAAGACATAGTATGAACAAAATAACATTGCTTTAAGGCGTAGGCCCCCTGTACGGGCACCGGCTTGCCGCCATTACGAAGGAGAGCGGATATAGCACACAACGCGGGCCTTGTGCGATTTGGCCGACTTCATGTCGTTACATGCATATTTCCTTTATCTTTGTCAACACCAGGCCGACACCGAAAAATCTGTGGCAATGATTAGACAGTGTACTTAATCAAGCTTAGTAAAAATATTGGTGTAGGCCGAGTTTGAACCCAAGCCACCTGAATTAAGAGACAGTACTCAACTCACTTTGACCCACCACAACATGTATAAATGCAGAAAAAACATTACTTAGCTATAAATTTAAACATCGTAGAAATGTTTCTTTGTAACCGTGTGAGTGGTTGTCAACTGGTGCGTAGATATCCTTACGGTTAGCAAGGTGCTTTAAATAATTTAAAACCGGTCCAGCGGGATCGTATACAACTTAATATATAGATATTAAGGTAGATCGGTACTTTTTTTAATGTTTCTTTTCGTCTCAGCGATAACAAGCGTATATATATGCATGCACTGATAATAAGCAGTTACCTTAAAATATAGACGCCTGCACTGGAACTTATGGAATTAATATTTGAGCTTGAAGAGATTGTCATCACGTAGTTTAACGACATAACGTAGGTATGATAAAATTTAAGTATCTGTATTTTTAATTAATGGATTAAACTATTTACAAAAACATATCTTAACCTACCTACTTATAGATAAAAGATCTGACCCAAACCGGAATCATGCGGTAGCGTGCCAAGAATGCTGGCAGCATTGCCACGCTGGATAGCAATGCTGATTCTCTGAGCAAGATATGTTCCAGCACGCCTGTCACGGGAGGCCTCAACCAGCCGACGTGAGACCTCCTTGAAAAGCTGAAGAGCATCCGGGCCCCAGGGACCCAGAGTTTCAACCGCAAATGCAGAAAATACGTGCCCTGGACCAAGACATGCATATTTCCGGCGCTTGAGGCACTCCTGCTGAGCAGCAGCGGCGCCGGCCGCCACCGAGGTGCCAGGGAGATGAGACGGAGCCAGGGTATCGACACAAGTTGCATCCCACACCAGGGGCCGACCCAATCTCCATGGCACCAATGACATGCCATCCGGCCTCCGGCCATCGCCTCGCGCCAAGCCGACTGGTTCCAGTACAGCAGGTACTCCGGCGGTGACCAGAGCCCGGCGTAGCAGGTCATTTAGGGTCGAATGACGTGACAGACGACCGGCGCTACCGATACATGAAAGGCCATGGTGCCCAAACACGTCAACATTATCCCCGCAATGACACCGATGAGGGACAATACATTTTACACCTAAGCGCAAGCAAGCACACAGCCTGAAAGTTGCACCAACCAACAAGGTACCAATATTAAAAGAAGGCAGCGCATGAAGCCAGAGCCCGGACTCCCACTTAGCAACTGCCAGGAGACGTGCACGGTCAGCAGAATTTGAGGAACTCTCGAGAAGAGAATTATAAGTCATCCTGCTGACGGGCTCGTCCCACTGCTTCTGCGATTGTGGTCTCAGCGGAAAGTCTGAGCTTGGACAGGCCAATGCCCAAGCATCTCTGGCCTCAGTCAGGAACGAAACCTCACAGCCACTAAGTGACGGAGTGAGAATATTACCTATGAGATCTCGCACACTATGAACTGAAGCCAGAAATGCCGGTAGGGCCACGTCTGAAATTTTGCGTATTCCCAAACCTCCAAACCGGATAGGGGGGCGGATAGGGAAGCCTGGGACCACGTACGGTCATCCAAAGCTATATTAAATATAGATGAAATACTAGACCGAATGATCTCATCTAAATTTAGTAGAATAGAACGGGCTTTCCACATATGACTACTACGTAAAACGTAAGTAAATTTGGGGACAAAAAGACAATGCCTGATAATATAATATGCCATATGGCAATTAATATTTTTCAAATATTCTGACGAACTACGGAAATTTTTAATTTGATCATCAGCGAATAACGGGAAAGCCTCATCGAAAATGGGAGACCCTAAGAGACGAAGTGAATTTTTATTTAATATGTTAATATTTGGTGCCAAGGTATTAAATTTGGATATGATTGAACGTTTTGTCTCCGAATCGAGGTCGGCGATAAAAAGTTCACATTTTGTGAAATTTAATTCAAGTCCTATGGTCTTGAATTCCGAAATAATCATTTCGAGATCTGAAAAAACTGAATTTACGTCACCGCCCAGAGTCCCATCGTCCAAATACCAAATGTTGAATTTAGACGTAATTTTCGCAATTACAGGGTGTATTGCGAAGCTGAATATGGCCGGCCCAAGAGGGTCACCCTGTTGACATCCAACGGATAAATTTAAAAGATTGCCCTGGTACATTAATTTGGTCGGTGAACTGTAGCATTGCCACAGGACCTGCGTCAACAAGGTACCCCTATCGACACTGTTGAACGCGTTTTTAACGTCCACCTTCAAAACTACCTCATTTCGCAACATTTATTAACATATATAGCACTAAAATCTGGCTGTCTCTATATTTGTCTCCTATATTTTTCTCTCTTTGTTCGGAGAGAAAACACTTTGATGACGCCGGAACCATTTTCCTTGATTTAAGCGTAATAGTTCATGTAAGGTGATGATGATATAATGGTATTGTTTATGACTGAAGGGAAATCCCAGATTACCTGCGCAAACTTATTATATATTTAGACGATGTGTGTAACAGATAATATTTTCCAAGAAATGTCTCTTACAGCCGGTATACGCAAGGAAAAAATTTGGAGATTTGTAGATTAACAAACTGTGTCATTAAAAGACAAGTTACGTATTATCTACTGATACCTAAATCGTGTTTCCTTTGTGTTGCGTTCGGGGAAATCTAGCATTTCCTTAGTAAACAGCTTATACTTGATGATGTGGATGCTTATTTTACTATCTGTAGTATGGCACACATTTGACCTCCTTTAAATAATTATGTAGTTACTTACAGAAAGATCAGATATTTTGAAGTTTTGTGAAATTAATGTACCCAATGCGATATTATATTATCTTTCGAAATCCCGGTCATGTTTAGTGTCGGCCGAACACTATGTACCTAACTACAATTTTAAATTGTGCACCAAGTCAGTCTTTTAAAGCTTCTAACTAAACTAAATTGCCAAATAAATTCAATCCAGACCAACCCGAGACATGGAGTTATCTCAATATGGTGATGGAGGTCATCCATCCGGATTGGTTCAAATGAGGAAGGTTGCTTAACTTCACAGATCGCTAAATATACGCAATAGGTACTATGACACGAGCTCCGTATCAATAGGTTTGTGTGTGTGATGCATTTGGTTCGTCATTGGGTGCCAATTCGTGGTTAATTATCACAATTTGATTTGTACATCTATGTGTGGTGGAAATGTACATTACATGATTAACACTTTTCGAAGATGGTTTCCGAAATTTATGACTATTCCCAACATTTAAAAATCCGTTTGGAATATTAATTTATATAGGTAGGGGTATACTGAATTAAAATACTCAAATAATATAATCATATTTAAAACAAGTTACGACTGAATTAGTTCACGGATCTTAATGAAACACGTAAGAGATTTTCAGTATTTACTATTAATACCAACAAAAAGTATGATAATAATAATAATAATTGACTGTACCAACCGTACTCGGTACTGATGACCGTAGGAACGTATGGAAGGGCAAGGAGCTTCATGGGCGGTTCTATCGAAGGCTAACTGGGCCCGATGTTGATTTCCTGGCATCAGTGAACTGGCTACGTTTCGGTGACCTCTTTGGGGAAACCGAGGGTTTTGTCTGTGCGATTGCAGATGAGGTCAAGACGAATAACTACCGGAAATACATCATGAAGGATGGTACGGTAGACATTTGTCGGGCGTGCCGCCGTCCTGGAGAATCACTCCGACATGTAATTTCCGGTTGTTCTCATCTTGCTAATAGCTAGTATTTGCACAGGCACAACCTTGTAGCTAGGATCATCCACCAGAAACTTGCTCTTCGATATGGACTTATTGAGTCAGAGGTATCATATTACAGGTACGTACCGCAGCCAGTTCTCGAAAATGGTCGTGCCACGCTCTACTGGGACCGTTCTGTCATTACGGATAGGACTATTGTTGCCAATAAGCCTGATATCGTGCTGACAGACCGGTCCCAACGCCGGGCAGTACTCGTTGACATCACCATCCCGCATGACGAGAACCTCGTGAAAGCCGAGAAGGAAAAGCTCAGCAAGTACCTTGACTTGGCTCACGAGGTGACCGCCATGTGGGGGGTTGACTCGGCGGTCATTGTCCCGATAGTCGTTTCTGCGAACGGTCTCATAGCGAAGAGTCTCGACCAACACCTCAAGACGCTCTCGCTCGATGTTTGGGTCAAGGGTCGGATACAGAAGACAGTACTCCTCGACACGGCACGCATTGTCAGGAGGTTCCTCACTTTGTAACCCTAACCACCGGTAGCTTGGGCTTGCGCCTCGTTATCGGTGGCTCCCTAGTTTTGGTGTTTTTTTTTATAATATGTGTTTTCTTTGTAAGAATATTGTAAAAAAAAACACTTAAACTAAGAAGTAAAATAAATAAAGGGAATAATAATTTATTTGTACAGTAAAGTTTTCAATTTGCCGCAGTATAATTTATACTTATTAAATATGTATATAGGATTCTTAAATAATATTTAGTACATTACATTGACCAATCGATCACCCCATCAAGGGAATATAGCTACAAAGTATAAGTTGATGTTCTTGAAATTATTATTGAGCTATAAAATTAAGTTTTTTGTGGTTTTTACTCGCTTGACGTTTTCACGGTTACAAAAACAACATTAAAATAAGTTTTTGTTACCGGCTTAGCGTAAAAAAAATGTTTCACGGGAGCAGATATTTTCCGGCATTGTCCGCGGTCGCTTGACATTGGCAATCGTTAATGGAGGACAAACAGTGTGATGCACGACTTATTCTACTATAATACTACGCTATATTAAATATAAATATAACGCTTCTTGTCGAATGCACTCTTAAATTTCCGCGAAAAAAGCAGCAACGAACGAAATCGTACCCATCCCAATTCGTTGTGGGCACAAGAGCAATGGTTAAGTTTATAATAAAACACGTTCGAAAACGATACGTTTATAACCAAGGTATCACGCGGTATTCTTTGTATAGTTTGGTTGGTTTCGTTCAGTAAAAATACTTAGATTAGCGTATGTGTAACTCGCAAAATCCCGGTCAATTATATTTTACCATTTATTTGTCTGGCCGTCTCGGGTATCACTAAAAAACTGCAATATATCGATATAAGTGGTTCCTATGTATCTATCTTTGGATTTGAGATTTAAGCCTTGCTTTAAAAGAAGTACTTTATATTAATTAACCACATAATTTACCGCCGAGTTGGTAAGTTTGATTTACTAAATTGAGCAGCTCGGATATTGTGACTGTAATACAAGGGTATATTCAAAGATTATTAACTATTTCAATGTACGGACACGACGATTCTATAGTTTTATTATATTACCTAGCTTGGCATTAAGCTTAAGTACTTCACAAAAAATAAAATTCTGAGAACACAATATATACCAAATCCAAATGTGTTGCCAAATCGACTTCTAATTAATTTAATAAATATTGAATTATTATGTACCTACCTAACTGTTTTATTTTATCTTAGGTGGTTCCACGGCGTAATGTCGGCAAAGGAGGCTGAACGGCTGATAATGGAGAAGGGAAAAAACGGCTCGTTTCTAGTGCGGGAGTCCCAGGCGCATCCCGGAGAGTACGTGCTATCAGTGCGCGTGAGTGGCCGCGTCAGTCACGTGATGATCCGCCGACAGGTAACTGAACTTTAAATTGACAAGTTAAATCGATGTTTGTCTTTTGTCCAAGTGATTTTTGACTCACAAAACAATCTTAACCTCAACGTTATTGGCATGTAAGGTACCCTGTCGTTTATAGTCCATATGCGGGTACATAATTATACTATATACTATAATATATATGCATAAATTAATTAATTATAAAACAAATATATATGTTAATAATAATAAAAGGCCCTGGCTTCGCACGGCCAGCGTTAACCCTATAAGTTAAATACTACGGAACACAAATGAATGCTTGCTCCTGAATCTATCTGTTAAAAAAACACATCAAAATCCGTTGCGTAGTTTTAAAGATCTTAGCATATATAGGGATAGACAGACAGCGGGAAGCGACTTTCTTTTAAACTATACAAGTATACAGTGATGTAGTGATGATAGTGATAATATAAGCATGCACTTTAACAAAAATGTTTGGGTTTTTAAATACTTTTTACTACATTAGTTCTAATCAAAATAGTACAGCAAACCCACAAACATCTAAACAATGCGTATTTGACTTTGAAAAAGACATTGTATTTTAAATAAGGCACAGGTTTATTAATCAATTAATGCACGTAAATTCGATACGTTTAATTAATGTTAATGTCTAACAACAAAATATAATAATAAAATGGAACAAAAAACTGACATCCAACGACGACATCGTACCTTTTTGTTCCGATTATTATGGTATCATTATTATCGTTCTTCCCACGCTGAGTTCTTTTTTATTGGTCTTACAACTATTCTTATTTGAAGATTTGATTGTATGTGTAACTGGCTAATCCCTGAGATTTCACCCGCAAACTCCTTGACAAGCTATGCACCCAAATTCAAGCACTCAATTTAATTATGTCTTCTCGGACAAAGCGTATGCGTAATGATAATCAAAGAATAATTATTGCAGAGCTTGCAAATAAAAAACTGCTTAAATAAAGTAATTTTTTCTGCCGACCACATCTTTCTACGCAAACACTATTGTGTTTGCGTAGAAAGATGTGTAAATAAAAATGAGGTTTGATAGTTACAGTAGGTTTGATTGTGATTTGATTTTACCTTACATTATTTTCGTTTACTACGTACGAATTTTTCGGACTCGGATTTGCCGTAATTTTTAAGTGGTTTTCCTTACTGATACTTCCTTAATTTTATAGGCATATTAGATTTTGCCCGCAGCTTCGTACGCGTGATAAAGTAAATAAGTCAACATTTACCTATATATAAATGATAAGGGCTGAAATTTCCAAAAATCCTGTAATATTTTTTTTTATTGAAAGGTTAAATACCAATTTTCATGCTTTTAACTTCAAAAATTATGAGCTTTCAGCCTTATAGCATCAGCTACCTGCCAGAAAGTTTCAGTTCAAATTGGTCACGCCATTCTGATTTTGTTCACTATTTCATTAGGTTTATTCACAATTTGTTGTGCGGAGCCCTAATTACTTTTCCAAAATAAATGTGGCCTAAGTTACGCCTTATAGGATCAACTATCTGACAGTATAAGTTCCGTTCAAATTGGTCCGGCCTAAACGCGAATAACTCCAACAACAAACAACTTAAGTTGTTGAAATTAAACACAACTTTTCTGTTCTTAAAAGTACAGTATAATCCTGCAGCAATAATGATTATAATGCAGTCAATTTACACCGAGTTAATTTAATGTTCATCATAAATAAACAGAATAGAAATAGTTATTTTGATAAAGTTAATTTTATTACTCCTGCGATAGCGTGGGCGACATTAGCATAGCGATCTACATTGGCATACACAATACAATAAATAACCTATTGATACCCACTGCTTCACAGTTCATCAATAAATATGGTATTCATGATTATAATTTTCTTTATCTGAGGATTAGAATCAGTCATGTATTTATATTGACGAGTCATGCCCAAACACACCTTACGTAGCAAAGAAAAAACGTAACGAAAACACTAACGACTCACATGTTATTTTATTGATATACCTTGTCAATACTCATTAAAATTAGAAAATAAAAAGCAAACGGGCCTTACAATAGTCGCATATGCGGTGTAACATCACTAACATCTGACATCTGACGGCCTGCTCCACCACCGCGCGAGCTCATCTGTCAAATCTTAGAATAAGGAGGTCAAATCAATTAGCGCGCGCTTCCCCGGCTTCCTGTTACACCCTACCGTCGCTTTTCACGAAATTACTCGACAGACTGTAGGAAAGCGAGAGAAAAATGTTACACATAAAAAGAACCTCAAGCAGTAGAGCAAATGGCACTTAACTATATTGTTTTTGGCTGTTTGCATTATATTATTGACATTTAGATCAGCTTCAAAAATGGAAGACTGGAACTGGGAACACGAGATGAATAGGTCCTAATCCCCTCTATTCATAAATAATAATATAATAATAATAATAATGTTTAGACATTAACACACAGCGCCATCTGGCCCCAAACTAAGCAAACCTTGTACTATGAGAACCAGCAGCTGATATAATACTTCTATACTTTTTGTTTTGTAAATACATACTTATAATACATACCAAACACCCAGACGCAAGGCAAACATATTTGTCAGATAAATGTTTGCCCCGGCGGGAATCGAACCCGCGACCCCTAGCGCAGCAGTCAGGTACACTAACCACTAGACCAGCGGTCTCGTCATAAAAAAGGTACCTTTTTAAATTTTATTAATTTTTCTGTCGTATCCAGTAATGCTATTTTGAACACAGTCTGCAGAAATATTTGTTTTGAAGTATTTGATTGAAGTTTGTTGTAAGTTCGGCGATCATTAGTACAGTGTGTCACTATTTAGTGATCTTATGTAGGTCTCAAATATGCAAAGTTCGACGAAAATACAATTCCGCAGTTCATTAGAGTCCACATTTTAAATTAGATAACCAGTCTCATAAGCTAATCTACTACTGGAGCAGGTAATGTAAAACGGTTATTTAAAACCCAATATTTAGCTTCTCGTTTGCAAGTCTACTTAGTTCAAATGGCTACAATGCATGTCGTTAAAAAGAAATACCGTTTTGAAATGAAAGGAGGTGGGTTAATTTACCGCCGGCCGCGAGCGAGCCACTAGCGAGTTTTCAACTTTTTTTTTTTTCTTTTTTTTTTTTTTTTTTTCACACAACGCCATCTGGCCCCAAACTAAGCAAAGCTTGTACTATGGGAACCAGCAGCTGATATAATACTTATATACTTTTTGTTTGTAAATACATACTTATAATACATACCAAACACCCAGACGCAACGCAAGGCAAACATATTGGTCACATAAATGTTTGCCCCGGCGGGAATCGAACCCGCGACCCCTAGCGTAGCAGTCAGGTACACTAACCACTAGACCAGCGGTCTCGTCAAACTTTATCGTTTACCTTATTACTGTCAGCGCATCACATTGTCGAGGGCTCATAGGTACTGTTGTTACTTCTCTGGAAATAATATTATTACCAAAAAGTCTATAGCTCCCTGTATTTACTGGGCAGGGTTGTATCAATACATTCTCTAGATCGTAATACGCCTTGGGTAAGGTCGCGTTACGCGTTTGACACACTTTCGATACCGATTCTAAAACTTATTGATTAAATATGCAATTAACAAGATAGGTGTAATTAAGTCAATTTCGTAATGGAATTATTTCACTATTTACATACCTAAGTAGGTTAGTTACTATGAGTTATAGTTACTTATTTATTACGTATTCTATGTAGCAGATGATTTTATTACTATTTAACTAAAGTAGTAATTAAGTTTATAGAATGATTAGAAAAAGTAAGTGATTTATCTACAAATTCCGGCTGTGCTCAGCGATTTCATTCGCCCATACAAATTTATATCATCTACCCCTTTAGCTGCCGAATTCCCTGTTTATTTAATTTATACTCTCGGAGATTTTGTGATGAGTCAGTTAGTGGCATATGTATAGGTACATAAATAAACAGACAGGGAAACTGGTATGATGACTCAAGAACCAGTGACAGATAACATATTCAGCTTATAGATATTATTTATTGCCATTAATTATTTTAAGAATATTTACTTCTTACGTACGGTTAAAATTTTCAAGCGAGCGGAATCCGGAGCAAATGACTATGCGGTAATCACGCGGTATTGTAGTATAAATGGTAAGAATGAAGAGCGATGAGCGATGCCAAAGAACTGTCACTGCCAGTTGAGAATTCTGAGAAATATCAAGTCACCCCTCCGATTAACATCTACGTTTAGCAATATGAATAATTTTGATCAGTCATATCATATCTTTGTATCTCAACGCCATATATGTATGTGTATCCAGTGTATCTTTTGCAACCTCGTTTGCGTAGGATTAGATTAAAAACTTTCAGTCTCATCCAGGATGTGTCCCTTCATCATTGTTCGGAAAATAACTAATAAGTCATATTGAAGTCGAATATGTTGTTATAAATGGATAAGAAAAATCCTTCCATTCTCGATAGTTGTTGTTAAATTAATAGTTATTAATAACTTTATGGTGTTCTATATATCGTGTATCACATGTCATGTGTTTGGTTCGAATCTGACCATTACTCACATTTTCTATTGCTTCATTATGAAAACGTAAACAAGTCGTTTTAAATTTAGTATGTGATCAGAATAAGCAAATTAACGTAATACGCATTTGCGACCACGTCGCTTGCATAGTAATTGCCTTACAAGGAAACTTTGGTTTTTGTAAGGCCGCCCGTACAGGTACACTGCCTACGTGACTATTGCCCCGACCTTGGGCTTAGGGGGAACTACTCGACATGTCATCCCAACCATTGTCAACATCCTCTTACTAGCTGTAACATTACATTATCACAATGAATACCAAAAGTGCTCCATTCAGAAGACCAAGTAATCCTTGATTTTTAATACATTATATTCAAACAGGATTCCTACAACGTACAATTTAGAATAACAAAAACCGTTTAAACTTAACAATCAATAAATTGAACGTAGAAGCAAGTTCCTTCCCAACTAATATTGACTTTGTTATAACATCGAGGTGACGCATAAAATTAAGGATGACTTATTATTTGTTGCGGTTTTTGTTGGCAGCATAATAAGTTCGGTGTGGGCAGTGGCGAGCAGTTTGATGACCTCGTGGGTCTGATCGAGCACTTTAGATCCTACCCTATGACGGAAACGTCAGGTGATGTGCTCCGGCTGCTGCAACCGGTCAGCGGCACCCGCCTTAAGCTCCGTCATATCGACCAAAAGGTTCACGAGATGCAGGTAAAAGATTCATTCACAGATTCAGTCTCATACAACTCGTAGTGTGATTCAAGGTATTACACTTTTCCCACTTTTATAAACTCTTCAAACTTCACAGCACAAATGCGTGTTAGCTTAAATTTGACAGCATTATACTCTTACACTTACACAAAGAGTGTCTGTGCGCGGGATTCCAATAGCTTGCCAAGGTAAAGTGCGCGACCCAGTTGGATTATTAAAAAAAATAGTATATTTTCCCACTACATAGTTGCTCAAAGTCCTCCGGTGTAGATCGAATATTTTTACAAATTAAAAAAAGTATTTTCCTTGTCTCAATCTCAGTATCATTGATTTATTTATTTCATTAAGTCGGTGCTTTATATGATGAAGTAAAGGATACATTACTTTCACGTATGGAGCAAATTCTTGTGTCAATAACAACAGAAATATTAAATACTAAAGCTCAACCTTAGCACAACACTAATGACACAATTTAAATGCGTTTGTTGCTCACACACAGCTCCTGCATCAATTGAATTAAACATCACATGCCAGAGGAATGATTAAAATAGTTCAGTGCACGTGGCCCACAACCTGCCGTCCATTTTATCTCACAGTTAATACCTTTACTGCGTACACATATTAGGTACTCTACATATCGTCTAGTCCAGGTTGCATATAACACAACACGAATGATTGCTATTCTTTTTTGACTGGGTTTTCCCGAGATTTTAGAAACAGTATGTTCAGATACAGTGTTGTTTATCATTTTTTATTAATTTCCAAAATCTATTCAGTAGTTCCGGGTGTTATGACATTAGTAACACAAACAAACATTTTACGTCTATATAATATGAGTATGGATAGACTAATAGTTCTAACATCTTTAACAGTCTAGAAGTTAGTGTCAAGATTACAATACAGTTGCCTAGATGTGTCTACTCTAACCAACTGTATAAATTGTAATTGATACGTGGCCACCGCGATCTAAGTGGGTGTGCGATGTGTGTGAATGATATTTTTAATGCTCGATTTGGTGTTCTCTCAGGAATTCTACATATTGTAATTGGCATACTAAAATAAGTTGTATACACATAGACTTACATTTATCACATTCACCGTTCAAGAAGTAATGGCATTGAATTTACAAAATATTGCAGGAGTTGGACGAGCAAATGTACGAGCAAAAGTGTGGTTTCGACGGCGAGTTCCAATCTCTGCGCATGTTGGACGAAAGCCCCATGTTTAGCAATCTCGCCGGAGCCAGGCAAGAGAACGCGCGCAAGAACAGATATAGGAACGTTCTACCTTGTATGTAAATTTTCCATACTATATTTATTTTTAATTGAAATCATTCATTTATTAAAAAAATATATAAAATTAATTATATCATTACGGTGGGCTAACATGTTTACAGTCGACCTTACCTCAATACGATAAATCTCTTGGAAACCCCCACAGCTCATTCAAGGTAGTTTCTTTGGGAGCGCACACAGCAGTTTTTGGTACTAGCTCCCGAGCTCCCGTCGATGGCGAGAAGTGTAATGGTAAAAGTAGCCCTAGGTATCATACATACACTTAGTAAGATAAATATTAAAGTACAAAAAACACTCAAACAGTTCAAATTACCAGTGTTTTAGGCGAAAGGTTTGGATCCGAGGACTTAATCACCGCCCGCTAAGTTATCTTGGGATACCATACTTGAAAGTAGTAAGAGCTAGCTTGCGATTATAGGTAAACATAGCGCTCTGCTTGCAGATGATCAAACACGTGTGGTGCTGCGCCGGAGTGGAGGCAAGTTGGAGACTGACTACATCAACGCCAGTTACGTGCGCGCAGCGCGGCTTGGCGAATCCGCGAGCTCTGTGCAATCCTCAAATGAAAGCCTACATAGTTCTCATTGTACGTAAAGTTACTACCATGGATCAAATAGTATGATACTTTAATATTGCGAGATTTCCCTGTAAAATAAATTTCGCAATTTCTTCCTGTCTATACCTACATATTTTATTTAACTATTTTGAGATTTACATTGTCATATTTTATATTTACAGCATTAATATTGAGCACCGACACAAAGAAACATATACCCATAGTCACAAAATCTTTATCTGATGACGCTCTTATGGAAGTAAAAAAGTGTATTAGACTGGACAAAATTAATGGAAACTTATATCGTGAAGCGGGTAAGTAGGTAGCCTTTACTACTCCCAAGAATATGAACAAGGATTTTCATCACAATAAAACGCGAGATTAAACTTTAATGTAATCAATAAGTTTATTTATTAGTAATTCAATTTTTAAATGGTATTTATATTGAATGACTCTAGTAAATATAATGCTTTTGGTCCCCTCAGTTAAAGACAAGCTGTATATAGCCGCTCAGGGATGTCTATCGAACACGAAAGACGACTTCTGGAGGATGTTGTGGCAAGAGGACATCAGGATCATCGCGATGATAACAAACGAAGTTGAGAATGGAAAGGTAACTTTCAAATTAAACACGTAGGTACACATCAACGTAAATGTATTTATTTAAAAGGTATAATTTCACTCCATTAATAAAGATAAAGGTATTATTGTTAAAAAGCGGTAACTTAACCATCGTCCATTAGAATTACGAGGCGATAACTTAAAATTAGAGATATATCCGCTGGGTTATAATGTTTTACGGTTCGTTAATTTGTCTACTTACTATGGTACATCCATATGGTATGTATCCGTATGGTATTAATCAGATTACGATGAAACTTGACTAAATTGTGGAGAGCGGGCGTAGAAAAAATTACCTGCACGATAGATAGTCAATTGCAGTAAAAAAGAGCCATTGCATGCCGAATTAAAACAAAATAGATTCCGAAAATTTTGCAATTTTATTTGTAGAAAAAATGTGAACGCTACTGGCCGCTTCTGGGTCACGAAGAGAGGCACGATCATCTGTTGGTGAAATCCATCTCGGAGACTCACTACGAGGACTATCTGCTCCGGGAGCTGGACGTCACGGATGACCAGAACTGCTGTAGGACTATTTATCAGTACCAGTTCACGGTAAATATTAGATAGAGCTCATCTAGCTACATTCAATCCTGTTCTAGCTCTAAAGACTTTATTTTCTGTTGCACCCAGGCATGGCCTGACCACGGGACTCCCGCCGAACCGGGCGGTCTTTTGACTTTTATAGATACCGTTAACAGAAGAATGTACCAGATATCAGAGGACGCCGATGCTCCAGAACAGGTTAAAATACTTAATTTTTTATTTTGGTTAGATTTAATACTTCTACAATCTGCTACCTACTCCAATCCATATATTAATATGGATTGGTTGGTGGACTGGAGTGGACTGGAGTATTATGTGGCCTAAAATGGGCTGCAATGTTATTGCAAATGATGACAATCAATTAACTAAAATAAAAAGAAAATGATTAGAAACTAAAAACACTGGTGCATAATTATAAGCCATAGGAAGTCAAAATGGTGCACGGAGAATCTTTTTCCATGAAATCAGTGCCCTATGGGCTTATAATAGTTTTTGTTCGCAGAATATTCTGTGCGTCCACTGCTCAGCGGGCGTAGGTCGCACAGGCACTTTCATTGTTCTCGACATGCTTCTCGACAAAATCAAGACAACTGGTGAGAATATAGTGAATGTATCCTTCTTGTAGTTTAATACTGCAATATTATTGACATCATAAAGTCAGCATGTTGCTGGGCGTAGGACTTTCTCCCCATCGGACCCTTCTTCGGCTCTACACACGTGTGCTTTTTCATACAATTGCAATGTCTAATACCCCTTGATGAATCTACAATTAGGATATGAAAGTCGAGTCTGCCGAAAATAAAATTGTTCACCTATAAATATAGCTACATAGTTGAGTATATTAAGGTTACCACTACTTGCATCAGTGACCCTAACAGCTAGCTTAGCTTATGCGACTGTTTAATAAGAATTATCAGAAAGATAACCATTTTTCAACAACTCGATTTGTGTATAACTACTAATATAGTAATAAATGCGAATTGATTTTGAATTGAGGTCTTATCTCAATTTTATTGAATTAAAACTGTTAAATGCTTGAGCGAAAGCTGTGTTGTGGATGAAATGTGTTCATTTTTGTGCTATGCCTGCCCCAAATTTTTGACCTATCAGTCAAAACAAAACTGACAATGCCAACATTCCTTCGAGATTGGGTAGTATACAAGTCTGTTTTAACGTTATTAATTACGGTTACATGAAAATTTTTTTTTTTTTTGAATGCTTATTTTTTGGTCGCAGGTTTCAACTGTGATATAGACGTGCACGGTACGGTGAAATTAGTGCGAGCCCAGAGGTGTGGCATGGTTCAAAACAAGACGCAGTACAGGTTCATTTACCTTGCACTTCAGGACTACATCGATAACAATAAAGTAAACTTCAAGAAAAAGGTATTTCCTACAGCATGTTTTTACTTTACTTGAGTAATTTTATTTACTATTCTACTGAAATAAATACACCACGATGGCAACAACATATACGATAATGGGTGATGCACGACTTGAATTAAATCTAAAAGTCTAGTTTATTTATTTTATTTGAAAAAATCTCATATGTGATTTGGTAGTATTTGCCAACAAGAATCTAAGCCTTTCTTTTTATATCACAAAGGTGAAAAGGCGAATGATGGTAAGCGCTTATTGTAGTCTATGGACGCCTGGTATATTAGCAGCCACACGCGTGGCACTGCCCCGCCTTCTATGTGGAGCTCTGGAGAGCGACGTTACTCACTATTTGGTTACTTAAATTTGATTGAAGCGGGATTCCTCAATTTGTCTCGATATTTCCGTAAGATTCAGTAAGAACCTATCAGTTTTATAATTTCCGTATAAACTTACAGAAAACGTGCACTAATGAATAAATACCATATACTATTTCTTTTACAGGTATATACACCATCATCGTAGTCAAAGCGTATGAATACATCACGAAATGAACCAAAGTATTTACTATTAAGGATATAACTCATAACAGTAACATAATTTATTTGTTTTAAGAAGTCGTAATAACAATAAAAACCATTGATATATTTGTAGATATATTTTATGGTGTACAATTTAATGTTCATCAAATGTATTTTATATAAAATAAACGCGGGACGAGCGTGTGACTATTATGTTTTTTTAAGAATTTAATAGTATTTCGATATGTGAACATACTTATATATGTATATGTAAAAGTGGTTCGTACCGAAGCAAAAGCCCCAACCAAGGGAAGCGCCCTGTATCCGGCCCTACGGCACGGTCTGGTCACCGTCCAGAGCGCACAGGATGTCATCCAAATTACACAGCCGCTTAATTGAACTGAAAGAAACGTTTTGTTCTAATCATTTGTACACTACCTACGCCAGAAGCAGAGCGATATGGCTAGCGTCAATTACTTACACTCATGAACGGTTTTCATAACTATGCGTAGCGTATAATTCTATGTGAAGGTTCTCATTCCTCCCGATGAGACCGTAGCAATATTCAGATGTACAGGGTGTAACAGACCATTCCAGAAGATTTTTTGGTGGAAGCCTAGATTAACCGACCCGTTTGGGTAACACCGGACAATAATGCTCACTTTTTGTATACGATCACAAATACGATTTTACTTAATATTAATAGGTGTGTACATTTTAAGGCCTGAAATAGAACTGAATTACAATTTCTTCCTCGTATGAATTAACAATTAATCTGTAGAGCCTACCATTTAATAATACTAATGAGAAAAGCTATATCTATGGAGAAAAGTAATACAATCCCACTCCCTTGTAAAGTAAGCGTGCATTGCGCCACGTTCACGATAACTCATGAAAACTAATAACGGTAGAACTTGACAATGCGTCGTATATAAAGACTTAACAGCGAATCGTTTACATAATAGACGAAATACTAATAAACTGCGATGAATAGATAACTTCCGTAGAATTTCATTGTCCTGCTTGTGAACAACTTCTTACACCATCTGCGCCACGTTAGTTTGTTTGCAACACACAATATTTTCATATGTTCGTTACTTCCTTCCTTCATTGTATCTGGAGTCGACTTTGTTCCGTTTCCGTATTTGATATTGGCATTACATTCCATATACATTTACTTTATAAGTGGATACTGCGCACAGCACAACCTAAAACTCAATTTTCATTTTCATAATATGATGGGGCTCGTAGCACAGTTGTGATTACGCATATCGATCTGCGTAGTCAAGAAACCTTAACTATGGTCTGATGTTGGATGGGTGACCCGGGTGACCATTCTTACTGTGCCGTAGAGAAAGTTTCCCTGCGTCACGTTTGCCAAATTAACCTCTTGCTTGGTAATCTCTAGAAATCTATCAGAAGAAAAAGGCTGACAAGATTGCTGACAAAAAGGCTATTCATGATGATTCATGATTTTTCCTGTAAAAAGGGTTGCGTGATGGCAGTCGCTTTGTATAAAAATACAGTAGGTTAAATGTAGTGCTGGCCCGAACAGTGTTTGGGACTAGGTCAGGGGATGCAAATACGAAGGGTCAAATACACGCGTTTAAATAAAAACAAGTTTATTGCTCAGCGACAACTTTAATAAATAATAAAAAAAAAACATTACAAATTCTATTTACATTCTAAAACCGATAGCGATAAACAAAACTAAATACCTACTTATTGTGCCATGTACGTAAGTAATGTATTTTATCAATTATTTATATCTTTTTATAACTTACATCTACAATTACAGGACAGGACAAGTCCAATGCGGCTAGGGACGCGTCCCTATGAGACCGTGTCCCAAGAGAATACAACCGCTACGCTAGAACCGTGTTCTAAAAGTGCATAGTAGGTCAGAGTAGATAGATAGTAGGTACGCTGGCTTTCGAGACATTCTAATGTAGCATAAGTCCATAATCAAGTTCCAATGTAAAATAGTATTTGTATAATAAATCAGATTGAGTTGTCAAACATGTTTTAAAATAAAATGTATTATTTAAATCAAAAGAATTACGGAGTATTGATATCAACTTCGAAGCAAATCACCGCCAAAATAACTTTCTACACCTTTTTGCCCCGTTAGGGGATAAATTTCAATAAAATACGTAATACATCTTACATCAATTCTGTTAAATAAGAGTTATGTAAAATTTGAAGTAGATTGGACCAAGAAATCACGTTGTCCCATACAAACTTTGCCCCCCTTTTTCACCCCCTTAGGGGTAGAAATTTGAAAAAAATATCGTAAATATTTTCGGGTGCCTACGTCATACAAAGAACACACCCTCTAAGTTTCAGGTCTCTAGGATCAGCGGTTCAGGCTGTGCGTTGATCCGTCAATCATACAGGACAAAGCTTTTTATATGTATTGATAGACATATAGATATACTTGTAAAGACAATGTAGTTGTGGTCATTGAATCGCCTCATACATATTATAAGCTGTTGCTCGTTTTTAGGCCTTCCTAAAACATCATATATTAGGGCATTTGCTCGTCTTCAATGGGACCCAGCCACTTGTACGAGAGCATTCAACCACCTGCTGCCCCTCTGCCGCCGTCCGTTTTGTTTATTGTCTTGGTAATATTTTCGACCTCTTCAGGTATATAAGAGACCAGGGTCGTTAAATTTTAAAACCAAAAAAAATAATAGTAGGATGAAACCCATTAGAAAAGGAGGGGAATATTATAAAAATGAAAAGAAAAATAATTTACGGGCGATCTGAGGTCGGGAAGGGGATGGGGGTGAGTTTTTAAGGGTATAAAACGTTTTTTCTCGATTTCCTGCAAAACTAAAAGTCCTATCGAAAAAAGTCAAATATGGCAAAGTTGTAGGTAATAAAAATACCTACTATTTCGTAGCAGCTGTTACAACCGTTAGTTTTTTGCATTTTCTGAGAAGATTTACTATAGTAACATATTTTTTTTTTCACCATCGGAAAGCAGAGATTTCAACGAACAGAAAACATACCAACTTTATAAAAAGCTGAAATTTTGACGGGTGAGTTTTCGATTGAAAATTAGGGCGATTTTCGATATTAATTCAAAATAAGGTGTAAAAATAAATATTTTTAATCAAATAAATTACAGCGTATTTGGGACATAAAAACGTAAGTTTTCACCAAATTTCGTTAAAAAAAATAATTGTAAAAGATAAAAATAAAAAACCAAAAACTTGGGTTTTTGAATTTTTCACATACATTTTGAGGTTATGTGAAAAAAGGGTAAATACAAAAGTTTTAGATCTTTAAGATCTAAGATCTTTACATTGATTACCTACAACTTTGCCATTTGACTTTTTTCGATAGGACTTTTAGTTTTACCTGAAATCGAGAAATATTTTTTTTACCCTTAAAAACTCACCCCCATCTCCTTCCCGACCTCAGATCGCCCGTAAATTATTTTTCCTTTAATTTTATAATATTTCCCTCCTTTTCTAATGAGTTTCATCCTACTATTTTTTTTTTACTTTTTATTATTTTTAAAGGCTTCTACCTTGGTCTATAGGCTCCTATGCATACATTAATTTAAACTGCACCTACATTTTGAAAAACATAGGATTCCGTCATTGATGCATAGCTAATCGCAATAATAGCTGCTGGTGTGCATTTTATAAATTCCAAGCATGGCGCCCAAACGGATTGAAGAAATCCCACTGGATGATGCTCTCCGTCGGCCACCAGGGATACGTGGACTCTGAAATCGGGTTCGGGTCGGGCACAAATTTATCTTTATTGGCCTCGCCGTATAGCGTCACGTCTATGGCAGCTTTGAAAGAGAAGTAGAAACGGAATTCTAGGAACGCAGCAGACTTGAAATACAGGAAGCATTCTTGCCTGCAGAGAAAATACATGATTTCAAATTATAAGACATATGTCACTTCTGCGTGATATAGATTTGGGTACTTTATTTTTTGCATTCGACTACGATTCGATTACCCGATAATGTCGAGCTAATCCGGTAATCTTCTTGATTTTAAATCGAAAAGTTTAAATTCAAGATTATAGTCAAATGAGTTACTTGTAACACATTTCACCAAGTATGATCTTGGATGGTAACTAAACAATTCCATTATAGTATTTGACTGAGTTTATAATTAATGTTATGTTTTGTACACAACTTAGCTCATTTTAATACAGTAAACAGCCTACTGTATTAAAATGAGCTACGTTCTTGTTATATAGTTTTTTTTATTCCACTCATGTGGTACACAATCATAGTCGAAGTCAAGATGAAATATTTGTTATATAGGTAACATGTAACAGAGTATCACCCGAACATATTTTGCGTGGGATTTATCTTTATAAACCTTACGGGATTGATTAAGAGGAAAAGACAACAGTCTTACGTTTTACCTTTTATAACACTGTTATCTTTCTTTCTAAAAGTAGTAATAAAGATAAGAGCCCAAGTTCTTACCTGCGCATGTTGTGTCGCTCTACATAGCTGTGTGCGCCTGTCATGTCTCGGTGGCAACTATGCTCGAGCCAGATCGCCGCGTTGGTTCGCGATGCTACCTCCAGGCGAATAATCGCGCAAGTGAACATCGCCACATCCTCGATCATTGACTGTGTAACCAAAAATACTCTATGATACTCATATGCAATATAAAATTTAAATGGCGTCGGTACATACTCCGCGTATGATTGGTAAGGTTTGGCAGAGACATTTGAATTAGTAAGTAGCATAAGCGAGCGACTGGCGAGCCTCTCTCCTGGGATCACGAGTCTGCCAAAGTCATTAAAAGAAACTCATTCCAGTCGACCTTGGTATGATTCTGTAGTTTGGTCAGGAACTTAGCCCTCACTGCTGTGCTGTAAAAATGTTGAACTTACCAACCCTGTATAAATTTATTCATATCGTTCATAATGAACCTCTTTCTGGAATAATGGCCTGAGTTATTAAGTGCCACCTCCACGCTTAGTGCATTGTTTTACGTAAGCCGAGCTTAAATAATATGTGGGATAAGTTTCAACTTCTAAAGTTAGGCCAACAGTAATGAAAAGATAATCACATAAAAAAATCCTTGTGCGAAGTTCTTATCGAGAAGCAACTCGTGGTTCTCCTTGTAAATGACACCTCCTCTAACTTTTCTGTCGCACTGACCTTGATCCATCGGAACCTTCACAGTTGCTGAAATAGAAAAGGCACAAAGTATAAAAACAGATGGAGCTCTACTTAGCCCAAATTAAGCGCATCATCATCAGCAAACAACATACACCGTAGCCCTTCAAATTGAATACGAGCTCACTTTAACGTACGCTTAAACATGACGATTTCAACTGGAGACTTGTGACGTAGCGCCACCTTGTATATGTCATTTTGTTCTTCGAAGGGCAGGTTATCGATCACACTGGTGATCCAAGCGAGGTAGTCGTGGAATACGAGGAATTTGGCCGGCGCACCGCACCCTGGCCCGCGCACGCCGAATCCTAGCTGCAACGATTCACCAGATTAGTTCAGATTTTCTTGGGAATAAAATTGTTGTACTCTTTCTTTCTTGTATGGATGATCTCAAAAACAATAAAGAGGTAACGATTAAAACATATTTTTTTTCACCAAACCTGAAGAATGTGGGATAGTATTAAACATTTCAGAACACCTACAAGTGTCCAGTAGCCCCAGTTCTGCCTGGTAACGAGCGCTGTGCCCGCGTCCCACACACAGGGGGCGTCCGCAGCCTCCATCACTGCACATATCGCCGACTGTGGACTCATTTTCTCATATGTTAACTGTAACCATCAAATCCAGAAATACACTTGAATATCTTCAATGCTTCATGTGGCAGATCTGGTGCGTCCATTACTTATGTTAACTAACACTTACCATCTGCCGTAAGTACGCTTATTTGCTACCTTTGTAGTAAAGTGATAATAAAAGGAACCCATGCGTGATACATTCGTTTTTAATTATACATTTTGGGATCGATGAAGAGTAGATAAATACCTCAGCCTTGTAATAAAATTCCGCGCAGACTTGGTCCTCTACAAAAGTCATCTTATTCACTTGTTTTTCCATCTCACCGCTCTCTATAAAAATTACGTGATTAATTCAATCAATTAGTGCTTCCAAGTTGTGATTGTAAGCAAACTATTTAAGTATAAGACCACAGAACTAACACTAATTGGTAGTACCGTAAAAAGCAGACAACTGAACTCATTTATCTAGAACTAACGTGATTTGATCCATGTGATAGACCCTTAAGAATGTTAGCTACATAGTATTAAAAAAACAGTACCATAATAGTACTTAGTACATACTTATTCTCACATAAATATATGGGAGTACACATTCTCGAAGTAGGGGCAGAGAGAAGAGCGCCATTTTACTCACTACCACTAAGTACGCAATAGATTATCATCTACTTTGATCACTCTTATTCACTACTTATTTGTTTTGCGCATCAGCTAAATTATAAATAATTATTATCATAATTACATGCCTGTATTGATGAGGTTTTGAAGGGCTTAGAATATTTCATGACCTCAGATACTATGAAAAATATCATATGTCATATTTTCGAGGAGGTTCCATGGATTTGCTACATGATCCACAGTAAAATTATTTTATTAGGCTGAAACTTGAAATCATAACATAATGCACTTACCATCAGTCATTTTGACAGCATAAAGTTGTTCCAAAGATATTGAACCTTTTATGGGCATGCAGATTGGCAGTACTGGGGCTGGAATATAATTATTGTACAAATGTGTATTCACAAAGAATAGTGATAAATTGCGTCGCCTTTTGATCTTCTTTAAACGGACATTCTTAACATCTTTCATCTTCAAAATTCAAAAGCTTAGCCGCTAAGCTAAGCTATACCGGAAAATTCATAACTTTAAAGTTAGTTATCTGAATTTTAAGTACTTACCTACATTACAACTTTGTGTAAGTCATTTAGTTAAAGAACGAAAAGCACATCTGGTCGGAGGCTCATCGTTATATTCACTGGAATTAGGCAATACTTACATACATAGCTGCTACCTGCAAACGTAAGGTCCCACAAAATACCACAGTACTCCCCTGTCCCTTGTAATCTCGCTGCGCTCAATACTCTCTTAAGTCTAAATCTGACTGTGACACATGTTCGCGAAATTAGCTTGCAGCCGTTGTTCTAATCATGCCAAAAATAGATATATATTTAATAGATCATAAAAATAAACTTGTGGTCGTCAATGACGACCACAGGGTTGAATAAATATTCATATCAACAACACTGATGTTTTATCTAAAATATTGTTTAGCTAGTCAACCGGCATGGCCAACCATATGCCAAAACGCTGACGGGAGGAGGAGGACGAAAAGGATAGAAAATCTGACATTCCATCCTGCCTGCTAAGGAGACTGATCCAAAGGATCAAGGCAGCCACTTGCGCTGATCTTTTGGATCTGTTCTTATTCTGAAAACGTAGTCAGCGCTCCGTCATAATCGACCGCATGCTGACTTCATCAGACGGATGATGTCCGTTCACGTGAGTTCACGTCAGTTTACTCCAGTCGGGCCGAGCACACCCCGTCTCATGAGCTATGGCATTGCAAAAGTAAGTTGACAGCGTGCCAATGTATTATTAAGTATGCCATCTGCTTTTCTGTAACGAGGTACCAACCTCCAACCACAGTTATTCCCATGTCTTCGTAGGAAACTAGTTGTAACAGCGCAATCGACACCATGGTGACCCCGCTTTGGAACTCAGGGTGAAGGATGTAATCTATTATATTTAACGCGTATTTATCTTCTTGGTTTTTCCAAAATATCAACACTGTGTTATTTCTGAAATCAAGTCGTCAAATATATTATACATAAAGAAGTTATTGATTAAATTAACCTATATCTATCTATTATTTAAACAAAATATACAGGGTGTAAGTAATGTTTTATATATTTATATTTACAAGGCACGAGATAGATTAGTTGCATCCCACACCAAGGGCCGATATAATCTCCATGGCACAAACGACATGCCATCCGGCCTCCAGCCATCGCCCCACGCCAAATCGACTGGTTCTAGTACAGGTTCGAATTACATGACAGACGACCGGCGCTGCCAGTACATGAAAGGCCATGGTGCCCAAATACGTCAACATTATCCCCGCAATGACAACGATGTGATACACTACACTCTACCTACAATACACTCTACCTACGCCTAAGCGCAAGCAAGCACACAGCCTGAAAGTTGAACCAACAGCACTTACGTCATTTGTTCTGGCGGTACTTTGGACATATCAGCCGCTGATGCTATGGCAAACGCAGGATGGACTAGAATTGCGGGAGTCACAGCATACTTCATATGGCCACCGATCTCTATGTACATAAAAAGTCAATCAACAGACAATCGATTGCGTAGATTTTATTGCATTTGTGCGAAATTGCTGGATATAATATCGTTAAAGAGTGCCTATCAATACTGTATATAAAGTGCACTTGAAAGAAGTAACAGAACGAACGCGCGGAAGTAATATTCTAGCTCACCACGTTCGCGCTTTGTGCCCTTCTGTCGGAACTGGAGGTTGTTGCGTGTTGGTGCTGTTCCAATCGTATGTAACAAGTGGTACTCACCGAAGCTATGCTGCACGATCCCCAGCCAAGGGAAGCGCCATATGCCCGATATACGGCCCTCCAGCACGGTCTGGTCAGCGTCCGGAGCGCAGAAGATGTCATCCCAGAAAACACTACCACTAAATTGGACTGAAAAACCAAAATAAACACCATACAATCCCAGAATGATAATCAATTAAACTTATGACTCGTTTTTATTTATCTACCATTTAATAAAATTATTAAAGACAGTAAAGTTTCCCTAAAATATAGTTTAAGGCTCGCCATGTTACGCACAGCTCCTGAAAACTAACAGCGATAGACCAGGAAAACGCTTCCTATTTAAAGACAATTTAGAGATTAGTTTACATAATAGATGAATAATTATCGGTCTCTTTGAATAGACAACTTCCGTAGAATTTGATTGTCCTACGTGTAAACGATTTTTAGCACCACGTTCTCACGTTAATTTGTTTTTTCCTAAAATGTACCTAGTTCCTTCCTTTATTTGTTTACACGGTGAGGTGTAGGCGGGTTTCCAGCATTGATATTTTGTGGTAGCTAGCTAGGCAAAGACGGATCCGATCTCAATCCACAAATTAAGAGAGATGGTAGGAGTATCCCTACCAATTAACTTACCCTAGCAGATAATGTGATGTCATGGTGTTAATATAAAATTATATATGAGGTAGTAGTTTTGTGACAAAAGCATTAAAAGCAAGCAATTAAATTCTAGATGGCATTCCGTCATTTAGTATTCCGAAGCAGTCCGAAATCTCTTCATCAACTTTTTCTATAGATTGATTTATTATGTATTTTTTATACTTTAAAGGTGGCGAGTAAGAATACGGGGTACCAGATGGTAATCGGTCACTGAAGCCTATATAGGTGTTGTATCAGGATCCTACTGCCAACCTCAAGTTTCGCGACCATATGCTGTTAGGTAATTTCTGCCAGTACAACTTTATCCTCGAGGAACTCTGAAGACCTTATTAAGTAAAACAACATCAGCGTAGTTGTTTTTAACGGCTATGCTCTTAAAAGGTAATGCCCCAGTTGCGATGTTCTAATTATGAGTGGAATGTATTTATTATTAGTAACACAAATCACTGTATTTATGTTTTAAAATAAAGCTAAAGCTTAAAATAAAGCTAAAGTTAAGCTTGTTAAAGCCCGGCCCACCTCAGACGATAGACCGTCAACCAATCTTAAACCTTAACCTAAGGAAGCTGAAAATCGCATCTACATCTGTTTAGTGATCTGATAAACAGCCACAGTAATGCTTGCAAGGTTTTATGGCAAATATCGACCTATTGCATACCAGACGCTATTGCGCACACACAATTCCAGTAGCTCTTAGGTGTTTCTGTTATGCTGGTATTTCAAACTAATCGATTTGTCGTTACATAGATTGTTGCCTAATCGCTTATCTGTTTCGTGGTACAGGGGAGCTCAATATTAAAATTATAAAAGTAAACTTCTTTGTATTGTCTCTGTGATTGCTTGACTCAATAGATTTCCAGATCGGGGATGAATAAAACATATTTTTTGTCGTTTATAGATGTTTACTATTACTTGTAAACTTTAAACTTACATAGTAAAAGTCGTACGTAGTATATTATCTACTCTGAGGTAAAAGGAAGTATATTATTATCGAAAATCTTGACCAAAACACTGTTATTGTAGAACTTATAACTTAAACTAATTACTTAATCTGAACTTAAGTATTGTATGCTTACTTCAAACATTGTTCAGGTTTTTGATTTGTCTGCACTAGGTGTGGTACTGTAAGACCTCGCTGGTCTTACAAAGGTAGGCCGGTACGCGATGGTTGGATGTAGAATTATGTTTATTTACATAAAAATAAAAAATTGGCTGAGTTGGACTCGCACCGGACACCGCGGGTTCCGTACTGTTTGAAATAGTAAAAGAAAAGGCATTATAAAAAATAGCAATGCACACGCTATGAGCATTTCAAGTGTCTACCTCTACTTGTTACCATTATTATTATCTACTCTGAGACATTATTAAGATAGAGCCAAAAAAGACACGTTTCTTGTATAGGAAGGCCCCTTATTTTTTTTTTTCATTTTTAGTATGTTCTGTTGTAGCGGTAACAGAAATACACATTCTGTGAAAATGTCAACTGTCAACCGATGAGACACAGCGCGCTGACAGACAGACGGGCGACGGATGGACAGCGAAGTTTAAGCAATAGGGTTCCGTTCGTTACCCTTCAGGTAAGGAACCCTAAAAAGTGGGAAATTTAAAAAACATGGCGCCTTGCGAAGTCGCAGCGCCATCTAGTCCTAAACTAGGCAAAGCTTGAACTACGTGTACCAGACAACAACTGCAGACAAGGCAAACACAATATAATAATGTCCATCACATAAATATTTCGCCGGAAAGGCACCCATTGTCATTTATATGGTATTCCGCTTTTATAATGAACCTGTACTTGTGTCCGTAAGCACAGCAATGTGCTTATTAACTGTGTAGATGCTGACATCTACACGTCAACATCGGAAACAGTGGAAATGCAAGTCCAAGCCCCACCCCTTTATGCAATCCTGGTACCGCAATACAAAATACGTCGATACTGCCCGCATTCAGCACATGCGGAGAAGGCTTATTAGGTTCAACGCATGCGCAGACTAAAAGTAAAGCAAACATATTTTCACCCAAGTATTATGCTGATACATGCCTGTGTGTAATTGATGCAGTGAAACAAAAACAGTATGTGCCTGAATACTATTTTAGTATCGGATCAGTATTTTTTCGGGAATGTGTGTACATATGATATTTAATAGGAATGTTATACGAATAAGAAAATAGAAACGTTTACCTGACTGATGAACATTCTAAGTTTTATACTATCATAATATCTATTTTGGATAATTGGGCATATTTGGAAATTCTACGAAACACGCACATAATAATCCCAAATTATTTCTAATATGTTCGCTTTGTCTATGTTAAGTCTTGCTCCATGTATCACTTCTAATAATCATGACAATATTCACTTTTTCCTTTTTATATCCCATTTAATCCCCATTTCATATCTTCGATAAAAACAATTGATACATCTCATTTTCGGTCTTCCACTTCATTCTCCTATCATGCTCATTTCTTTATACCATGTTAAACGATTTCCTCTTAAAAAATAAATCAGTATCACTCAAGGCAATGTCTCATTTATACCAACACCGTCACTCAAGTTTTCTAACATCGGTAACAAATAAAAGCCTTTTATATGTATAGATTTATTTATTTTAATTTAAATCAGGCAACGAGATTTACATAATATACTTTATAGACTAACATACATATAATATACAATACAATTGGAAGTGACGGAACGCCACGTTTGGCGGCCGGATGTCCTCTAGCAGCGCGAGGTGTAGTTAGCAGTTCGGGAATCGCACCACAGCTGACGTTGCGGCGTGACTCCAGCAGCTGACTACTCGGACGGTACTTGAGCTTCCAGTGCATATACTCCACTATATCTTCCCCCTTAGTTGAGTAATGTCGGCGGGAGATGTACACCGGAGTGTTCGGCTGCCCAGCACGCAGCGTTACTTTGGGTTCCGCGGGAGCCTTGCCACAGCGGTTCAGACCGGTTTTCTGGCGACGTTTCTTCCTTTGCACCGTAACCAAACCGTCATCTATGTTAGCCTAGCTGGGTGCATTTACTGGTACGGGTTTCGTTTCCGACTTTCCTCCCTTGACACCCGTCGCCTTGGATCGAAGGACGGCGGCGGCAGCGGCTTCGCTGGCGACAGCTGCTGCCTAGCCACGTTGAGGGGTAGACGTGGTAGGTAAGTGCGTTACCAATCGAAGGAACGCGGGTCGGGCGGGGCGCGACGCCTCGCGGGCGATGACCGCTGCTGCCAACGAATCCAATTCCGCTGATAGTAAACTGCCGATGTGTGTACATTAGGTGTTGATCAACTAAGTACGTAGCTCATTTATGATCTTATCCGATGCCTCTAACTTCAGGTGTACTTCGCCAGGCTTGCCTTCAGGAACATGATGTCCTTCAGCAACCTGGTGAAGTTGACGTGATCGAAGGGAACGGGTGGCAGCTTGTGCAGCTGCTTCGCCACGAACGTAGGCACCAGGCATTCTCGTCCGGGTCGGTCTCCTTAAGCAAGGTGATGATGTCCTGGACTTCCTCGCCTCCGTTCCTGCGGCGGGACGGCATCTGATCGGCCTTGCTAAGCGTCCGGAAAAGAAGCGCCTTGTCACTGCGGACCTCCTCCTCGTTGAAATTAGTCCGGCAGATCTGCACAATGTCTACTTCGTCCATGATCGATGGCGTGTTGGATAAACGCTAACGGTTCGTTAGCTATGAGTTGTTTCGGACCCATAGTAACGGTGTAGCGGGTAGCGGCTAAGCCGCGCGTTTCGCGACAAGACGTTCGTATAGTGGAACACGTCCGTTACCGAATACGCATTGCACTACACTGACTGAATGTGAAAGAATAAGTCCAGATTGAACGGCACTGTACAGGTACTCTCTACATACCCATCCCGTGACGGACTTGATGGCATGTATGTATGTAGTATGTTGCGTTTTTGTGGCTCTATGCTAAAGAAATGGGCGGGATAGGTGGCATACCGGTGGGCTTATTCCGTATGACGGTTTCAAAGATTATAACGTATTTTTGAAAATGCAGCAGAATAATTGTAACCAAGACCGCTGGTTTGCATGTTGCTCTTAAAAAAATACGTCAGAATTTCGTACAACCGTTTTTTTGGTGTAATTTTTCGTTTAATAATAGTTACAAGGAAAGGAAAATAATATAAACTGTACATTGATTTATTGATTAAATAACTGCTAACAACTATCAAGGGCAAAACATGCACTTTACAAAGGTTTTATGGACTAAAAATAAATAAAGAATATTTTACATAACATAATTAATGATATAGGTATTATAGTATTGACTAGAAATGAATGTTCAACTTAAAACTTTCACCTTTCCTAAAAATACCTACATACTACACACAAATAATATATTTATGAATAAATTTACTTCGAACTTATCTAAACTAAGGTTCAGTTCATTACATTATTTTGGATTTACTATTTCCTTCTTTTTGTTAGGTAAGTTTTTAACAACTCTTTTATTACAGTCACAAAATTTTATTTAAACAAGATTTCAATTCTATATATCCTATATATAGATCATAAAAGACGAAGATTCAGTCTGTGTACATAGGTCATTGTGGAAATCTACGTAGTGAGACATAATCAATCAAATCATGGAGGATATAGGTAATTTAATAATAACACAACAATAATAGTCAATTTACAAGTTCCAGGGATTGTATCCAAACGGATTGAAATTCTCCCACTCAATGATGCTTTCTGTCGGCCACCAGGGATACGTAGCCTCTGAAATCGGGTTTGGGTTGGGGACAAATCTGCTAGTTTCAGGTTGGCCGTAGAGTGTAACGTCTATGGCAGCTTTGAAAGAGAAATAAAAACGGAATTCTAGGAACGCAGACGTCTTGAAATACAGGAAACATTCTTGCCTGAAAAAATATATTATATCTGTAATTTTTATTTGTTTTTTTTCTGTCATTTAACATATAACAGGGAATGGTACGATAAAAATCAAATTTGGGCAGTAGTTTTATGGGTGAACCGTTTGGTACTACCCGAGCGAGACTCGGAGACCACGTTAAACCGTCGGTCTCGATTGCCAAATAATATTTTTGATAATATTTGCAGGATGGTTGGAAGCAGAATGTCTGACAACTAATTTAAACTAGGTTACCGACTGGATTTTGTTTTACTGTGTTTTTAGATATATTCGGTATAAATCTTACATGCGCATGTTGTGTCGTTGATTATAGCTGTGTGAGCCTGTCATGTCCCTATGGCAGCTATACTCGAGCCAAATCGCCGCGTTTGTTCGTGAGGATACTTCCAGGCGGACAATCACGCAAGTGAACATTGCCAGATCTGTAATCGTCGACTGTGCATACAAATTATAAATTTAGCAAAACTGATACATTCTTACTTTTAAATTATAACTTTGATAAATAGCAATATTACGCAATGCTTAATAGACTGACTTTGAGTTTTGTTATAGGACTGGATTTATTCTAATATATTGGTTATGTAGTATACGACCCCATCATAAGCTGCTTCCGTAGCCGTAGGTTGTAATGAAATTAATTGTGTTCTGCTATAAATTTTAGTACAAAATCGTTTTATGAATAACAGAACTATAATTACAAAGAAAAATCCTTGTGCGAAATTTTTGTCGCACAGCATCTCGTGGTTTTCCTTGTAGACTACAACTCCTCTCTGTCTGCGGTCGCACTGGCCTTGATCCATCGGCAACTTTGCAGTCGCTGAAAATTTAACAATCACAAATTAGATTTTAATATTAAGGCTTAACTTTACTAAAGCAATTACGAGTGCTCTGAGCTAGCACCACTAATAATCAGTCATTTGTTTTGCAGATTTTCGTTGTTACATATATGCACGGCATTTACAGTACTTTATAAGTACGACTTTGTGATGGTTTAATTTTATTACCATAAATATCTAAAAGAATTCAGCTATGGTCGAAAACTTTCAGCTTCTAAGTGGCAGGCATAGAACATACCTTTGAACATGATGATTTCAATTGGGGACTTGTGTCGCAGTGCCAGCTTGTACATGTCATTGTCCTCCTCGAGAGGCACGTTATCGATCACACTGGTGATCCAAGGCAGGTAGTCGTGGAAGACGAGGAACTTGGCCGGCGCGCCGCACCCTGGCCCGCGCACACCGAACCCTAGCTTTAATATTGAACCAGCCAGGTTAGCTTGTTTCTACGAAATTAGGATTTCACAGCTATTTGAAATAATAAGTAATAGATTTTCCAACTCTCTCTAGTAATCGTCTTTACTGTTCTTAGATCTAATTTCTATTAAGCACTTTTTTATAAGTCTCATCAAATTTACAAGAGGTCATTTAGGTAGGTAATACAATTACCACCGCGCTCGCTCATTGGTCAAATCAATTAGCGCGCGCTTTCGCACACATACACACACATCCGTCCCTTTTCAAGAAAAAAGGAAAGCGTGAACGATGTTACTCATCAAAAATGGTTTGAACTGGAAACCTACAAGTGTCCAGTAGCCCCAGTTCTGCCTGGTAACGAGCGCTGTGCCCGCGTCCCACACACAGTAGGCACCTGCCGCCTCCATCACTGCACATATTGCCGACTTGGGACTCATTTTCTCATATGTTAACTGTAATTCCAAGTATGCACCATTTTAGAGATACACCGAAGGCGACTCAAAGTACCGAAGGTACTCAAGGGGCTTATACAATTTGTTTTACGAATCGACAGCTATTTACAAGGAATTAAATAAAAAATTAAGCGATTTAAGTAAAAGTAAAAAGATGTTTGAAGTAAAGAGTTTGTTTACCTCAGCTCTGAAATAAAATTCTGCGCAGTCTTTGTCCTCCACAAAATTCATTTTGTGCATTGCCTTTTCCATCTCACCTACCTCTAAAAGGAATTTACTATTATTTACTATTAATGATCAAATGATAATAACCATTTGTGAGGTAGTAACGAATTGGGATTTCCCGTGGGTGGAGCCGCCCGACTGGGAACTGTACCTCTGCCTTACAGAAGACCGCAGTGAAATCACACTACTTTGATGAAGGGTTATGTTTCGGCGGTAAGTCTTGCGAGTGCTCCAGGGGGATACGCTGGGCTAGTAATTCTGCTAGCACAGTGAGTCCTCATCAACAACAGCGATGGCAACTCGCTAGTGATATCCCTGGTATTGCTAGCGGCTATAGGCTACGGTGACTGCTTACCATCTGGTGAGCCGTATGCGTGTGGTACGCAAGCATTAGTGGTATTGAAGAAGATACCCAATTAATTACTATAATGTGTTATTTAATTGGTATTGGTATAAAATTGATTAGACTCCGTAAACCGTGTCCAACAAAAGTATTCTTAAAGACTTATGTGCTTTGTGTGCAATTTCATAATGTATCTATCTAATGTATAATTAATAATTATGATGAAAAGCAAAGCAGCTGTCATCAAACCCACAATAGTTCAATAGTTAAACGTTTTATTTAGTAGTATTGCCAATTCGTCAATTACTATACGAGTAGTATTAAGGCTTATAGAATATTAAATTTGGCGTTGCCTGGTTTTAAGATCGGCCTACGAATAATTTAGGTATGTGACATTTTTCCCTAAACTCACCATCGGTCATTTTGATAGCGTACAATTGATCCATAGCTATCGAACCTTTTATAGGCATGCAGATTGGCCAGTACTAACTGGCGCTGGAACAGTAAAACATTATCGTTCTATAAGTTAAATGTTTGTACTAAGGCGGAGTGCCTTAGACCAGACGGAGCGAAACCGATGGAGACGGCTCGTTGACTGGTTACATGTGAGTCACGATCCTCAGCAGTGAGGGAACGACTAAAAAAGAAGAAGAAATGTTTGTACTTGGCTGTGATTAAATATATGTGTATTGCAAAAAAACTGCATTTTAAGTCCTTCCACATCTTGATTGAACGTGTTCGCATCAAATCTTGATGTTGCTTTTTTAGAGAATAATCGCACAGCACATTATTATTGCTTATAAGCTGCATTGCGGTAAGCTTCCTGGTAATAAAAGAGTTAAATGTGATTTGTAGATGTTTTACCATGTTGATTGTAATTGATAAAGGTAAATTTCAAATATACTGTCAGCATGGCAAATGCTTCTACTTGACGAACGACCCCTGACTATCCAGTGACCAAAATGAGTATTACTTATCAAAATTAGGATTTGCAATTAAAGACTGACTTTCTCCTACAGTGGCTCCCATGTCTTCGTAGGAAACCAGTTGTAACAGCGCAATCGACGCCATTGTGACTCCGCTTTGGAACTCAGGGTGAAGGATGTAATCGATTATATCTATTGCGTATTTCTCTTCGGAATTTTTCCATAATATCAATACTGTGTTATTTCTGAAATTAATAAGGGACAGAAATTGAGTCCAATTATAATTCGTGGTTCTTAAATTTTATGTACCTTAACATTACTGCATATCTGTTACTCGGGTTGAACTTAAGGGCATTAAACCTGCATCAATGGTACTTTCTTCTCGTTGATACCTTTCATGTGTCGACATTTACCAAGATGAAGATGCTTTGTCTGCGAATTGTTGATAGTGGCTAACGCTATCTGCCTTTCTTTGGTGCGCGCTTCGTGAATTAATGTATCGGCCGCCTCAGGAATGTATCTTTGTAGTATTTTTTCCCCTTTTTTTATACCACTATGGTGGCAACTGGCACACAAGCACCTGATGGTAAGCAGTCACCGTATCCTAAAGCCCCCAGTAAAACCAGATGTATCACTAACGCGTTGCCAACCATGTTGTTGATGGAGTATGTGGAACTGAACCAAGATCATTTACAGTTACAGGCTTACATTAATCATCAAATTTACTTACACCAATTGCTCTGGTGGTATTTTGGCCATGTCAGCAGCCGAGGCAATGGCGAATGCAGGATGAACCAATACTGCGGGAGTCACGGCATACTTCACTTGGCCACCGATGTCTGTGTACATATAATTTTCATATATTATAAAATATTTCGTAAAGTTTGATATCCATGAGAGACCAGGAAATACCTGTATAAAAGCAATTGACACGAAAATACCGAGTACTATATATATATACTTGATAATTGATACCAACGGGCTTGTAACACGGAATTTTTAAGTTAGAATAAAGCAAAAGAGGCTTGTAAGACAAGAGGGAGAATGTACCCTATGTTCTCTACCTTTCAATAAAGGAGTAACTCAGTAGGTATATGTAAAAGGTATTTAAGAAGTGGTACGCACTGAAACTATGCTGCACGAGCCCTAACCAAGGGAAGCGCCATATACCCGGTATCCGGCCCTCCGGCACAGTCTGGTCACCGTCCGGGGCGCAGAAGATGTGATCCCACAACACACTGCCGCTTAAATGAACTGAAATTAAGAAGAGCAGAAGTAATCGAATGAGATGACCGCTTACCGTCATTGAGTGATCGACAAAGGTCATGGTTAATGGCCATGGCAAAAAGGGCATCAAGATTTTCACATGGCCTAGCTACCAAAGGTTCCCGTCAGTACAGCAATAACATTGAATTGATTGAATAGAATTTGATTGAAATTGTGTTGCAACATAATTATAGCTTTTCAAATCAGGAAGAGTTAGTTGAGCCATATTGTGACTAAGATCAACATGTGGTGTGAGTATCTACCCTCTTCTCGATATATCTGCGCCATAGACACATTCAACTGAATACTACTTGTTGACAGTTACTGGTTGTGGATTTTATATTCATTTAAGCTTAATTATTTCTGAACAACTCACAACACTTCCTACAATCTCAGCGTATATTATATACTGAGTAGAACTACAGTGATAGTGTAGACTAAAATAATTTTGATTTTGTAATCTTCTTTCGTTACTAGCATGGAGGTGCAATTGCTTGTACCTTTAGTAACTCCGTTATAAAACTTTCCTACTGACTTTTTATCGTAAGCTGCAATATAACGCCATTGAGTTATTGACCTACCATTTAAGAATATCAATAACTGCAGTAATAAAACCTCACTCCTTCGAGCAAACATTTTGAGCGGCTTCAGAAGTCGAGTCAGAGCTTCGAACCACATGAAAACTAACAAATGCAGTCCTTGAAAAGGCTACTATATAAAGACTGGGAAAATATTCGTTTACATAATAAACGTATGGGCGCACTCTCTCAAGAACGTTAGCTTTGAGATCGTATCGCTGAACAAGCAACTTCCGGTGTAGTTGATTGTCCTATTTGTAAACGATTTTCACACCGTATTCCCACGTTAGTTTCTGTTTAGATGATAATGTTCATGACCGTCGCGACCATAAAGTCTATTTCTCGTTCTTCAAATCCCGCATTTGATTTACTACTTATTATTATTATGGTGTTTACTTAAGTTGAAGTATTTTATATGTACTACCCCACTGCTGGCCTAGGGCCAAAATTCCATTGTACCTATTCTCAGCAATATACTTACCAGATAGTAACTAGATGATCGCGCCTCCTTCCTCGGGGCCGGCCTTGGCATCGATGCCCATTTCCGGAATCCCAGGGCGTTATTGGACCTGTCAGTGATCCAGATGCATGCTACTGACGAGGACCCTCCCTTCCCACTCATGAGTTCCGCATCAGCAATACTGGAGCTAGTCATAGAGCGTAGTATGGTGTTTGGATAGCAAAGAAAAAATGACCGGCTATGCAATCATTTCAAATATCAGCGTGGGAGTGCGTAAATTTTTTTTAATGCGATTTGTCGGGTCGTGACCCGACCACCCATTGGCTTCTCCCATTGGTGGGTGGTCACCTTCAAGATTTTTTATTAATCTCAGAGCTTTTCACAAAGTTGTTTGTTCTAGGCATAGCTAGTGCGTTGACGTCTGCCGACAAGCGAACAGCATTTCAAATGGTATGCGACCACCGTAGGCTATGAACTTGGTCGAGCTTCTGTGGGAGTAACCACTGCTATGATATCAGCAAAAAATACACACAGACGAACATAGAACCACCTCCTTTTTTGAAGTAGTTTAAAAAGGGTCGTACAGGTCTTACTGTCGCCCAGCGCACCGAGAAGATCTGGAAATTTAAAACTACAATCTGCTCCGCTCTCAGTCTCCTCTAGCGAAATAGTACAACTCATCACTCGAAGGTGATGTACAGCGCGTACACAACCACAATAAAGATATTTTTCACATACACAATAATTATTATATACTAGTTATTATCTACTCTGAGATACTAGCGACCCGGCATGGAACGGGTTTACAAAAATAACTTTATGAATTACTAGCTTTTGCTCGCGGCTTCGCACGCGTGGCAAAGTGAATAAGTCAAGATGTACCTATATATAAAATTATTATTTTTTCTTTTGCCCACTGCTACCTATTTTAATGGATTTAACTAAAAAAATACGGATTATCATACAAACTTTCATCTCCTATTTTACCCTCTTAGGGGTGGAATTTCCAATAATCATCAAAAACGTATTTATGTTTTGTTAACTGAAAGGTCAAATACCAATTTTCATGCGTTAATCTTCAAAAATGACGGATTTTCATACAAAATTTTTATGCCCTATTTTACCCCCTTAGTAGTGGAATTTACAAAAATCCTGAAATATGTATTTATTTATTTTCAACTGAAAGGCCAACTACCAATTTTCATGCGTTTAACTTAAAAATCGACGGATTTTCATACAAACTTTCAACCCCTATATACCCCCTTGGGGTAGAATTAATCAAAATCCTTTCTTAGCGGTTGCCTACGTCATAACATCTACCTGCATGCTAAATTTCAGCCCGATCCGTCCAGTGTTTTGGGCTGTGCGTTGATAGATCACTATGTCAGTCAGTCAGTCACCTTTGAGTTATATATGTTTAGATTATTCTAAATATATATAACTCAAAGGTGACTGAAGGTGTATATGTATGTATAAACATACATATACATACATAAAAAATATTCCGCAGGAATCACTCCATTTGTTAGTGAAAACCGCATTAAAATCCGTTGCGCGGTTTATAAGATAACGTAAGCAAGCGTACATACGGCGGAAAACGACTTTATTTTACTATATATAAAAATATCTAAACGTACATGAATATTCAGCTCTGTTTTGATTTGTCCAATAATTAGTGGAAAACAATTAAATCATTGAAGTACAATTGCTGTCCTTGTAGCCCTGTAATATGCCATTAGAAATTTAAATTAACTTTGCACTATGTTTACCGTATCCAATCAACACGAAAAGTTTATAGTAATTAAATTACAATATCTGTAAGAGTGATTGCCGCTCGCCACATGACAAGTCACAGCGGTGAGCCTCGAAAACGCTTCCTATTTAAAGACGACCAAGATTCGTTTACAAATTAGACGAAATAACAGCGAGCTCTTTGAATAGACAACTTCCGGAGAATTTGATTGTCCTAATTGGTAATGATTTCTTACTCTGCGTTCCCACGTCAGTTTGTTTACTTAAATAGTCGGCCGTGAGTTTTTTTTGGTTGCAGTCTTACTTAATTCTTTGTAGAGTCAACTTCAGATATTTTCCATCTTTATCTACCTTTTCTTTTTTCAACTTTAGTTACCAAAGTCTAGTTATCTCACTTTGCGTCCTCATAATAAAATGATTGCTTATTCTGTGGGTTACTTTTAGCGGCAATACCTATAACATAAAATACAGTCAAGGAATTGTTAAAAAAAACATGTAACCGTTACTTAGCATATCGATTTCGTCAACTTTACACAGACTAGTTTTAGTGCTAGTGATTCATATGGGTTATTTCATGCCTCGGATCCATTGGTGGTTGCCGCAGTATATGCTAATGAATATTTATGGGCTTATTGTGTCCCTTAATCTTATTTTGTTTAATAGGTGACGGAGTATATAATCAAAGGGTAGGTTATATGTTTTTTGATTAGAATGTTGTATTCTTCTGTAGTTGTTCGAATATCCAAAACTAAATTACCCTTACTAAAGTACCTACCTACCAATGCTTCTCTCTGTATGATGTAGGTATCTTGTATCCACAGACCAGTAAGTTTAGTTGTCTGTGCATGTATCTAATGTCTAGGAACCAAAAAAATAATTGAAATAGGTATTAATAAAATAAAACCGGCCAAGTGCGAGTCGGACTCGCGCACTGAGGGTTTGGTACACGCTTGTAGGTAAGGTAAAGGTAAGTTTAAAAGTAGGAGAACTTCAAATAAGGTCATTATTCGTCGGTGACTCAATAGCGCGAAACAGGAATATTTTTTAGTAAATTCGCATAAAAAAAAACCTATTTACAGTTTTCAGATTTTTTCCTGTACTTGTGTTGTAAGACACTGCTTCCTGCCAAATTTAATGGTTCTAGGGCAACGGGAAGTACCCTGTAGGCTTAGATTACCTTGTGAGATCGCAAAATATGCGAAAATTTGCGACATAAACGGTCATATCATTTGTTCATATTGATTTACAGGTTTGAATCTTTTACAGCCGAAAGCGACTATAGACGCGGGTATTTCATATTGATTTGAATTTGATAACTCCTTGCGTTTTTGAGATAAAAATTCTTGATAGACAGACGGACAATAAAGTGATCCTATAAGGGTTCCTTTTTAGGAACGGAACCCTAAACACATGACCCAAAGTTGTATGTAGTATATTATCTACACTGAGCCCAAAGTATCTAATCGTTTTTATGTTCCTGATATGGATTAATTTGCTTCTAGAATAAATAATAAAACCGGCCAAGTTCGAGTTGGTGTCGCGCACCGAGGGTTCCGTACAAACTTGTAGTATCAAAGTATGTACGTTCTATAGTTCGCCCA
Organism: Falcaria lacertinaria; assembly: GCA_951449985.1. Lineage (NCBI taxonomy): Eukaryota > Metazoa > Arthropoda > Insecta > Lepidoptera > Drepanidae > Falcaria > Falcaria lacertinaria. Next base: position 4,998,418 of record OX602108.1, read on the forward strand.
TCGAAGAATTTGCTTTCTTAGTTAAGTAACACGTAGGATTTGTGTTTGAGAATGGGGGGCTTCACGCCCCAAAACCCTAACGGGGCTACGCTTCTTTCAGTACCAATGAACAATACATTTGCATACTGAGTAGCAATATTATCTCTTGAATTATTTTTGTATAGCAACATCACACAATTAATAACACATGATATTTGTGTTTGTGAGTGGGAGGCTTCGCCCCCCAACCCCCACCGGGTCTACGCTCCTGGACCCCACGGCGGCAATACTCTCAACAGCGAGATTCCTGGAACAGCGTATCAATCCATCTCCCCATCCGCCATCTAGTGTCGAATAGAGGCAGTGATATTTTTGTAAGATTGTTATATTACTTACTATTATTTTGTTATTACTCTCACTGATCTATGTTACACTACATGAAAATGGGATTAAACATTTTGAGAGACGAGGATAACGGGGTATGTGTTGTTGTGAAAGAAAACGGATATTTTGCAGCACACACTTTATTACTCTCACTTTGGCATCCAGTTAACGACTTAAAATAATGTAAAAACAAAAGTATGTAAACAACAAAATATAAAATATCATTAATCATTTGCAATTTTAATATAAAACCAATTAATTCCAAAAGTATTTGCTGTCGCCTGTGTCGGTAGCAGGATCATTTTTCGACTACGTATTCGAAAACGTTACTCGCAAATGTCAAAATTGTCATACTTATATTTAGTTCCACTGTTCACCGCCGCAACACTGTTCATTTTTCAACAAAAATAGTCGAAGGCTTCTGCACTACATTTTCACGGTTTTGGGATTTTTCCTATACACGTGCTGGCCCAAGAGAATACAACCGCTACGCTAGAGAGCTAGCATTCTACGACCCTTGTGAAATTACAAAATTTGCGACATAAACAGACTATAAACGACATATCTTTCCTTCATGTTGACTTGCAGATATGATATTTTTACAGCTGAAAGAGACCATTGACCCGGGTATATGATTTTAATTTCTACTTGATAGCTCTACGCGTTCTTGAGAAAAAAGGTCTTGACAGACAGACGGATAACAAAGTGATACTACAAGTTGTACGTAGTCTGAGCGTATACTCTGAGCTACAAGGGTTCCTTTTTTTCCTTTTTAGGTACGGAACCCTAAAAATGTGAAATATAATGGAAATGTGACATAGATACATGTGCTGATGATGCGTTCACTCTAAATTGTTTGTATGCTCTTTAGCCATTCTCCCGCATTCTAAAATACTTGCACAAATTCGGAACAATAAAGCTTTTTGCATTTTAGTCTTCCCTTATTGGCCATCCCAGCTTCGTTTTCCGGCCGTTGATATCATAAAGTATCATTTATATATAGTCAGGTACATGTTTACTTAGTTGTTTTACTGTGCGTGCGAAGCCGTGGGAAACAGCTAGTCATCACATAGAACCTAGACCACTAGATCAGCGTTAACCTTGGATCCGATGAGATATTGAAAAGATTCATGAATGGAGGTTCCAATCAAAAGCACCAACCCCTATAAGCACGTTACTTGAGACATGGTTATTATTTTCTCTCTTTCTTCTCAGTAAGGAAACGTAGAGTACATAATTGTTTAAGGAGAATTTTAAAGCCAGTTTTAAACTATTGAAGCCAGTTATTCGATAACAAGCTTATTCTTCTATGCTGCTACACATGTTTACGCAAAAAGAGCGGTAATCGATACCTCGGAGAATATACTATCGGTACGATATCGAATAGAGTAGGTGTAGCGCTGACCTAGTAATAAATTACTATGGGTTAGTCAGTGCACTGCATGCATTACGTATTTTTACACAATCAATTTAGATTTTGTGTAACCATTTAAAATCATTTCAATTTCATTTCATTACTAGCTGTGCCCGCGACTTCGTACGCGTGGAATTAATTTTATAGACAATTTCATGAGTTTAATTTTTGTGGCACCGTACCATAATTATTCATCCAGAAAAATTTTCAGTATTTGAATATTTTTGTTGCGCGGAATCCAATTTGTTTTCCCGAAATAAAAGTAATCTCAGTGTTATTGACAAATTCAATTGTTTTTTTATTTTTTTAGTTTGGATTTTGTTCTCAATTTTAAGGTTTTTTATTCGTTATGCGGGACCCTAATTATTTTTCCAAAATTAAAGTAGCCTGTGTTACGCCCAGTAAAATCAGCTATCTACCAGTGAAAGTCCCCCAAACAAACAGACAGACAGACAAAAGTTTTTTAATTGCTTTTTTGTCATTGGAAACGTGTTTCCTTTCATATGCATTACGTAAAAAGCTGTTATTTTGACATTAAAAACAGACACTTCAATTTTATTTATGTGTATAGATAAGTATTGCGAGTGTTGGTTCTTTTATTCGTCCGCGAATTTATCTTCTAAACATAGTTTTTTTTACCAGAGAACTAGAGTAACAAGGAAAATTTTTACATGTTGATGATGAAACCTAAGAAGTGTAATCAGGCAGTGTCACCAGCCGGCTTAGCCATTATTTACTATCTACAATCATTTACGCTATAGAAGCGAAGAACATGTATGGGAATCAAAAACTTTTATGTTATGTCACGTGGTCAAGTTTTTAATTCCCATACATTTGTTTCGTTTTCTATAGCGTTAACGATTACAGATACAAACCGCCTCTTCTCCCTAAAACTGCAACTGAAGGTGACCGTAGTCTATGTACGCTTGCTATGCCAGAGGTTTTATTGTAAGAAGTTGCAAGTGCAAGTCTTGTTCTTGAAAGTACTCGCAGGTAATCTGGTGATGATTTTGCTGATATCATGACATTTGTTGGCCAGAATCATTAAATTTTTTTTTTGATAAGTTCATTTACATATCTTGCTACCGGCACTGTGCAGGTAGGAAGGACATTTTGTCATCTACGTATTCGAAAACGTAACTTGCGAAAATATTAAAATTGTCATACTAAGTTTTTGTTCCACTTTTCACCGCCGCAGCGCTGTTCATTTTTCAATACAAAATTAGTCGAAGGCAATACGGATGTGTTCTCGCAATTTATTCATGCCCGAGCTACTGGTAGCAATAACATTTTTCATTGTTGTTCTTGTCTTAACAAGAACAACAATGAAAAATCAGCTATCAGTAGCCTTAGCTACTGATGTAAGAAATAAATGAAACCAAGGTAAGAAATAATTAAAAAAATATATATTTACAAACTACCTAGTTACTAGCTAGTATTTTTAATCTTTGGAATGTCTTAATAGAAATAGCTATAATTATTCAACAATATTTAGAACGACTATATACTTTCTCTTGGCTCTTACGTCACCAACAATTTTTAAAAATCTCATGCGAAACGCATCGAAATCACCAGCCAAGTGAAAATTTTAAACCATAAATAAACACGTTATTTTGAAGTCAAAGCTGATCCAAGATTCTGTTGTGCTCATAAAATCGTATAGTTGGTCGCAATACCATCGGTTTTCATTTACAAGTTCCAAGGCTGGTATCCAAACGGATTCCAATTCTCCCATTGAATGATACTCTCAGTCGGCCACCAGGGGTACGTGGCCTCTGAAATAGGGTTCGGGTTGGGAACAAATTTGTCCCTTTTGGTTTCGCCGTAGAACGTCACGTCTATGGCAGCTTTGAAAGAGAAGTAAAATCGAAATTCCAGGAACGCAGAACTCTTAAAATACAGGAAACATTCTTGCCTGAAAAATACAAAAAATAAGATTTTACATCTAAAGATTAGAGTACATATTCACGATCCGATTCTGAAAGCGGATGAAGCATCAGTACCTACTTAATAAGGTCCTTGAGAAAGTTTCAATTTCATCTTGCGCGACTTAAAACGACTGAAGTAGGTACTCTTCTTAAAGAAGGGTGATAAACACCTTGTAAACTTTGTAAAGGAATAATATCAGACATTATTTACACGATATCTCACTTCTAAGTCATGTCTAAGCTATTGAGTAGATAATACAACTATTACTGAATTCTAAAGTTATCACGAATCTTCTCGAGCGAATATGAACGTTGCATTTCGCAATTATTATATTACTTTAAACTAATCTTTTAAAAAGTGTAGGTATGTATATAAATGTATTTTGAGAGAAAATATTTTTTAAATAATAATTAGTTTTGTGACCATGTGTAATAACCATAATTAAAAGAGTACAATAATGCAATGAAACAAAACATCCCTCTTTCTTTTCATCGTAAACATAATAATGATTGTAGTTTTTTTATACCACACAATGGCAAACAAGCATACGGCCCATCTGATGGTAAGCTGTCACCGTAGCCTATAGACGCTTGCAACACCAGGGGTTTCACTCGCGCGTTGCTGACCCTATTCAGTTCAACCAAATGTGGTAGTGATAAAGGATTTTTACACACATATCATCTCTCTCTGTACCTGTTTTAGTTCTTACATGGATAAATATTAGGTCCTTACATATGAAATTGGCGTTTTGTATGGGAGGAACAAAAAGTCGAATATTTTTTAATATAATATATTTAATTAATCAAAGTATGAACCATTATTTTCTATGCACTTTTGCCATCTCATAGGTAGTTCATTGATCCCTTTACTAAAAAAAACAGTCGGACGGGAATCAATAAAATCTTTGAAGGCGATTTGGACTGCCCCATCGGAGTTGAATTTTTTCCCTTGCAAGAAGTTATCCAAATTTCGAAAAAAATGGTAATCTGTTGGAGCAAGGTCCGGGGAGTACGGAGGATGTCTTAGACTTTCCAATTGAAGCTCTTCTAATTTAGTAGCCGTCTGTAGCGCAGTGTGTGGTCTAGCGTTGTCGTGAAGCAGCAGTGGCGTGGAGCGATTGACCAGCCTAGGTTGTTTAGCCGCTAGCTTTTCCATCATGGTTTGCAATTCCTGACAATAGACATCAGCCGTAATAGTCTGGCCAGATTTGAAAAAACTGTAATGAACAATACCGGCACTAGTCCACCAAACGCTTACAAGTAACTTTTTTGGGGTTAATTTTCGCTTGGGGCAGGATTTGGCTGGCTGGCCAGGATCTAACCATTGCGCTGAGCGCTTCCGATTATCGTAAAGAACCCATTTTTCATCACAGGTAATGATTCGGTTTAAAATACCTTCATTATTGTGCCGGTTTAGTAATGTAACGCAGCAGTCGACGCGCGTTTGCCGGTTTGTTTCAGTCAATTCGTGAGGTACCCACCTTTCAAGCTTTTTAATCTTCCCAATTTGCTTCAAGTGAATTAAAACAGTTTTATCACTAACATTGCAGCCTGCAGCTAACTCGGACGTGGTTTGCGATGGATCCGCTTCCACAATAGCCTTCAACTCTTCATTATCAACTTGAGTCTCAGGCCGTCCACGGGGCTTGTTCTGCAGGTCGAAATTTCCAGAACGAAAACGTTGGAACCAAAAACGAACTGTGTTTTCTTTTGCAACACGACCGCCATACACATCATTCAGCCTTCGAGTTGTTTCCGCAGCACTAGTGCCACGGCGGAACTCGTACTCGTAAATAATGCGATATTTAAGGTTTTCCATTTTGTAAAATGAGTGACGCAAACAGAAAAAAACAGAAGAAAAAAAACAAATGAATGACGATCATCGAAGCACAAATACATGAGTCTATAGCTGTACAAATTTGAATTTGGAATTCCTTACCAAAGAGGAGAAATTCGTGATTAAAGTGGCCAGTACGAAAAACGCCAATTTCATATGTAAGGACCTAATATTTTCCTCCTCTTTCCTCTTTTTAAATACATGAGTCATTTAAGCCTCAGGGTACAATTTTATTGAGGTGATTAATGTCATTAATATCATTAAAAGAGTGGGACCCGTTCTTTCGCGTGGGATTTAGTGATCAACATTCCTGTATTCCATGCTGTTCAGAAGTAATGTAGTCTTTAAGCGATACTCTAATATTGCTTTTTCTTTAATTAGCACTGATTTATTTACCTGTGCCCGCGACTTCGTACGCTTGGTATGATTTTATTTTCATGGGCTTATTTTTTTTTGCGTGGAATCCCATTTTTTTTCGATAATTTTCGCATCAGCTATCTACTTTAGAAAGTTCAAACGTTCAGACTTTGTTCACAATTTCATGAGTTTTATATGTTGCGCGGAACCCTAATTATTTTCCCAAAATAATTTAAGCCTAAGTTACGACTTTGCCCAGCAGTAGGAAAACAACGGCTAGATAGAATAGAATAGAATAGAAGTTACGACTTATAGCATCAGCTACCCGCCAGTGAGAGTTCTATTACGGTTCTGTTCAAACCAGTGCAAACTTTTGGATTTTGTTCACAATTTCTTTAGTTTGTTTATTTGTTGCACGGTACTGTAATTATTTTCCAACATAAATGGTGTAGTATGGAATGTAGTACTTTAGCATTTTAATAGTCCATTAATAGCAAAGTAGGTCCAAGTTCTTACATGCGCATGTTGTGTCGATGTTGTCGGCTGTGCGCGCCTGTCATGTCTCTGTGGCAGCTGTGTTCGAGCCAGACAGCCGCGTTGGTTCGCGATGCTACCTCTAGGCGAACAATCGCGCATGTGAACGTTGCCAGTTCTTGGATCGTAGACTGCGCGAAAATAATAAAATCACTAAATACTCATCATCATTCTAGTTCCCTTATCCTAAGTCACTTAGGGCCCACGCCATATAATTTTTTCTTGTCCACTTAAAGAGTGTCGAAACTCTTCTAGCCATGATAAGCTTAACAATCCACACAGTGCTGGTTTTAGCACTACCAGCGCCCTAAGCGAGATTTATACGGCACCCCCTAAAAATACGGCCACGTGCGTGTCGGGACACGCGCAGTGTAAAGTTCCGTAGTTGCTCTTTATAAGTATGTGGCCCGTTCATTATTGGCCTGGAACCCTAATAGCATAGCCTTTGAGGCCCATCTGTTCCATTTCACACGCTCACTATTTCAATAGCTTAAAATTTACTAAGAAAAGATGATAATTACAAAAAAAAAACCTTGTGCAAAATTTTTGTCAACTAGCAACTCGTGGTTCTCTTTGTAGACGACACCCCCTCTTACTCTTCTGTCGCACTGACCTTGATCCATCGGAATCTTTACAGTTGCTGAAATATTAAATACACGAAGTGTAAAAACAGATAGAGTTCTAGCCGAAATGACGCACATCGAACGTAAAAGCAATACACATCATAAACACAAGCAACTTTTAGTTTTCCAATAGTTTATTCCGGCAACATTTCCAATAAGTTTCAGTACGCTTTTGGATCATAGGCTGAAATGCTAAGCAATCAAAATTTCTTGTATCATGTATTCAAAGGTTAGTATTCGAACCTTTGACAACCCAATAGTACATAATTTCTAACTATTCCAAGTAAACCTATTCTTATAATATTTTTGAATGTAGTATGAGTACGAAAATTGAATAAAAGTAAACTGAACGTACGCTTGAACATGATGATTTTAATTGGAGACGTGTGACGAAGCGCCAGCTTATACATGTCATTGTCTGCTTCGAAGGGCAGATTATCGATCACACTGGTGATCCAAGCGAGGTAGTCGTGGAATACGAGGAACTTTGTCGGCGCACCGCACCCTGGCCCGCGCACGCCGAACCCTAGCTGCAAGTGTTAGTGATAATACATGAAGTTTATAGTATTTGGTTATAGCATACGAGGCTGTGTTTAGTTTCAAAACACCTACAAGTGTCCAGTAGCCCCAGTTCTGCCTGGTAACGAGCGCTGTGCCCGCGTCCCACACACAGGGGGCGTCCGCAGCCTCCATCACTGCACATATTGCCGACTTTGGACTCATCTTCTCATAGGTCAACTGGAAAACCCAATATATAAAGTAGGTTGCATTGAAAATAAAATAACAGAGGTTAAAAAACACTACTTCAAACTGGTTAAGAGTTTCGACTGCAACATACATTAGCATACGATGATCTTACCTCAGCTCTGTAATAAAACTCCGCGCAATCTTTGTCATCCACAAAAGTCATCTTGTGTACTTTTTTCTCCATTTCACCGTTCTCTATAATAATATTAGTTTTGTTATACAAATGTGCCCATCGCGACATGCCACGCAAAAAAATTTGCATGTTATTTGATACTTGGCAGTAGCTCAGATTAGGTAATATACGCAGAGAATATTTGAGAATGAAATATTCCAATTTGTTCATTAGGGCGATAATGGTGTTGATTCTGTTGTTCAAAATTACTAAACTTAACTAATTTGACAGGTTTAAAAGTCTTGCTATCCGTTTCTCATGTGCGGGGTTAAATAAGCATGGCAATATTTTTAGGCCTGTCAAAATTAGGTAAATTTAGTAAAGTTGAACAACATAATTGGCACCACTCTTTACTCTGAGCTATAATATTGTCAACTTGTAGATGAATTATGTTTAAGCAATATTTCTGGGAACCTTTTTAATAATTATATAAAAAGATTACATAACTTTTAATTAAACAATGATAATTGCACTTACCATCAGTCATTTTGACCGCATAAAGTTGATCCATAACTAACGAACCTTTAATGGGCATACATATTGGCAGTACTGGAGCTGAAACACACAATAAACTTGCGATTAGACGGCATGTATAGATTAACCACAATAAAATTATATACTAGCTTTTTAATTTCATTGCGGCTTCTAGAAACTTGTCTAAAATCTCGTCTTGTCTAAAATGTCGAAAAATCTCTAAAAACTTGTTTGATGGTAAAATTTGCAGTCCAAATGGAGAATATAACTACGTAATTTTTCTCAAGACCCAAGCCAATAAGGGCTTGCTAAATTGCTTCCAAGCACTACGGCTTTCATTGCTGCATGCAGACATTAATTATTTAGTTTCTTCGGTAAGTGATGAACAAAAATAGGACTACAATCAGTTACCAACCCCCAACCAAAGTTATTCCCATGTCTTCGTAGGAAACTAGTTGTAACAGCGCAATCGACGCCATGGTGAATCCGCTTTGGAACTCTGGGTGAAGTATGTAATCTATTATATTTAACGCGTATTTCTCATCAGATTCTTTCCAAAATATCAACTCTGTGTTGTTTCTGCAATTAAACACATAGGGCAATATGTAGATTCCCATACTATTTGGGGTCGGCGCAATATGTATTTCTCGTCCCATCCTTCTCTATCAACCGTCATCTCTGTATTAACTTCTATTCTGGCCATGTTATCTTTCACACAATCCATCCATCATTTCTTGCGTCTACCTCGACCTATGTAAATATTCACATTCATACATAAATCTTTCTTACCACGTTATCTTCCTTCCTCCGCATGAATTGCCCATACCATGTCAAACGCTTGCTACTGAACTTTTCTGACACTGGAGCTACATTCTAACCACCTCTAATAAACTCATTTCTTACCTTGTTCATTCTCGTTACGCCACACATCCATCTTAACATTAGCATCTCAGTTGCAAGCAGTCTTCTTTCATCCGTCGCCTTTGTGGCCCAACACTCTGATCCATACATGACTAGACACAAATACAAATAAAAGTAGAGAGCACTAATAAAATATTCTATATTATTTCAATATTCAAGACAGATTTAACTAAACGCCATTGTACGACTTAGCTAGATACGCCATTGAGATCGTAGGCCTCTTACTGTGGAAGCCCGGAAATTATCATAGTAAGACTAGATATTCTACATCAAGCAGCTTTTAAAGAATGTTTACTTTCCTAGTTGAATCGAAGAGCATGGGGACTTTAAAGACTTGAGAGATGCTGCTAGAGTTAGGATTTACAATTAAAGTGACAAGTGCATATAACAAAGTGCTTAGTTAGGTAGGTTAACAAAATTAAAACAGACTTACGACAATTGCTCGGGCGGTATTTTAGACATATCAGCAGCAGAGGCTATGGCGAACGCTGGATGAACCAATATTGCGGGAGATACAGCATACTTTGTCTGGCCACCAATTTCTGGATACCAAACAAACAAATTTGTTTTATAATTGAAGCGGGGCAGGCCTACAGTAAACAGGACCTAGCTCTCTTTAAGCGAGCTTAGTCCGTATTCTAAGGAACTTTGTTGCTCAATCACGAAAAATCGGCGCAACGGATTGGTACGAAATTAGGCACACGTATAGTTTGTAGCTTGGATTAACTTTTTATACAGGGAAAATATTAGTTTCATCTGGGATTCTATGCTCCACGCGGATGAAGTCGCGGACAGAAGCTAGTCCATAATAAAAGCATGTAACAAGTGGTTCTCACCGAAGCTATGCTGCACGATCCCCAGCCAAGGGAAGCGCCATATGCCCGGTATCCGGCCCTCGGGCACGACCTGGTCACCGTCCGGGGCACAGATGATGTCATTCCAGAACACACTGCCGCTTAATTGGACTGAAAAAATATTTTTTCTATTTGTTGGTCTCATCGACAGTTAAGATTTTCCAAGGGTTAGTCACGTTAGCGGATTATTATGAATACAGAATTTCTACTTAGACGCAGGTACCTATAACTGGTTTTCTCAGTTATTTAGTAGTTAGAAAGCTCGTGATATGCTTAATTGCTATTCTTCAGTGAGTAATTTATAAAGAAAATACCAACTCCCTCAATTGGGCAATCTCAGGACTAAAGAGAGATGGTAAATGCTTTGCCAAAAGCATATATGTAATCGAATTAGAGTAACTATTTATTTTAGTTCTAGTCTTATCTTATCTTATATCTTTAAATGAGCAATTCTTGTATATATATAATTGGAAGCTCGGAATCGGCTCCAACGATTTTCATGAAATTTAGTATATAGTGGGTTTCGGGGGCGATCAATCGATCTAGCTAGGAATCATTTTTAGAAAATGTCATTTTATTCGTGTTTTATCAAATTAAACATAATCTTGGAAGAAAAATAACAAAAAGGAGTTGACTCTTCCTGACATCTATTGGCGAATAATAATACTACTTTTGAGCACAACAGCAGATGGCGTTGTTAAGTAACACGAAGTCAATGAGTGTTTGCTTTGAGGTTAGATTTAATTGTTTATTAAATTCCAAAAAACACAATTTATAAAAAAAAAACACCGAGCAAAGCTCGGTCATCCAAGTACTTATATTAATGGAGAGACATCAGCAGTGAACATTTAAATTTAAGCACTGCACTTCAATCAATCTGTTAAGCAGGTGTATATAAAAAAACATCGTACCATTTAACATGATCAACAACAACAATAATAAAACCGCACTTTCTTGACCACACAGTTTGCAGCGCACCATCTCGATCACAGCACTAGAACACGAACGACAGCTGTCCCTTAAAACGCCATCTTTATAAAGACGAGGAAGATATTAGTTTACATAATAGATGAATTAGCAAACCGCGTTGAGAACATTGTAGTTTTGGGATTGGACTCGTCAAACAGACAACTTCCGGAGCATCTGATTGTTCTATGTATTTGTAAACGACTTCTAATACAGTATTCCCACGTTAGTTTATTTGCGCAAGGATTGGAAATTTTCCTCGATTAGAGAGAGGGATTTTTTTTTTTCATTTGTTAGGTATTATTAATTTTCCTTAATTTTAAAGAGAGTTAGGGCGATTGGGATCACCTGTGAGTTTTCCGATTAATATTGGAGCCGCCCGACTGGGGACTGTACCTTTACCTTACAGTGAGGACCGCAGTGAAATAACACTACTTTGATGAAGTGTGTTACTGCGGTAATTACGGTTGCCTGTGCTCCGCGGGCATACGCTGGGCTAGTAGTAATGCTGCTAGCACAGTGACTCCTCATCAACAACAGGGTTGGCAACTCGTTAGTGATATCCCTGGTATTGCTAGCGGCTATAAACTAAGTTTTTTAGAACAGTCATGTTTGATATAGCATGAAATCAAAAAATACTTAAATAATACAAAGTACTTTCTGGGACTCCTTACAATTTACAGCATATAGTCTGCTTCGTTCACATGACATAGGTACCTGTGCTACATACTACTAAGTTTACTTAAAATTACTCTCAATGGGAAAAATACTTCAGATATATATATACCCAGTATTTCTATTTACTAGAATTTTGCTTCGAAATGCATCCGAAATTGAAATCAGGTTTCAGTTCTAACATAAAACAAAAGTTTACCTTTTTAAATAAATTCACACCGACATCTTTCAGGGTTACTACAGCTGCTGCCTGCTTCAACTTTTAATAAAAAAACAAAAAAAATTAAGTACTGATATTTTATTTCTAACGTTACACGATTCACCTTTACCAATTCGCATAAAGGGAGTGCAGGTGGCTGTGCTGGGGCGCGTGGGTCAACTCCCACTCATCGGCGTCAGGTATTGGCATGAAGTCACTGCCCTGATACAAGTAAGATTTGCCCTTCCGGCTTCTAAATCCGACACGAGATATCCAATGTGGTATATCCTTCTTGCGAGGAAAACGTTGTGTGTGCGCTAATACGTACACTTTAAGATCCTGTAATGAAAGTGTTATTTATTTTTACTGAATCTGGAAATGTTGATATCTGCATATTATATTGAATGTTCTTGAGGTATGAAAACTATTATATCTACAGTAATTTTACAGTTTAAATGAAGAGTAAGAAGAAACCAATGGCCCTCGACCCCAAAAAACAACTTGAACTTAGCAAGCGATGTCAGAAGGTGGATGGAGAAACAGAATCGGTATTTACCATAACAATTCGGGCAACTTACCTCGCAGTACATCAATGCAACTATTAAATTATCACTTGTTTGCTTGAAACGTATATCTATGGGATCAATTTTGATATCTGTTGAAATAGACAAAAGCTACACTATTTAAACAGTCAAATTAAGACAATAAGACAGGTACATACAATTGTGGTGCTCTATTAAAAATCAGGGTCAGGAGCAGCCACTGAGTGCGCCTTAACGAAAGAGGGCAGACAAACATATGGCCCGCCTTATCGCAAGTGGTAACAATAATCTATGGAAAATTTAACACTTCGATCGCGCTAGTCGCTCTAGTTAGACACTTTCCATAAAAAAAACAATAGAGAATGCAGTCGCTGATACATTTATGAGAATCGCATAGCATATCATCTTGGGTCATTTGGGTAACGAATTCCTTTCACTTTTCTGAGGGTCGGAAGGAATATGTATGAATATAGACGTTACGAAAATTCTGTGCCGTGATTTACACTAACACATTTTACCACAAGCTATGTTTTTGAATAAAAATAAATAAATAAAATTATTTCAATCAAAAAATTCAATGTATTTTGATGTTAGCCTGTAGGGAATAAATTTTCAGACCCAGTTTAAAAAAAATAGATGTAACAATATCCTCCAGAGATTATTCCGTAGAATCACGAGACAGATTGATAGCGTTCGTCAGTTGTGTAGCTATGTTTTTGTTATACTGATATGCGTGAATTATTTATAGCATTAATGGACACACCAATTAGCGCCTGTGTTGGATAGCTCCAATAATGTCCTCTGTCATTCCGCTCAACTAGCAGCTGTTCAACGCTCGGCTCTGTAAGTATCACCATCTTCGCTGTCCAATTCACAGGTATAGTTACTTTGTCATCAGGTAGATTTTTCTTAAGCAACTTCGTTTGCTGAAGTGTAAATCACGCCAGATTATATGAAGTGAAAAGCTGTCAGGTAGAATAATTTAAAAAAGACACCAGTTAGGTATATAACTTACATTAGCAGTTGGAATTTTGAAAACGTAAGTAAACTCATGGAGGATCGGGGCCCAGTAATAGAAACAGTACCAGACCCCCTCAACAACGGAATAAGGATTGAACCTAGCGTTTCGGCTGAATTCTTCGCAAGTGGTGATTTCATGTTCCTCCATTCCTGTCGGGCCGAATGTGCCCTTGGCCATTGATATAAATGGTGACGTTATTATAAACGACTGGACACATGACACAACTAAATGTTTAAACATCACTGACCGAGTAACTAAGAGCAAAGGTGTGTAAATTGAAACTGTTAGTCCTTTTAAACATTTTTTGAAGGATGTATCACATTTTATGCGTGTGTTGTAATTTGTTTGTTGCTGTTGTTTACCTACCTTCCTTTTGTGTTCTCGGTGAACGATCAACAACATCTCAACGAAACGTGCACTCGAACAATCTACACCTACATAGAAAACTGTCCGCAGCTATAACGGTATCCAGAAAGAAATTGTGTAACGAATAATTCACGTACCTATACCTAAAGAATTACATTTAAAAACAGTATATTTTTATTGCAGACCGCCATATGTTAATAATTGGACAGCATTGTAGTCACATTTTAAAAGTAAGTACATCTACCTAGGAATTTTGGGACAGACAAGCCCCCAGCTGGAATTGACTTGCGCAATATCACAACTAATTAGCCCACCTTATTGAATAGTTTTAGTGATCCTAGATGAATTGTAGGAAGTAGGTACATAGAGTTACGCAATATCTACGTGTTAGAACTTATCCTAAGTAGAGAAACGTGCTCGTCTACGACAGTCAATTGTTATTATTGACAAGCTGACTGTAAGGGTCGACTACAGAATATAGTACCCTAAACTGGTAGGTATGGTATGCTTAAGAAAATGTGATTGCTTATCTTCTCTCTGTGGAGATAGGAATGTTACCTTTGTAGGTAATCGTCTGGTGCTATACTAAAATTGTATGCGCATTCTATAATATTGCGATCCAACTTTAGATTAAGTGTAGTGTAACTAAACTTACTAAGAATTTAATTCGCATCACAAAGGGTATACAATAAATAAAATAAAATAAATTTACTTCACGTTACTTGAAGTTTTTATTTGTATACACATATTAAATTTAACATTTAACACATAAGCTATTAGTATCGGTTTAACCTATACAATTTACATATTACTTAAATGAACTTACATTACATTGCAACTGCTAGTTATGCACCTTTACAAAGCGAGTGCTTTATTGTTAATTAGTTTACTTGTTTTGTAATGGCTTATTCCATGCAGTTGATTGATTATACAGAGCCGGCTTTAGGGGTAGTAAGTAGCAGTAGCGGGTAGTCCAAGGGATGGGACAAGATGGAAGGGATGTAACAGAGTAACCACCATGCGCGAGCGCAATGCCACAGTTGAACCAAATTAACTAATTAGTCACTATAATACACTTCAAATAATTTTGCAATACGTTTTCCGCCTCTACGGAATGGCGAATCATCAAATTAATGAACGGTTTACATACAACTATTTTTATGGAATGTTTATCTTACGAATACCTAGTTTAACAAAATTCGCGACAAATGCGTAGGTATACGAAATGCTGATAAAAAGGTCATAAAAATATAAATCCCTAAATGCGCAAAAAGATAGTAAAGTAGTTAACTATGTTACTAAATTGAGGTAACACCGAGAGAAGGTAGAAAACCAAAGCCTCATTAAAGTTATAATGTAGCCGTTAAATGCTACATGCTAATGCTTTTAGTAGGTAATTAGTTAAATCCTAAACAGTTCTTTCAAATTAAAAAACAGAAAAGTTAATCTAGAAAGACGCGGTCTGAATAAATGTATTACTAAATTAAATAAATGTTATAATGTTGAAATCTATAAAATGTATTATGTATGTCACCTTACTTTACAAAATATAAGTATATTAAACAACAGTAGGTACTCGAAGATAAATATAACACATCGATCGTTTTGACAACTTATTCCTCTAAAGATTACTTGCACATATGGGACGATTTAAAAACATATGTTTGCCTATAAATCTGGACGCCAAAAGGATTGAAAGTTAATTGTCAAATGTGTATTAAGTATTTGGTAAGATTTCATTTCAATTATTATATAGGTACCTAAATGATTAAGTACGTAGAGGACCTAATAATGATGTGATAAAATCGAAAAACCATTCATTAAAATCCTTCAACTTTAATAAAATAACTAACTTGACTAGCTAATATAAAAAATGTGTCATAAATAAATATTCAAAAGACATATTTTGTGCGACTATCTAAGTAGATACGGTATTTTTAACAAAGAATTAAAATATTATGCAAAAAGTAACTTAGGTATACAATAATATACTAACCTAATAATTATGTTGAATATTAAAAAATAACATCAAAAAAAACTGATTATTACAATACAATTATACGTAGTAGATAACATTGATTTTCATTACGGACGAATTTGAATGTTTTGAATGATACAAAGGATTAGAAATATACCTACTGTGAATTGTTTTATTCAAATCATATTAAAATTATTTCCTCCATGCGTCTGTCTTTAAATATATTCCTCTTCGATCTTTATATAGTTAAATATAATGTATGGCGGAATTTATTGTTAACAGAGGTGTTTTATATCAAATTTTCAATGGGAAAGGTTCCAAACTTGTAAATAGTAATACCTACATACACAAAATGGGAATGTAAATTGTATAGGAACAAAAGTTCAATATTCTATTTTCTACTCCACGAGACCAAAGGTCTTATGCAAATGGTTATAGTTACACAAATATAACACAACATTTCTTCACAACATCATCTGTTCTATTATAATCTGGAAAGACAAAATATTATTCTAACATCGATGTAGAATTAACCACACAAATTCTGACATTACATATCTATTGTTTTTATTGTGTATTTTTATCCAGATTTTCAGTTACACAGATAACTCACGTCAATTTTTTATCTAGGTTCTGTCACATTATGTGCATAATATTACGTAGTATTGTAACATTGATAAAGCGAAAACATTTAGCTTCTTAATAATGAATTTTTGAGACGGTAACTGTCCCCATGCTTAAACATCAATATCTACTACTATAATTCAATTGTGTGCTTTTCGTGAACTATGCTACCATTAATATTAATGACGGTTTTATTGTACAAATTATAATGTTGCCATAATTCGGTAACACATGCAGCGCTGATCAAAAGATCACAGCATATTTCGTTATACCGTAAAAATACAATGATGTGTCAATAATTATGGTTACTGTTCTCAGCCAAACTCAATTCCTAACTTATGCATATCTCCAATAGAGCGAAAAAAATATTTTTCATATAAATATGAAACTTGGGACTGCAGCCTACAACTCTGCATTGATTGCAACCCTCTTTCCATCAATGAACATGACGCCAACACAGCCCCTTCAAACTTACCAATAAATGATATCATTATAAAGCTGAACGAACGAACATACCAATAAATGATTATTCACAATTCAGTGGATTTATACATTCATTTTTATTACTAACAGTAGCGAGCTAGTCATTATAATGAGCATCACTCTTAATTTATAATGACAGATTAGGAAAATTATTGGAATTTGTAAGGTGGTGGAAATTTGCCCTAAGTCGTGTTCATTTCATAGTATTGTGTTCGAAAATGTTAAATGTTAGAATATATAATGGCAATATGTATATTGTAATCCGTCTGTTTACCGAGTGCTTAATTTAGTAACATGTCAGTGAAAGTATCTTTAAAATAAACCTTTTACCATTCAGATTTTTATAATTTCACTCCCAAAACTTAATTTTTGTTCTAAATATTTCCGTCCCGCATATTAATTTATTGATGTTGTTTTTATGAATAGCTCTTACCATAATTAGGCGAATCTTATTCCAAGTAAATACAATTTCTTACGCTTTTTTTAACTAGGTAACTTGTTATCACAGACAATTTACTAACCAATGAAGCGAATGTGTAAAAACCGAGCCGTCAGAAATATTAAGCACATAGGTTTGTATTTACTAGAGAAGACACAAATTAATTCGTATAATGTACGTATGTAACTAAACTGTCTGTCGCGCGCTGAGCTCGTCTTATTAAATACTACGTCGTTGATTCAATCGAAAGATTACTATCATTATACACATATATGATTGTATATGTGTATGTTTTGTATATCAAAAGAATTTTGGCACACATTTATAAGATTTTTTCTATAGCTATTAATTACCATTAAAATTAATATACCTACCTACAGTTTAGTAAATTTTATGTAATCATGTTCTACATGTTGATTACAAACACTAAGGTCCGGAATGAGAAGGAGCTTTCGGTGCTCCTTAAAACTTGTTGCCTCTTTTTTATTACCTAAGTATCATTGTGTATAAGAAAGCTTAAATGCGCAGTGAGCGAACCAATAGTATAGAACCTCCATGCCTACTGCACACCATGTATTTGATAAGTTTAATAGACAATTAATTCTTATTTCGTAACATCGATATTTAATAACGTTCATAAGTTTAATAACATAATGCTTATACCTACCATTGTTTTTTGCCAATTTCATTTCATTCTAACGTTCGCGATTTCGCGGCTAAAGATTTTGAATGTATTGCCTCCCGTACTTATCGGGTAGCCGTACTTACCTATATCATATCTACTCATGTGTTCATAGTTCGCAATGCCCTATTGCTAAAAGATTTCTCTTACCAATACAATGTATGTTACTAGACTAAACTAGTCATAAGTACATCCTCATTTTAGTATACACAATTAATGTATGATATTGAAGAACTTAGGACCTAAATAAAAAAAACTGTTTTTCTTGTATCTCTTTACATGTATCTTTAAACAGATATAACTTTGCGGGAATTAGACCGTCACAGTATATCTGTTTCATAAATTTTATTCGTTGCAGCTACTGCGTCGGAGGGCTTAGCAGGCGTGAAGACGAGCTTGTCTGGAGGCGCTCGGTCGCAGTCCCCGGCCAGGTGCGTCATGCTGCCCGAGATGGGCGCGGCTGCAAGATTCATCTTCATCTTGCTCAGCAAGTTGGACTCACTGCCTGTTTTTTTCAAGTCGGGCTGCGCGGAGAGCGGAAGCGCAGGCCCACTGCGCTGAATCATTTGCAGCCGCGCGTACTGTTCCTGCAACGCTCGTTGCTTCTTGAGAAGCTCCTGGTGGCGCTGCTCGAGCAGTGCCTGGCGCGAGCCGTTGTTGTCCTCGGCGGGGTCGCAGGTGGGGTCCGGGCGTGGCGGTGAGCCGGGGGAGGCGGGCGAAGGCGGTGAGGCGAGCGGGGAGCGCGACGTGGTGCGGGGCGGGGGCGGCGGCGGCGCGCGGCGCGCCGCCAGCGCCAACAGCTCGGGGTGGCGCTCGGGCACAGGCGGCTTGGGCGGGTGCTGGCCGCGCGCGCGCACCGGCGGCGAGGCGTCCGTATCGCTGCCGCTCGGGTACGAGTGCAGCCGCCGCAGCGCGCCCTCGCCGCGGCCGCCGCGCTCCGGCGGGCGGGTGAAGGTTTGCAGCTCGTCTAGTAACGCATCGAGTGCGTTTTCAGGGCGCAGGTCCGCTGCTGCGCGGGCTGCGGCTCGTCCGCCGGCGACGCCGGTGCCCTGCGCACCATTGCACGCACTTCTAGTTCTGCTCGCCAATTTCCAACAGACATTATAAAAGCTGGGTTGCAAGCCAGACTCGAATCAAATACAGATATAAGAACAATTGATTATTTGAGTAAAGCTCAAAAACAACGAATATTTTCTTGCAACCACGCTTTTAGAACGCTACAGACCCACATAATATGCCAAAAAAACATTTAGAAAAACTCATTAAAGATCCATATAAGATACACTTAGTATTCACAATTATTTATAGAGCTAAATGTCTTAATGCGATCACAATCATTCAAAAACAAGAAAATAGTACAAAAGGCGATTATTTGACTTTTTTGTCGCTGAATATTGCAATGCTCTTTATTAAACAGGTAGGTAATAATTTCATTTAATATTACATCATAATGTAATACATGTTTAATATATTGCACAAAATGTTTATTCTACGACAAAAAAATGAATTGAGGTGTAGTCGAGCGGCCCATGACATGTGAGATGTGCCGAGAGGCGGCAGTTAGTATCGGAGTAATCGGAGGTGGCGTACAGGTGAAAAACTCAGAACAAAAATCAAGAGTACATAACGAATAGGCGGGTAGATAGATGGGTTCTAACGACTAATCGTGAATTAAAAGATACAACGTAACCACTCAACTATTGTGATTTAAAATGCATATGAAATGTACGTAATGTTGGTAAGTACCTCAATCTTAACAATTGTGATGATTTTGCCATTAGTCAAAAAATTGTAAGGTGAATTATTTACTTTTGAATGTTTGCCAATATAAAGGAAGCTATGTCAATTTAACTTTTCAATTATAATCTAAACTAATACAAGCTGCATGAAATTACTACAATTTTACATGGTCACTCATAATAAGTAGGTAGATACTGTGCCGAATTTCAAATATAGGTACTTTTTATTATTCATAATATTCAATAATATTGTAATATAAAACGTTAAAGCATAATAAGAGAATTACCTGTGCTCCAGATGCGTGGGTTAATTTTATTGGTACCATTAGCAGCTATTACTAATGAGGGACCAGGAACTGTGGGAGCTTGAGCGGCGGAAAAGTAAAATTTGCAACTGATGATAATCTTACCTGATATAACGACAGCAAAATTGCCGTAAGAAAAAAGCAAATACTTAATAAAAATGTTACTTTAACAGAGTGAAAAGAGATAGTTAGAGACGATCTAGGAGGAGATGAGGACGTTATGGCATTCCATTCAGATCCGGAATGGGCAGGTTAGGGCTTTGAGCTGCTTCATCTATCGAGATCGCGCTGCAACAGAAACAAAAAACAGCACGATGCACTAACTATTATAAGCTACTATAAATACCTACATCATGCTTGTTAGTTTACAATATTATGGAAGAGCCTTTATCATTTGCATGATATGCAAGTACGACAACATATACTAAAAATATGAAAACTCATGAAAGTAATATAAAAATATGTGCTATTGCGAATACAGAATGTAACAGGTCCAGTTTTGTAACTTCAAAAATGTTTTGCTATCTAGGTATACTGTATATTAAATATAATTATTCTGCAAAACCAGGACCAATAAATCTGTACATATTTTGCAAGTATTTAATCATACTCAGCGTAAATCAAACCACATTTTAAGTCACTAGTCTTCTAGTGTAATTGATTGACTATTAATGCATTGCACTTCTATTTTATTTCAGGTTTGATTTGTACAGAATATTCAATTAAATAGTAATTTGAATACTTCATATCGTAAGTTGTACCATGCAACGTGCAATACCTAAGCGTGATCTAAAAACGACAACTGATTGTTAATTTAAAGACGGGTTGGTTAGTCCCTGTAATGCACAGCTGAATAAATTCTAGAAAATACAATTAAATTAATTTCGTTATTAATGTCAACTTACGTTGTCTCACTACGTTTATTTAGTAACCAATTATATTCATAGCTCCTAGCGAGACAGTGTTATACAAGGATTAACCCGGAAAAGGGACATACAAAATATATATAGTAAAAAAAAATACTCTCAACTCTGAAGATACGGGTTTTAGCAAAATAATTGTACTCGACTTTTCAAAAGAGATAATTTATCGTGCCAGCGACAGTCAACGTCGTTAACATGTACTTTCTGCCTATAAAAATATTTTATGCCTACCTAATTTAAAAGCTTTGAATTTATTTATCCATGAAAACGGAATATCAGTAAAAACATTTTTTTATGGTTGAAGGGGAATTATCCGTAATCTTCCGTATCCGTAATCTTACAAGCCGTTTCCAAAGATGCTTCGAAACTTTCAATAAACACCAAGTTTTCACATAAGCTACCAGTTATTCAATAATATATGTAAGCATGCGCACCGCTTCTTTCAATACTGTCTGAACTGCAAAAATATGCAAAATATCTGTGTGTCTCCAATGTTGACCGATACAAAAATCGGGTACTTTATATATATATATATCACAAAAGCATTGAGTTCAGTTCGGTGCACCACCATGCCTACATAAAATAGCAAAATTCGTGGTATTTACATTTAATAAAGAAAATATGAATATCGAAAGAAAAAATAACAAGGAAGTAATTATTTACGGATGAGGTAATAATGAAGTATAAAATATACAAATAAAATTATTAAAACGTATGAATGAATAATAATATTAATGGATATAATAATATAACGAAGAGATTTATTACTCGCTAGTAACAATAGCTTCTCTGAAGAACTGACTGTGTCTCCAGGCGAACTGATGGACCATCACGGAAAACAGACCACGAAAATCATTGTTAAATAAATGTTAATAAAATACATCACATTAAATATAAATCACAGTCTAATAGTTAAAATAGTTTGCAAGAAAGAGTAGCTAGAAAAGTTAGCACATGGCCATTTACGGGCATGCCTAAAATTACTGACGTTACGTACTGGGGCGATGAGCCTGTTTATGAATCTGCCAGCGGCATATGCGCAATATCTACAGGCTCATGGTAACTAATGAATAATAGCATAAATGTGACTGGACGAGATTTCATAATGCCCCTACCATTGACAGTAGAAGATATCCGTAACCGGGATTTGTTTCCTAACTCAAACTATAATTTCAACAAAGGTAATTTATTATCATACCTATACATAGATTAAAACGGTGAGCCACCGTAATGGATCAATATGCACAAGTCGGAAATTATAAGAGGAACATTATTTCATTCCAAGCAACCATATCACCGATTAATTCGAGATACAAAAACGAGGTCAAATATTTTGAACAAAATGTGTTGGGTATTTATGTATCGGCCGAAAAAACATATTTTACTTATAGTCATTGTTGTTAAGTTCGTGTCCGTTTCAGTTTTAGTTTTAAACACATCGATTCCTTTATTGACTTTAAAAGATATATTGTACTTGTTACATAAAATCGAAATTTACTATATTTGACCACATCAAATTATTATACTCCATTTGAATCATGCATTTTGGTTCAGATTTCATCATGTAATTGTCGTTCGATGCCTTCAAAGTAATAAGATGTCAAATTATACACCAAATGAAATATAAGGACAGTTTGGGTGACTGGCAATATAGCAAGATAAGTTCATTTTCGATGTTAACCAATAAAAATATACTTTTACTTTGTAGAAAATGCACTTCTGTTTAAAAAAAAAAAAGATTTAAAACTCGACAATGGGTGACATAGTTACTTTTTCTTTACAATACCTAATAGTTTCAGGCATCTCTTTACTGACCCATTACAATGAATCTGGAATCCTATTTAATAAAGTGATCTTTATGATTTCCTTTACTTGATTGAAGAGGTACCTAACCAATTCCATAATTTAACGATTCATATAAAACTTTTATTGAGATTATAGATCTAACAATTCCCGATGGCGATCCACCTCATGTCGAGGGGACAGACGGAACGTTGGAAGTCAACACGAAGCCCCTCGTCTATCTTCTGTTTGGTTTCTTAATCTCGGTTTACGTTGTAAACACAGACAATGTAACATACATTTAAAAAATATAGGTGTGATGAGTGCCTTGTGAATTTAAAGATCTATACCCACGTATCCCAAGAATACATCTTGTTACCACCGCAGAAAAACTCGAGAAACGACTGACGACAATATACACGTCTTTCGTGCAAAATAATGTACTTCCGAACAAAATTATGTCCTCATATATTTATGTTACTTGAACAAAAAAATATACTTGGATTAGCAGGAAATCATAAAGAACATTCAAGATGGAATAGCCACTGTTGCGAGTGACATTTGTAGGGCAGTCTACTGTACCAGACATAATGTTATTAAAATTGGCATTGTTTTCCTGAAGCAAGGATTATAAAATGCAACTTTAACGGATAGTGCATTGGTTGCAGGGATATGTGCAAAATAATTTTCATGTTTCATAGTATTCTGTTTTGTTTCATCACACTCTGTCTTGGTTGTAACATTTGTACCGTTTCAGAGATTTTAACATTTGATCAAAGCTCTTTTGCCGAACAAATTATGTTCAGAAAATTCAATCAAGCATCGTGAACCGACGAATAGTGGCGATATTCAGTAGTAAAATGACTTGTGACATGTTACTGTATGCTGTATTACAAATTTAACAAGCGGTGTTACGTAAAATAAGCTATTAATATCATTATTAGCATATTTTAACTCAACATGGGTTTAACTGAAAAAACCATTTCCCTTTTCATGTACCTATCGTATAAATATACCTATATAACTATCATAAAAACATTGTACATACAATTTCAGTATTTTATTATTGTATTAATCCCTTAATTCAAAAACAATGAAGCAATATGTGTTACCAAATTAGACATTATTCGTAATAAGAGGTGCTATAGTTTTACTGAATGCGATTTTTTATGGCAAGCGTAATGTACCAAAATATACCTGTGCGATCTACAGTGCCTACTAAAAGTGCTCATAATGTTGTAGATATTAATAGCCGAGTGATGTTATCAAACTTATCAGTAAGTCAGTGACAAAATGCCTTCCAAGCATTAATTATATAATTGGTTAATATATGACGAAAAATTATCTCGAGAGAACTAAAACGTGTTTTTATCTATTATTTTATTTATTTCTGTGTAAGTACCAATATTTTTATTGTAAAGTTTTCACCGAACTATTGTAATACGACAATAGATGCATTCTATTTATAACTGCCATATATTCATTGTGCGTTAATATTAATTTAAATACTTGAATTGAAATAATTTCGGGACAGAGCGTGACGTGTTGATAATTTAATTAGAATTTTGTATGCCAATTTCATTTTACATTTGGACGAAATACACCATGCATTTCGCAGAAGATTAACAAATCACAAAAATTTTGAGGCCAATATCTTATTTAACACCAGAATACATATTGTAGGGTAAGTAACTAAATAACAAACTGTTTATGGGCCTAGACCACTTCACCAAATCCTTACCAACGCATCATACATGCTATTTGTATATATAAACGGCAATCGTTCCTGACAGATCTATCAACACACAACTCAAACCACTGAAAGGATTGCGCAGATAGTTATAATGGCGTAGGCATCCGCTTAGACAGTATTTTTCAAAATTCACCACCTGCTGCAGTGAAAGGAACGCGAGTCCAAAGTTTACAAATAAATATAAAATACACACTTTTATTCGATCTTCACAGACGTCCTTCTGTACAGAAGTAAGTCAATGCGTGTTTAAGCCTTTATCAAAATTCAACCCCTAAAGGAGCGGTATAGGAAAATACATTACCCCTAATTTAACGCTAGATTATGATATAATCATGCAGTTCTCTAAACATTCGTTTTGTGTACTATGGTAAACTCAAAGCCCAGTAGTGTAGTAATTAATAATTAAAGGTTTAATATAAGTCTGATAACTGTCCTAACATAAATAAATAGGTAACCTTAAAATTCGAAAGTTGCATTACCTACTTGTATTGATAAATTTTATAAAACTTTACATAAAACCTTCTTTTTGCTCGTTAACAAACAAATACAAAAACACACTGTGAACAAGTAACAGTTTTGCGTTCACTTGCTTCAGCACAGCGTTGAAGAGCCGATCAGTCAATCTGGGAAGCACTGATTGGGTAGAGATAAGCAGGATTCATGGGCTATTTTTACACTCTGTGTATCTTACTTTATAGATAAATCTAAAGAAAATACGTGCAAATGTGTGGTTGTTGATTTCGTGAAGTGGTTTTCATCCCTTACTTAAAGTAATATTATGATGAAAATTACATACTTAACTGGTAGGTAAGTGGCTAACTTGAAAGCGGAGAAACTACTAATAAATTGATGCTAGTTTATGTGTTAGGTAACGATGCAGATGCATGCAGGCGCTGTAACAAGATGGGCGCATGCGATACATTGGAAACAGACAGCTGACGGCGTGACACTATACAAAACAAGGCAAGAAGTGATGTTGGGGAGCAACTCAAACAAATAACTAACACTCCGCAAAATAATCGCAGTGTTGGAAAAAAATGCAAATTTTATAACTTTTGGCAAACCTGCAATTGTTAAGCGCGTGTCTAATAATGGTTTACAAATTATACATATTTGATCATCTGAAACGCTATAAAACAAGTGGATAATCATACGGATGTCTCCAAAATCTCTGAAAATAGTGAAATGTTTCAGTGAATATTTTGAAATTTTTCAAATATAAGTTACCTATATTTCATTTGAAGAAAATACTTTTACTTACGTATATTAAAGGTATACGGTACAGTGTATATCTGTCCACATCAATGATATAGGTACACTAAAACACCGAAATAAGCATGTTTTTTTCCTTTTTTCTTTCCTGAATTTATAAGTCGGGGTGTTAAATCAATTTTATTACCATGGTTTAATCTCGGTTGAACATCTTTTTGGTCTACTAGACGTAACAGTTGGGCTGGTTTTTAATAATTCGGTGCTTTAGCATTTTATTAATACCATCTGATCATAATTTGAAGTTTTACATGTTTTCGTACTTAAAAATATTTTCTTTGAGTAAAAAAATGCGCAGCGCTCATATAATATATCTTATCTGGGAGCGGACCACTGTACTTTTTGTACCTTATTGTTGGTCTGGGGTTCGTGGCAGGAGGCGTCGGACCTGAGGTCTTCTTCCGATGGGCCACCCGTGGCTATCGAACTCTGGGAGGAGACGGGAGAAACTCGGCCGTCCGTCAGCGGTAGGCGCTGCTCTTGCACGCATGCGAGCCTTAGATACATCAAATTATTTCATTTACATCCACTCGCACAAATAAAACAGTATCCGCATTTCAATTCAGTACATAGATAGTAATGAAAAACGCAACCGAAAATATTTGTCGGATGTTTGTTTGTCTTGCAAATCTGTTACCCGGCAACATCGTGTTAGACCCAGAGCTGGCACTAGCATTATTTAAGATACGGTGCTAATGATGATCAATTATTAAATTTAATTACCGCTTGAGTGTAACCAAAGTTCCGGTCAACTTTTTGCACCGGCGTAAAGCTGTTTCTAGTCGCTCCGGTTCCTCTTCCAACTTTTTTTCTTTGCGGACCACCTGCAACAATTAATGGCGAATTAGTGTTTTACTTGTACGCTGTTCTCTTGCCCTCCTGTCCTAAAGTTTGCACTAGCATCTTCAACTACAAATGCTCTGATCCAAGTAACCAGTACTGATATGCTGTGATCAAATAGTTATTAAAATTAATAGGTACATAGTTATGTAACCAAGGGATAAATTTCTTAAGTTATATTTTCGCGGATCGTCCGCTGAGCCAATCATTATTATATTTTTGTGAGGGGTACAGTTTACATAATTACAAAAGACTAAGAGCAGCTTCGCTATAAATGTCTATTCGTGTGTATTCAATGGAATTGACGTGAGCCTACAGATCGATGGTTAAGATTTCTACAGAAATTTAATAAAGCTAATGAATACAAGTATTTTGACGTTGCTCTTGATAATAAAATAAGCAGAGTAAAAAATATAAAAGGTAAAATTTGCATAGGTTAATTTCGATTAATATTTCATTTTTTTTATCTTCAAAGCATATAGCTTAAAGAAACTGTTCTTTGCGCTTACGAACAGATTCGTTAAGTTATATAAATATTATAATTTATTTTAAATGATTCAAGCTGAAAAAAATATTCCAAACGTATAGTGGCAAAATCAATGTTATTAGCCAGTCCAAACTCAAGCTCTCAAAAGAGGCAAGCATAGGTATATATTTACTTGAGATTCACGACGCATTTAATAACTTTACACGTGGATGATGTTAGCGGATGGTTTAGAAACAAATTCAATGCGGCTCATATAATGAACAAACATACATTTTCTGGCAGTAAAAAATATGTACTGTTTGATGCAGGCCTTCGTGTTCTTTTTAAACCTTCCGCTATCACACTAGTGTCGAAAGATTTTGTTACTATCATAAATCACTAGACCTTATCCCTATTACATTCATGAGGTGTTTTGCGTATACACTTTTAAAACATCTTACAGCTAACATATTATATGCACTAAATAAAAGGTTAATTCTTAAGTTTAGTCACAGAACCTTTGGAAGATCATAACATTATTAAAAAATTAAACAGAAGACAAACATGATGTAACTGCAGTTATAGATACAAAAAACAGTATTATGAATTCCGTTTACTCGAACTCGTTGGTTACAATTTTCCGAAGATACATTTCATCTTTGTTACAGTTATTATATTACATGATATATTGCTATGTTAGGTGATATCGCAGTTTGAAGTGGCCAAGTCAAAAAGTTATTTTGTTTGGCTCCCTCTAAGCGGGTTAGATCTGAAAAATGTTTGGTATAAATTAGTTTAACTTATCAAATTATATTCAAAATACAATAGACGGTCTGATTATAATGGTTCTTCAAATCTGTAAAGCCTCATGAAATCTGTGAAGTACCCAGCGCGAAGCTATCCTTACTTATGTCAAGGTGCACGCTTTTAATCACATCGTGAAGCTTTCCAGTCTGTTGTATGTGTTGAATTTTCATAATGTGATGTGTATCGTTTAATCCTTCAGTTAAAGTTCATTGCTAGCGTCAAAGGCCATCAAAGGCATCAAAGGTAGGCGTCCCGATAGACATTTAGCAAACAATTCGATATAAATAAAACTTATCGCACGTAAACGTTCCAGACTAGAAGGATGGAGACAGGTCATCAAAATACTGAAAGGGAGTCACGATCCTCAGGATTGAGGCAACGATTACGCAGATGAGTCTTTCGGTTCGGAATATTGCTCTCAAACGAACCGGCAATCTCAGCGTCGAATTTGTTTTTTTTCTAAAACAAAAGCCAATGATTCAAGTATACAAAATAAGACTACTATTACTAATAACATACTATATTCATACATGCAAACACAAATAAAATACATACAAGATTTTTTTTAAGAATACTATGTATTCATTATTATTATTGAAATCATCATATCACATAGCACGTTCATTCCTATTTTCCCCTTAATCGTCTCGATTTTTCAATTCGTCTTAGTAATCACGTTAAAAATAAATTAAATTGGTTTGTAGTATCCTGGTATAATTTCCGACTTATTCCCTCGAGCGTAGTCCAAAATGGCTAGCACGTATTTGGATTGACTGATTTATACTTAAAGTTACGATCTTAAATCTAGCGTCGCGAACCGAAGCCTATTCGTGAGCGTGATGCACTTTAAATGTGAGTATTACTTAGCTATTGAAACATATTTATAATGGTAGGCAATTTAAAAGTGCTAGTGCAAAGCCCAAATTTATAAAAATATCAAGCCTGGCTTTTATTTTTTTTAATACTTTATTTTTCGTATTTTAGATAAGTGTAAGTTAGCAAAGACAAAATTCTAAATATAAGATCTACGGTTTGCAATTTTAATAAATTTGGTTTGTGCTAATAATATAAATAAGGATAGATCAGGGTGGCTAGGCCGTGATTTAACCTCATTTTATAAAACGCCACAACTTAAAATCAATGAGTAGAGCTAGATAAGAAGGAACCAAAGAAGAAATAAAGTAACGTACCTTTGATTTTGGTTAATATCTCAGATGCAACATGAGAATTTTAGTGCTTGTCTGAGGTCTATTCCCACTATTGCACTAAGGACTCAGACTAGCACAAACATACCTTTTCCATTTCATTGGCCAATTTTATCTTCATTGTTTCCTGTAGAATAGGAAATTTAAGTTTCCAATCTGCAACCGTCTTGCTGCTCTTAGATAGCACCATGGCTATCCTTTCAATATCAGCCATGTTCACGCGCGTCTCCCTGCAAATGACATGCCGTGGAACATAATGCGTTTGCTTTTAGTTACAGCATATATGCTGATAGTATACTATCGATGTGTCATTACAATTTTGCATCAAAATCTCTAAATATTGATCCGTCAACGAAAAAAGCTTGCCGCAAATTCGTATTCGATTTCTGCGTCTTAGTCTCTGATAATTTAAGTAGTAATATGTAGATATTAATATTAGCTAGTCTTATCGATTCGAAACTATTGGGCCCTGAACTCGTTAATTTCATCAATTATGTATTAGAAATCGAATTAGCAGAATTTTGGTAGACAGTTCGGAAAATTTCGACAGTTGAAGAGATTCAGGGCCCTGAAACCAGAATTACCAAATGTGAATATGTATCAATTTGTGTACCTATTTGGTGAAAAAAATATGGTATGCTTGAATGAAAACACATAAATTATATTGCATGTGGTTTACTTGAAACCTGATATAAGAAGTTTATACATACATTTATAAGAATGCACTTTTTTTCTACCTAGATCATTCAAGAGTACCAATTTATGTGATCTTGAAATTGGCTTGCCGTGGATATATTATTATCTCTGTCTATCGCTTTTGGGCCTTTTGGGAACGGTTTGAAGAATTTAATAAAAATATGTGTTTAGGTGAATAGCATGTGTGCGAACAAAACAATATTTGCATCCACTAATATAAAAATATGCCTATTGCCCTTTGCTTTTGACGAAGAATTTTAAGCGGATACCAGCGAAAGGATGCGTAAATATAATAATTAGGTAAGTATTATTTTAGTAGTCAATTAAGGGACCGAAGGGACCGATGGACCGTTAGACACAGAGACAGAAGATAAGACTGACACTTCTCAGCAGTATGTATCAAGAACTGACTGGTATTTATCAAGAACTAACTGGTATATTTTTATTGTTATGTTGTTCTTGTAAACAAATGCTAAGAGCGCTTGTGTTTTTTATATTTAAATTGAGTCATCAGAATGTCTGTTTGATGCGTTTTAAACAGATAACTTGCTAAAGAAACTATTCGGTACTAAGATATCAGTATGTACCTATAATCTAACGAAAGATATTGCAATATTAGTGATTTTAATTGGTTTTAAATTAATAAACTTTTATATTCTTTTTATTAGGATATTCTCATAGTACCTTGATAATATACTGGTCTTATGAATCTGCTATTGCGAAGTGCTAGAAACAGTGATGGACCATTTATATATGGCAAACGCTGGTCAAGAAGAGAATGAGAGAAATACCATAGAACCATAGAAAACAGCAGAGCAACAGAACACGCGTCGACAGTTGGCCCAGCCTCGAGAACAGAGCCAGATATAAAGCAGGGTGTCCCACTCTTACCATTTCATTGCTCTATCAGAAAGGAAAATTGGGAAGGATGGAACACATCAATAAAACATCTAACGCATCTCCGATTCGCAGATGACGTCATCTCGCACACGGAAATCCCTGAAACATTGCACACATGGTCGCTTAGTCTCTTAACAGTTTCAGTGGAGTTGCAAGTCAATCAGGAAACTACTAAGTAAGAGATATATACAATGAACACGAGTACGTACAAAAATAAATAAGCAGATACACTGCAGTATGTGGGGAAGCAAATACTAGTTTGTATAATAATTTTATTATTACTTTAGGGTCTCTTGACATGATAAGCTGTGAAAATATGCCGGGAACGGTGATTAAAATACGAGTGCCAAAGCTTTCCAATTATGAGAACTAGGCTTAGCACAATAAGAATACATCTTTTGAAGGCTACGTATAAAAAGCATAAATGATTAAAAGCCGTTATAACATATTCGTCTTTTAATGATGAACTAAAGGGAGGGAAATAGAGGAAGGAATCAGGAGGCCAGACGAGCGAAAGATAGAGACAAACAATTTGAGGAGGCGTTCCTCGCAATAGGCGGCCGTTACATGAGCAGCCAGGCTGACATAATTATACAATAAGAAAAGTAGGTACTAACACTTATATAGCTCATGAAGATGTTATTTTGTTTTAAGGGATACATGAATAACTTATGGTGGAAACAGAACTGTAACCTTAACTCAAAATAACGAACTTTACACCAAAGCTTGGCAAATAAACATAAAAAAAATATATTCGACCGAATATCTGATAACCGTCTATTTAAAATGTTTTAAGTTCGAAAAAATTTGGTATGACAAAAGTAAAATATATAATTGCAAACACTATACACTTCATTCGAGATATAGCAATATCTTATTCTTGAGAGTACTTACTAATAATTGTATCGTTTAAAATCTTGATGCAAAATGCTATTTCTAAGAAGCTTCCCAGAAATAATGCTTCAGCCATTTAAATATTCACTTCCGTTATGTTTTGTGTGTAAACATTTGTTGCAAGTATGAATATATATATTGATGCAACAGGCTGCAACCATATTTTTGTCAGAAATAGGTAAAACCTTTTTTAATAAAATACGCCGTGGCTAACTGGCAAAATTTGGGCTGACATTATGAAAATGTTTTCTTTTGCATTATTTTACTCAAGACTAATTTCATAAGTATGATCTGCATTTCGATAAAATTATTACAATTGGAAAAAATAGTTTAACTCGCAATGATAAAATATTATAAAAAAATCTTAATGCCTACGAGGGAGGCATTAATTTATTACGTACAAAATTAATGATTCGACAATTTACTAATTACGGGCTGAAAACTCAGCAGTAGTATTTCACTCGCGTACCGGCTACCGGGTAGCAGATAATATGCTGTATCTCAAAATGAATTATTTTTATGTGATCATATACTGTGTTATTAGATAAGTGGTTATACAACTTTGGACTAATTGAACTCGGTCAAATACATTATTTTATTATACACAGGTAGAAGTTGGTTAGAGATAAAGGAACAAATAATAACCTATTGGCAGCTTGACCACGCAGACGTTCAACTGTAGCTTCAAGTTCGTAAAGATCATTTTCAAGAAGCAACATGTCTTGTCTGTATATCTCCTCTTCGCGTGTCAATTGCTGAAATATAACTCCAGTTATGATTTGTAAGACATCTTTAGCGTGGAACTCGTATAACTACATGTTCTAAATGTGGTACTATTACCGCGTTCATGACACACTTTATCGCGGAAGGTTATTAAAATTAAGTAGCTTCCATATTAATCGATCTATAAACCTACATACAACTAGATATATGATACCACATATTCCCTCTAATCATCATCGTATACATATTCCCATACAATTATATTTTTTGATAAAATGATTGTAATTTAGCCCTAAAAGTGAAGAATCACCGTTCTCAAATTTCTTTCTACAATTATTGATCTTGATTTAATTGAAATTTTCCCTTTATAGAATGTTTACGCACCGAATTTGGGTCAAGGTTGCTGAAGCTCGCAGCCAGGGCACCAATATTGTTTATTGTTTCTGCAATGAGCTGTCTCATCTGAATGGCATGGGTCAAAGTAGATCGGCGCAAATTCCGAGTCTGTGTGAGAACCAAAAAAAAAACAATTAAAACGTTTTGTTAATAGTTTACGGCATATGATTCGCAAATATATACAACGCCCTTAATTAACAAATACATCGGCTGTTGCAATCGGAAGACATTCGCTTTGAATATATTAAGGCAGGGCTTCACGGCTTGGTTTGTATAATAAACGATATTGAGTGATTTCTGTATTGTTCACTTGAATACACATTGTTGACTTGTAAGTCAGTATGTTGTAACATCTCCACGGAGATATAAAACTCAATATTGTAACACAGCTGTTCAATCTCACTAGACTCACCTCAATTCTCAAATCTCTGCCTTGCTTTTGCAAGTCCCGCAGCTGACCTGTAAAGTCAGCCGGGACCGTAATAGTGTACGTCTTCTGAGGTACCACGGATAGTGGCTGTCCTACCAAGCCAACAGGCTTTGGCGGCGGAGCGGGCTTCAAGCGATCGCGCTCTGCAAATTTAACAGACAATAATAATATTACAATTATTTTAAAGAGTAATTATTAACAACCGATTATTCTTAAGCAAATTACCAAAGCGTGTTAATGGCAATACAAAATGAAATTTTAGCTAACAGTTTGTGATTACCAACAAAGACAATATTTATATTGAAGCTATTACTATGGTTATTTAATTTATATACATAATATTTCAAGTATTTAAGCTTAAATCGAGTAATGATCGTACATCGACCCCAAATACATAAAAGGTTAGCCCAAATACTAGTGATATCAAAGGGTTACCTTGTGAAGAGGTCCTCGGTAAAGTTGATGATTTGATTGCCGGTTTTGTTGGTTTGGTATCAGCTTGTTATGGCAAAAAAGTAAGCGGAAAGAAATCAAATATAAGAATCGTGATTATGGTTATGACATTAGCTACGAATGATCACAAACAATGGCATTAAATAAACTATGAGGACGATATTAGTGTATCCATAATTTTGAAATAATATTCCAGTTAGTACGTTGTTTGGGAAGCTGTCAGAGACTTCCATAATAAAATTATGGTAGCCAAAAACATGGCAATACTACAATCCATGAAATTAATGATGTCAGAATAGAATGAAAAAAAAAAATTACGGCAATGGTAATGGTAAAGGACGGTAAATAGGGCTCAATAGCTCCCTAACATAATTGAAATTTTGGTGGTTTAAAAGTGTTTTAAGCGAACAGCTTTGTATGATCTGTGTTATGAAGAAATCGTATATGTGGTACTTTATTAATCAATCCAGTCTAACGTAGTCAAATTCAATTTAAAGTTTTTTTTTGCTATTTAGGGGAAAATCAGGTTTGATTTCGTAGATCATATTATTTTAGTTACATGATTTTACTTTGAAAATATTCAAAACTAGCTGTGCCCGCCATTTCGTACGTGGTTTATGTTTTTGCGCGGAACTTTTATTACTTTTCGAAACCAAGTAGCCTAAGTGCCGCCTTATAGCATCAGTTATCTGCCAGTGAAAGTTTCATTCAAATCAGCCCAACCAATCGGATTTTGTTCACAATTGCATTGGCTTTTTACGGTTGCACGGACCCCTATTTTTTTCCATAATAAAAGTAGCCTATATTACGCCTTATATCGTAGCTATCTATCAGTGAAAGTTCAACCGTTCATATTTTATTCAACATTTTTACAGGTTTATTTATTTGTTGCGCGATACCCTAATCATATTTCTAAAATAAACGTAGTCTCAATTACGAGTATTGGCATCAGCTATCTGCCAGTGAAAATTCTGATCAAATCGGTTCAATCTTTTAGATTTTGTTTACACATTCATGAGTTTTTTATTTGTTGCGCGGAACCCTAAATGTTTTTGTTGAGCCTAAGTTACCGTTTAAAGCATCAGCTACCTGCCAGTGAAAGTCCTGTTCATATTCCAGCGGTTTCGGAGTTACAGCCAAGTAGACATTTTGACTTTTATCCCCTATCCCAGGCGAAACATGCTAAATTTCGGGATCAAAGTATCTTATGTTTTACCTCGTAGTATGAACTCATATCTTGCCAAGTTTCATTTGAATCCGTCCAGTAGCTTAGACGTGATGGGCGACAAATATAGGGACAGACAGAGAAGAAAATTAGAGATTTAGTTTCACTATCGAAACATAGAGTGCCGTACTCGTACAATTTCTTTTAAATATCTTCTATGTACAGATGTACAGTTTTATTATAAGTATAGATACTTGATTAGTAAAAATCACATTGCATAAAATTAAACTCAAACTATTGGAGTTCCACTAATGCTTGGCACATGCATATCGTCAGTCTGGGACCTGACACCGCTAGACTGATCGTATATTAATGGGAAAGCCATGAAAGATGTGGTTAGGATCAGTCGAATAACAACTCTTTAATTTTTCCCGCAATCAGAACCTCCGTGAATTATTAACATTTCTAATCTTAAACCTGAGAGTATTTAGGAAATATGCTCTGTGTTTATACTTCCATTTGTATGAAAACTAAATAATATCATAAATTTTACTGATTCAATAATAGTTGACTGTGTACATGTATAATAAATAAAATACGTTAACAGATAGCCGTAAGGAAAATCCTTCACCGGGCTTGGCAGGTACCAGAATCATGGGTAGTCCTACCATCTACCTAGGGAATGTTGGATTTAAAATACTTGAACGCTTTATAGGAAGCTGATAATTAAATTTACTGTCAAAGCTGCATACCTGAATGCTGTGGCGAGTGCTGCTTATTTGTTTCCGGTGGGTCATCGCTAAATGAAACCGATTTTTCAAACGAAACGGACTTTTCTGAAATCATAAATTAGGTTAAGGGTATGGCGTTAAATAAAATGCGTACAATTCTACCTACAAGTTCACCATGACTTACAATTTAAACACTTACTTTAGAAAGAATTAAAAAAATATTTAATAGTATTTGTTTATATAAACATGGCGAGATCCAAATACAAAATTCTTAGGTGCACTAATTAATGTTAATGATTTAAATAACAATATGATTACATGGTTCAATATAAACAGCCAATGCGGTTTCCCATGTGTTGTAAGCAATCATGAAAGTACCTAAACTAAAATGAATAAAATAGTAATAACAAAAACAAATTTAAACATTATTATCAAAATTCCATATGCGATTTATAGTAAGTAGTAGGAAAATAACAATTAAATTAATTCAAGAAAGCGTATTTTTTGTAACTTGAGATTATTTTGTAATTAGGTCGCTGTTACTTTTCTACTGCTTACTACAATAATATTATTATGGTGGATATAAATTTGTTATAGGATCGCATTACATCAGTGTTGCGCGTGAGTACACGGCCCCGACTACTATGATCACACCCAATTCAGCTAGCTACTGAAAGCGCACATTACGATGGCAGGACATAAAAATTAAATCGAAATTTTGCGTTTTTTAACGTCACAGCCAGATAGTGAAACTCGCCGCTCGAATATAAGCCAATTAGGTACCTAAAAATATCGTACTCCATAAATCAAATTCACCCAGGGCTGAACTGAGTGGAACTAGTCAAAAGGGGCCACACGCGTCTCTACAAATACGGCGGTTTTAACGAGCCGCCTGCGACGTATAAAAGTTAAGTAACTTTAGATAAATTTATGTACAGGTTATATCGCCCATCGGTGGCCGGGTGGATTTTCCGTGCTCCAGTAAAAAAAAGAACAATATTATTAGAATGTGGTAACTACAAAAGCATGACTATAATGTTTTATTAATATCAGTAAATCATCAATCGTTCGGGTTTAACACATATATATCCAGAAATTTCTTTGTTGTATACGTTTCGTATCAAGTAGAATTGAGTAAATTTTCTCTCATTAATTGTAATGACCGTGGTTAGTTCGTAAAAAAATAACGTTTCTAATACCTAAGTTAAGGACAAACGACTGAGTGCATTGTAAATTATAACATTATAATTTTGTTAAAGGGTTGCGCGTTACAAAGTGCGTTCCCATTATTACGGGACGTTTCTGTTTCAGGGAATATCCACCCGGTATTTGTTGATGGCATTAGGTTAATGCTAGCATTTGTACGCACAGTTAATGAACTATTAGTCCGACATTCATCAAAGCCGTATCTTATTAAAACCCCGTTGCGTATAAAGGTAAGGTACTTAGTTTTAATTATACATATACAGGGCAAGAAAAAATACAATATAACAATTTTGCATTTTCTGATTTCATGTAGTCAAGACGAGGTTTTAACAAAACAAAGCATAAACGATAGTCGGTAAAACAAACTAAACTATTGTATTAGGAGGCGATAACGTGACATCAGAATGACGTTGACATGAAATAGAGCCTAATACAATGGTTTTTAAAAAAGCTGAAAATAATTTTAAAATCCTTATATGTTAGGAAGCAAGCGTTTGGCGTGATAAAAGTTAAACTGCTGGATGCATTGCGAATATCGCTGGTTCCGTTTGTTGTGTTAAATAACTCATTAGCAAATATCCATCGAAGTTGTATATATCTTTGGAGATTCTTTGTATTCGTCACTGAAATTTGAGTGAAAGTGGCACTTTCCCTGGTCCCACACAGATCTGCGGAACTATTTATTCACTGTGGAATGAGTTGTGGTAGAGCCCACAATTTGTGGTTTTGGCTTCACCATTTCGCCAGTGACGTCAAAACGCTTATCGTAATGCATGTAAGAGAAATCTTAACATATTTACTCCCACCGTCGAAAGCAACGTGAGAATACTTGTTTAACAAATTAGTTGCTATTTGCAATGTAGATTTTTAAATATATAAATTACGTAATAAGTGAGACATTAGCAATGCATTAGCACGAAATGGCCCGCGTTCAATCACACTTACGAAATTTGTCCCTCCCTAATTTGGGAGGTCGCTCGTTGCTGGTAAATCGCGCGGCATCTGAGTGCAAAACGCAACCCACGTTAACGTACTAAGGGATGAAGAAGCTTTCGTGAAATTAAACATAATATAATAGCTTTTTGCCCACGAGGTCGTCTGCCGAAACAGTGTCATATTGCCTAAACAAAAGTGTCTGTCCCTTCTAGTTATATTTTAAGCATCTGGTGTTCTTACACAAGTTCAAAGCTTTTAACATTACCAAATGTATTCAGGTTGGTTCTGTGGATGAAATAGCTAGTGTTACTTTTGCTTTAAAATTGATTTGAGACACACGAAATGTAAAAAAAAACCGCCCACGTGCGAGTCGGACTCTCGCGCACTGAGGGTTCCGTACACACTTGTAGGTGAACTTCAAATGAAGTCATTATTCGTCGATGACTCTCAACAGCGCGAAACAGTAAAATTTTTTGAGTAAATTCGCATAAAAAAAATTAACCACATATTTAAGGTTTTCAGATTTTTTCCTTTACTTCTGCTGTAAGACACTTCTTGCCAATTTTCATGGTTCTAGGTCAACGGGAAGTACCCTATAGGTATTGATTCCCTTGTGAAATCGCAAAATATGCGATAATTTGCGACATAAACGGTCATATTTATTCTTCATATATTTTACAGCCGAAAGAGACTGTAGAGCCGGGTATTTCATATTCAATTTAATTTGATAACTCCACGCGTTCTTGAGATATAAATTCTGGACAGACAGACATATGGACGGACAGACAGACAGACAGACAGACAGACAGACATATGGACGGACAGACAGACAGACAGACAGACAGACAGACAGACAGACAGACAGACAGACAGACAGACAGACAGACAGACAGACAGACAGACAGATAGACAGTCAGTCAGTCAGACAGACAGACAGACAGACAGACAGACAGACATACAGACAGACAGACAGACAGACAGACAGACAGACAGACAGACAAACAGACAGACAGACAGACAGTCAGTCAGACGGACAGACGGACAACAAAGTGATCCTTAAAGGTTTTTTTTTTCCTTTTAAGGTACGGAACCCGAAAAAGGAAAAACAGCAAAGGATTCGAATAATAAATCAGACGGCCATTTACTGCCCGATTACAGATATCCTGCATCTACCGATATTTGCTGAGTATTTATTTTAGTTGAGGGTAGGTATAACATCTGGAAAGGAAAGTGGGTAAAGAAATTGACGTAAAAGTTAGCCCGGAGTGTTGAATAAAGTTCCTCGTTTCAAGCTCCTCAAGTAGACAAGTGCAATTTCTTGATCAGGCAATAGATCGCGACCTACTGAATGGTTTAATGGTTTAGACTTTAAATATAACATTATTTTGAATAGGATTAAAAAAAACAACCGATACCTCATAATAGTGCAATAAGTCAAAATGTTGTCTGATGCTCGCAAGGTTCACATTGTAAAGCATCTGCTCTTTTTGGAACAACTAAACGCTGATTGTAGCTTCGTTTCTGGATCATGTGACAAACACGCCAAGTAGAAATTAATGCATAGTAATCTTTGACGACATTTCAGATACTTTCTTCCAAGCAACTTCACACAATTCAGCGCGAATATGCCGTGCACTGTAAGAAACTCATGAAAATCCAATCTACCATAAGTTCAGCAATAACTGAATCTTCTCGTAGGTATATCCTTTTCAAAATCTTCATTTTTTTTCAATCCCAACACTTGTCTTCAACAGTTGACAAAGGGCGGCTTTTTCTTTCTTCGTTCGCTAAGCTAAGTCAACTGCGCTTAAATTCATTATACAGCTGTACGTAAATAGCACACACGGT
Organism: Falcaria lacertinaria; assembly: GCA_951449985.1. Classification (NCBI taxonomy): domain Eukaryota; kingdom Metazoa; phylum Arthropoda; class Insecta; order Lepidoptera; family Drepanidae; genus Falcaria; species Falcaria lacertinaria. Next base: position 5,038,084 of record OX602108.1, read on the forward strand.
CACCTTCTATGCTTTTGAAAGACTGAATTTAAACTTAAGCGAAAATATTTATTCACAAACGAGGCATTTTTAATTTGATATTAGAGTTTTCTTGTGATTTTGAATAATATTACATCATGCTATTACTATTCTTTGATTATATACTTGTAAATAATCAAAGTTACTAGAGAACTGAGTGTTTAGATATTTCTTGTCGAGCGTATCTGAAAATGTACATATACCAGCCTGCTTCTGCTCTAACATATAATTACCATCGTATCGGATTCGGATACGATTATCATACAATTTCTGATTTTACCGTAACTCTTAACCAAAAAATTACTGCCAGAAGTTAATAAAATTCATAAAGTTCAAAGATTATAATTTATGTGCAGACTTCACTTTCAGTATACATAATTGCGACATTTACTCTGCGCGAAAAAGCACATAAAAAACTATGTAAAGATATGTACAAAGAGGCAATCATATAAATATAATATCCATGAGGTTTAAGAACAAATCTGCGGGTAGTGATAGGTATATGTATATGAAAACGTTGAACAATATTCACTGGCAAAAGTGTACAAGTGTACTTGACGTTAACAAGCAAGGCAGATTAATGATGGTAACACAGATTGTAATAGTCACATTGATAAAGGCGTAAACATATTCTCTCGCTAAAAAAATGAATAAAAGAGGGTTTTATGTGTCTCTGATGGGACCAACCTTTACGTTACGCAGTTACAATGTCTAAGAAAAGGAGTTATAATTCCTAGTATATTTAGGAGCCTTAAATACGGAAAGGTTGGCATGAAGAAACAAGCAAAGCGACGTTAGTAGCCTAAACAAGTTTTAGTTTACAGGCGAGAGCGTATCGAAGCGGAACTCAAGACCAATCTCTGTGGTTGTTTCATTTAATTAGACAAGTGCCACTTCAAACACGTCAACTGAACCGTCTCCTAGCTCATAAATTACGATAGCTAATAATGAAATGAGTACTACGTAAATGTATGAGCTTATTTGCTTATACTGTAACCTTTTTGACTAGATATATAATTAATTAAGCTATATATTTAAGCAATAAGACATTTTGGTAAAATAACCATAAAACCTCCTAAATCTTCTAAGTTTCCGGTATCACATTACAAAAATTTAATAATATTAATGTATCTTAATACTTTTTACAATTTAACACTTCATTTATATTACTTTTTAATATATACCAATGCGGGTTAATTTTTAAACCATTAATGGTCTTATAATGTTATAAAAGGTAAATTCGTTTAGCCGAGCAATGAGATCTCAGAGAGTATTCCATATTTATTACCCAAGATGGTTTAATCAATCAATATTAAATAAAGTTATTTTGATGTTGGTTTGCTTAAATTCTTATAACAAATGGCTTAAAAGAAAGCCGTCTGCATCAAAACGATTGATATTAAAGTGATTCGTAAATGATCCGCTTTCACTACTTGTATAGAGCACTTATAAACAGCTAGTTTTGCTGTTGAGGCGCGTGCGTGTAATACTGGAATGTTATTTAAAGTCACCTGGTGGAGGTCGCGCAGCGACATTGTAAAATTCTTGGCGGGGTGCGACGGTTGGCGGAGCGGTGCCAGCTGGCACTTGTAACGCCTTCACGATCCCCGTCAAGTTCTCCAGCTGCCACTCCATTTTGTCAACGCGAAGGCGCTGCAGATCTTCAGGCTGTGTAAGCCTGAAAATCAGACCAAGAGGACATTCCTAACTGTTCGAATAGGTTGTTGAATGTAACAAAATATTTCAATTAACATTTCTGCGGCAAATATTTATATTAAATAGTTCAGTAGCATTATGTACTCAACAAACATAATATGTAGTTCCGGCTTTGAGAGCAGCTCGGTGTCTCAAAACTATAATCAAATAGGGTATTAGGAAAGGATTAGGTCTCACATTGTAACGGCACATAAATAGGTATATATACATGTTATAAATCGCCAACTTGCTCTAGAATCGCTCAGCCAGGAATAGATTGTCGCAACACTATCGCAAAGCGCGGTTTTTTGGTCACCCATGAAGGTAGACATAAAATACATAAATTTAATGCAACGCCTCAACAGTAATAAAATGATTATTATCTTGCAGTGATGACGACATTAATGTCTTCATTATTTTATTGTTTTGGCACTGTGGGACCAAGATATATTTAATTAATATCTATTGGAAATCGAAAATTTATTTTTTATTAATGAAGACTGCTCATTGAGTTAACCGTAAGATTTTTCGGAAGTATTATCATCTGCTACAAAATAACATTTTAATCGGGTCACATGACGATACCTAACATAACACAGAAAACATGTCTATATGTAATTTATTGTGAGGGAACATTTAGGATAGCTTACTACTATATTACGTTACCTAGAGTCGAAATGAGGCCGAGGCATTGGTCTTGGAGCCACCAGCAAGCCGGCGTTCACACCATAATGCTGATCCACAAGGACAGCGTCGCTGGAATATTGGAATGTTACATTGAGTTGTGTATGCTGTTGAGCTACATTAAGTATGTATAATTAATTTACATTTACTTATTACATTTTATAAGTAATTTTTTTAGTGCACAAATATCTCCTTAATCCCATCTTTCCTTTACTAATACTTTAATTGGTATATTATTATTTAATTTGCGCTGGAGACCTTGATGAGCCTTGGGACACCATTTCCCCAAGAAAATGGGGTCCCAAGGCTCATCTGCTCTAATAGGAGGTCTCACGACGATTGATTGAGGCCTCCGGTGACAAGAAGGCTGGAATATATTTCAAGCAAAGGATCATTTCCTTAGCCATAGAGCAGTGCAATGCGGCCAACCTCCTTGGCACGCTCCCGCGTGACAACAATTTGAGACGAGTGCTTGATTTATTTAAATTCTTGTTTTTTATATGGAAGGTTAGTTTTGTTTTTAACCTTGTGCTCTTAAATGTTAGTTTTTAATAAATAAACTGCAACGTAATAATAGAAATTACTTGGCCTCCTCATCGATGATGGGGGTGATGTTAGAGCGAGAGGTCGCAGAGCCTAGGAATTGTGAATAATAGGGGTCTTCGTATGAAGGCCGAGTAGCACCGCGCTCAGGCGAGGGCATGTAGGCGTCCCCAGCGTGACCTGCAACACCCCAAAATATAATTAGCCCGTGAAGACACAGACCACAGAAAGCTCACACAGCACCGAAAGTATAAAAAAATATATTAAACAGAGTTAATCAGAATCGTACAAAACTTGGCCATAAGTAGGTAAATTGAAATATTAATGTCAATAGCAGTTTATTCAATTCTGAAAACTGGGGTCCTATTGATGCAATTATTCTGACGTAATTTAGGCTACTCAGCAACCTGAATGGCAGATTTGCTTACGACCACCGGACTTTTTTTTGTTAATGATCTAAAATTATGTGAATATTAATGGATAAATTAAATTTTTACATAAAATACGCCCCTTAAAAAAACACACAGAGTATTTTAATTTGGCCGCGATCTAAACTGTAACCACTACCGGTTTTCGGTCTCTTTGTTGTATCTGTGTTGATAACTACATTCGGAAGCTAGACTAAAGTATTGTCATTTTAGGGCTTAGTGTAATCAAAAGAAAAATAAAAGATAGTCACAGTCCATACAGGTGAAAAAGCGATACACACGCGTAACATGCGACACATACAAAATTATACAAAGTTACAGAAATGTTATGTGATTATTTTAATATAAAACCTATGTAAAAACCGTTCCGCTTTCTTTTCATTTCGCTGTGTGTTGAGACGCGCAACAGGTGAGACTTTGCAAGACCTTAATATTTAATGTGGTCAGAGAAATGAAAGATATAGGTAGTAGGCACTGACTGTAAGAAAAACTTACGAACTAAATTGAATATTAAAAAATGTGACGTTATTACAGTTAACAGACAAAGCGCTGCAAATTAAAGCATAAGGACGATTAGAGGGAACAGAGAGCCTACACTTACTACAAAATATACAACTTTGTTGTTGTTGATATTCAAATTCTATAATTATTATTGCAATGTATAATTTTTTTCTATTGCTCTTTCCTTATCATTCTCCTATATCATATCTATCCAAAAATATTTAAAAATGATTACTGAGCTGTTCAAGGGTACTGTCCTGACTAGGGCTTTATAATTAAACATTGTAATATACTGTAAAAAGGCTGTCGAGCAATGACTTTACAAGATAACTTTGGAAAGGACTTCATAGTTCCCTTTATAATTTCTTCCTAGATATATTTATTTATTTGAATAACGTAATTATAGCGCCAAACACACGAAGGTTAACATTTGGTGGTGCAAAGTAGGCTCTCTGGTTACCGGGCATGGTGTACAGTTGCTCGGGCCCGCGGGAACAGTCTGGAGCAGCGAAGGTAAAACACCTTTCCGTCCCGCCAACTGACACGTATGAGCGCATCGGCTTTGCGGGGGCAGAGGAACCTACACAGACACTTCGTTGGGTCTATATAATTTTTCCCTAGTGCTATAACTAGCCGACAAGATGAAACGTTAATACTAGAATTGCTTCTAGCCTAACCTCACATATATTTTTTTCATATTTTAAGTTGCATTCTCAAACCGTGTTCTAGTTAGATAAAAATCTACCAAAATTACTTTATATAATTAAGGGGCAACATCCGTGTGACTAAACAAGAAATATGATGTCTTCGACGAGTAGTTCTCGTTAATAGCGCGCAAGTTAGGGTATCTCACAGTTACTCGTCGTAATCAACGTTTTGTCTGTTATTTCTTCCGTGAGATATTCTCTTCCCATACATGTTAGCCATACAGGTGTCGATGACCAGTGTCAGTCACAATAAGGTAAAGATATCTGCAAATCAGTTCATACTTCACATAAACTGTCAATAGCGCATTCTATCATTTAAAAGATTCCATATGCATTAAGAAATCAGTCTCATTAGTAGCGGATATTACCCAGTTAAAATTAAAGTTAGAGTCTACTTGTTAGTAAGAGAACACCCAATTAAGTGTGACAACGTTGTTGTTGGAATTGCAAGTGGCTCTTACTGTCCATATAGTAATTTCAGTCAGCAAACTTATCGAGGGTGGGACTTACTATCCAAAATGAAGAATCTTCCACCTAGCTAGACTAGCTTTACCAATAGGACTTAGTTCCAAAAAATATAAGGTTCATGAATGATTTTAATTTTAATTTTAAGAGCATTAAATTATTTATCAATGTTTTAACTTACCAGCGCCAGGCTGCGTTTTTATCCTGTCTGCGGGAACGGGAGGCGCTCCGGGGGAGAAGGCACGCATCACAGTGCCTCCCCTCGGCAAGGTACTCGGGGCCGGGGCACCCATATAGTAGGCCGGCGCAGGCTTAGCCTATAACAAAGTTAAAAATTTCTCAAACACCTGTATGAAAACGTATGGTACTCAAATTTTTTTTAAAACTGCAAGACATGAAGAAAATTCCAAATAAATAGTGCAGCTGCCATATTCAAATAGGATACATTTAAATAATATGGCTTGTCACTTCCAAGAATCTATAAGGTTAAACGTTAGAGTACACCAAAGTTATAAGACAAACTGCATTACATAAGTCCAAAATCGATAAAAATGCAGATATTGTGTATATTGATGATAGTTAGGTACTTATAAAAAGAATGCAGAACAATAATAAGTTAGTAAATTAGAGACACAGTCACGCTCTTTCACTGAAAGAAGATATAATCATCGACTGCTTGTAATTCATACAATACATACCAAAGAACATTGTAGATATTGCTAATTTAACTAAGAGCAGGTCGCACATATGCGATTCCGCTTCTCTTGACTTATTATTCCCCATTTTAAATGGTTCACGTCAATCGCATTTCTTTTTAGGATTCAAAACTGAATAGAACTAAATAGAAATATTTTATTTTACTCACTGGCTGAGCATTCGTGTATTATGTACAATGTACGGTCAGTCGGTGTATGTATGCATATACACATAAATGAAATTGCTAAGATAAGTGATTAATAATTAGATAAGTGCTAATCACATATTTTATAAGGTTTATCTAAAAAAAAACCGGCTACGTGCGAATTGGACTCGCGCACTGAGGGTTCCGTACAAACTTGTAGGTCCGGGTATTTGATATTAATTTCAATTTGATAACTCCGCGCGTTCTTGAGAAATAATTATTGACCCTATAAGGGATCCTTTAAGGTACGGAATTCTAAAACAACATTACATGTAAATATTTCACAAATCGCATTCAGATGAATGTTTATTTTGCAAAAAAATATAGCTCAATGCTATCTATTTACTCCATCATAATTTAGTAGGTATAAATGAAAAAGTCTGCATGCTTAAAAAATTAAGATGTTACTCTATACCGATTTATTTTTATTTATATTCGTATCTATTCATAGTATTTGTGTTTACACAAATTCAATTCTATATATATAAATTTCCCTTGGTCGCGGCATCACGCGTGCACGACTGAACCGATTTCCCTGATTCTTTTATTTTTATGTTTGGTATTGTCAAAAAGTTCTTTTAACAGAAAAAATTAAAAAAAGAAAAGGAAAGTTTTAAATTTCGGGATAAACTAAAGGTCTTCTTTTCTATGGTGAATTTGATACATGAATTCATAGCTAAGACAGGACGTCTGTCGGGACAGCTAGTTCATCTATTTTCATTCTTATTATCTAACGTATTTAATATTTTTTGGAAATCCACGTGCACACACAGTATAATGCCTCGATCACACAGTCGCACTAGGGGATCGTACCGTACATGTGTAGGCATCCTAAAGGAAGCATGAATGGTGTACAATCAGTACGCAGCAATGTACAGTTGTATAGCAATGCCGCTGCGGTTTACAAACATACAATCAAAGCAAAACAACCATTTGAAACGTTTGAAACAAATTATATAGTTGTCAGTTGGCAGTTTGTATTTCTTGAGAGAGCATCTACGTTGGATAGGCACAAGTTAAATTGTAAGTTTAAGTTTTATTTATACTTATTGTCACCGTATAGACGTTTTAATATTCCAACGTTCTGCAAACAACGTAATATTCCCGGATAGACCTACTGATACCCAAGGAGGGTTGATGTCAGGCCGGCGGCCGGTCGTTAAATGATCTGCCAAAACCCCAGCAATATGTACAGAGTATTTCGCCGACCCCAAATAATATGGGATAAGGGCAGGAAAATGATGATGAGACCTTCTGATACTTAGCGCTAAAAACGACATGTAATTGACCAACACATACTGAATTGAGGCTCCGGAATCTTTCCGGTAAAACTAGACGTACCTATACTCATTACCAGTTACCGTATCCAATTATCTGCTATGAAAACATTGAGTATTTACGGAAGTAGGCAAGAAGGTACTTCCAACTTTCCAACCAGTATACTAGGTAGTGATAGTTGTAAGCGGATTATTACCAAATTCTTGCCGTTAGAATGCTCTTGTTTTTGTTTAAGGTAAACTAAAATGTCTTGGCCAGCACTAGTAATTTTCATGATTTCAACTTCGATTGGAGATTGTATCAATAGACCGGTGTATAAAATAGTACTAGCACAAAAAGGATATGCACAGGTAAGCTAATTTCATAACTTTAATGTGTTTTTATTTATTTTAAGGATTTCGTACAAAATATATATAATTTTAACAAACAATAGGTTTCAATGTGTTCCTTTACTTAGACCTCAGCGTCCAATATAACAATCTTGTTAACAAAATAAGATAATTTGAGCCCAACAGTGGACTTTTACAGTTACACATGAAAAAAAATACAAATTTAGAGTTAAAAATGAGTTAAAAATAATAATTATAAGGTATACATAAAAGTAAGACTAATTTTAATCTTAATTAAAAAGCTATGAGTTAGGACAGTATATCTACTAAAGGAGCGTTAAATTGCAGGAATCCCAGCAAGTGACCACAGTCTATATTTCCATTAAATAACTTGTGTAAGAAGACAAGATCGATAATTGTTCGACGTGTAGCAAGAGGCTATTTAAGATAGGCCTCTCAGAGTGACATGACCTTTATGCTAGATGATCTTTGTACAATACTACTGAGTTATAGAGCATAATTTTGGCTGAGGTCTTCTTGAATTCTTTACTATTAGGTAATACAAATCCTAATGTTATAAAAAGCTTTTGAAAAAGTTTTCTATATATGACTCTCAAATTTCAACTTGCTATCCATTGGCAGACCTAAGTCCCGAACTGTATAGCTGTTGGTTGTTTATGATATAGTGGTTGCGTACAGCAGTTTTGTTGCGTGTAAATTGTATGTAGTGAGTGGCACTTACTGACATTAAACATCGATCACGGAGTCGGTTCGCAAATGTAAATTTGAGTATCTTGCCCTGATCTTAACTAAATAAAAAAGTGTAAAACACCCCCGACAAAAAGGTTATATAGCTAAGAACAATCTAGATTGAAACAAAAAACCGAAATTTAAATCGGGTCATCCGTTTAGGACTACCAAGCCACAGACAGCCACACATATACACAAACACTGACGTTAAGATTGAAATACCCCCGTTTTGCGTCGGGGGCTAAAACAATGCTAATAATATATTGTCTATTCGGTACCGCTGTTTAGAAATGATCAATTGTATTTGAATATTGTCTTGTCAAAGAAACCAATCGTTCCACGCGGGGATAAACGTAGCGGTTATGACAACAGCTGTTACCTATTTTACTCAGTTATTTACTTTTAAATTCAAGTGGAAATCAAAAGCCGCATTTTCAACACGAGATTTGCCGCCGTTTCCTTGTTTATATTTTATCAACAGTCTATCAGCGAACCGAGGCACAGAAAATCTGATCAGACTGCCATTTGCTGCACAGCGACATCACTCTTAAATTGAATAGACCTTTAACATCGTACAACATTTTCAATCGAACATCGGTTGCCAATTCAAACCAAAGTCTAGTTTTAAGTCTGCTCCGAATTCGAATATTCATATCAATAATAATATTCTAATTTAACAATCCGAAAAAATCTATTATATTATACCAACTGAAATCAAGAGTAATACTTAATCAGCATTGTTTGGGGGGTAGCAAATGTTCTTGAGTTTTAGCATAATAGCAACATTGGTACGAAAACGTGAGCCCGTGTCCTAGCTTTTGATCTCCTAATGAATACTTTTTTTTGCAAAATGGCCATTACCTTGTTAACAGATCTCGAAGACAAATGCTTTTCATAATATCTATTTCCTTATAGTTTATTCAATATGATGTGGAGACGCCGCCTTTAAGAGAGTTTACTTTCTGTACTTGGATACGAGTGTACGACCTGACTGGGGACCAAACTATTTTCACATACGTAGGTAAGTTTCAAGACACAGCCAATATCTACATTATACAGGACGACGTGAGTAGCATGCTATCCCATTGTGCCTTCCCTCTCCTCAAGTCACAGTTCCTCTAGAGGAGTAGAAATTTCACCAAAACTTGGGTACCGATGAACCCAAAATTTATTCCTTTACTAGTTCTATACAATATTAATAAAAAGTCAACCAAGGAATTTGTAATAAATTTGATTCAGCTAGGACTACCTTATGTCACCAATTCTTGCCTGCGTAAGTTAGACTCTAGCTTGATTCTAATTAAGTAGTAGCTACCCCTCGATGCAATTTTAAATACGTAGTCTGCATCATTGAAAATTGTTTATACACTATTTGCGATTTTTTTTTACTGTGCCCAAAATTATTTCAACTTCTAAATGAATTAATAGAGTAAATATAGAATTGGGCCATGTCAGCATTAGTAATATCGCAGAAGGATATAACTATTCAACATATTGAGTAAATGCGCTCCATTCAAGTGAAATCCGATAGCAAACTTAGTTATCTAGAATACCAGAACATTGAATAATGCAATATCCCCGTGGGTGGATCCATTCAAGTGGAGGAAGTAATAACTCGTTACGATAGACAACAAGAGAAAATAAAATTGATATTGGATTTAAATTATTTAGACGTATAATTTTTTTATAAAATTTCTTTGTAATTCGATTTATTTTATTGCAATCGAAATTGGAGCCAGCCTGACTATACCTCGACTATATGACGACCCCGTCCCCTGACTTGAAAGCTGGATCCACCTTAGAATATATAAAGTAATAAATATTCAGACGGACAAGCTCTCAAACAGAAAATAAAAAAACACGTTGGCAGATTTGGACCAAATCTCTATCAAACATGGATGATGTCCTTTAAGTGTAATTAAAATTATAAGAAGCGCTGGAATGCATAAAAATTTATAACTAAAAGTAATTGACATAGTAATAATAAGATTAGAAAAAGAAGTACTATAATAAGAAGTAAATCAAAGAATTAATTTGTTAAATTAAGAGCAGAGCAGATACACTTTGAAAATTGTATCAACCTACATTAAAGAACAATATAACATAGTTGACGATTGATTCAATTAAATTATATTTGTAATAAAAAAATCATGTAACAGCTCTTTATATTACCTTCTGTACATATATTATTTATGTGTCATTCATAAATTATCGATCGAGTGGAAAGTGTAACATGTTCTTGCAATAAAGTATAAAATATATTGGGTAAACATCATTGAGCTATTACGTATTACAATGAATTTGACCCCCTTTGAAACTCAACTTGGGCAGGTCCAGTGTTGCATCAGTCTTGGTATCCAGTTCTACTTTCAACACATCATGCTACAAAGTGGGTGTAATTTTTTAATATAGTAATTAAAACGGCAAATATGTATTCGGTTCTCCTGATTTTTTTTAAGTTTCTAACATATCTTGGGGTCTGATATTAATGACCGCATGATTTGATTGGACATAGGAATACTTACATATTTTATGAATTTTGCTATAGAAATTATAGTAATTACCAAATCGTACTTGTGCATGAGTTGACCAAAATAGTGGGAACATGCCTAACACACTGAAATTGTCTGTAGCAACCTGTATAGATACGATTTTCCGACGTAATCAATGTAAAAAGTTCTGTGCATTAAAGGAATAAAAAAAGACATTCTGTTGCGACCTTACTGCAAGAATGTGGGTACTGCATAATACTAAAAAATCTGGTATTATTTATTACCGGTTTAATGTAAGCCGTAAAACTTTTTGTGCAGAGTCAATTAGATTTTAGCCCTGGATATAGTTTACCGTTTAAATTGGAGGTGCCCCACTGGGACTGGGGATAGTACCTCCATCTTACAGAAGATCGCAGTCGAACACTATAATGTAGTATTGTTTTTCTGTGGTAAGAAAGGTTTCCAGAACTCTTCACTGGCTGGCTGGCAGCAAGGTAAACTATATTATGCAACTATCACAATTAGACTTATCAACCATAACGTTAGCAGCCCCTGCTATTGCAAGGAGCGTACAGGTTCCGGTGACTGGTTATGTATAAGGCGGTACATGTACTAATAAAAAAGGGTATATAAAAATGAAGTATTAATAAAGTGACTTAACATAGGCATAATATAACACAAAGCCGTGGTGGACTTGTGGTTGAAGCAACGGCCTGTCATCTGATGGGCCCAGGTTCAAAACCAAGCCTGTACCAATGAATTTTCCAGCTTAAGTACAGTGACTAATCACACCATGAGCTTTAAAAAACAGAGGTAGGGCGATTTGGGATTTTCCGTGGGTTTTCCCATTTAAATTGGAGCCGCCCGACTGGGAACTGTACCTCCACCTTACAGAAGACCACAGTGAAATAACACTACTTGATGTACTGTTGTGTTTTTGCGGTAAGTAAGGTTGCCAGTGCTCCACGAGGATACGCTGGCTGGGCTAGTTGTAATGCTGCTAGCACAGTGAGTCCTCATCAACAACATGGTTGGCAACCCGTTAGTGATACCCCTCGTATTGCTAGCGGCTATAGGCTATGGTGACTGCTTACCATCAGGTGGGGCGTTTGCTTGGGTGCCACCTTTGTAGTATAAAAAAAAAACTTTTTACCTGGACTGTAGGCCTTCGCCCAGCAGTGAGACAACAAAGGCTAGAGAAAATAAAACCTATTTGCCTTTCCTCTCATATGTAATCTGAAGCAGTAAGCGGCCTGTTAGTTCAACTGACAGCAGTGCGTTCGTGTTTCAATTAAAAACAATTGCGCGTTAATTGCTATGGCTATTTGGTAATTGTAGCGGCGCGAGAAACTCTGTCGCTCGATTTATAATTGGTTTTATTTTACCAGGGCTTCACGCGTGTATGTGTATATAACAACACTATTAACGATTCCAAAAAAGGAGAAGGTTCTATGTTTATTTGTTAATTTTAATTTGTAATAAATCACAAATGTTATGTTCGTCTGTATGTATCTTTTTTATTTATGTATACCCATTGATATTTTGGCCAATTGTGGACCGAGCATTTATTTTTTGTTTGTAAGGGTTCAATTCTGAGATGGTCCCATATTAATTTTAATAGCATCGGTTCAGTAGTTTGGTTTGTAAGAAAAATAAAAACTGGCCAAGTGCGAGTCGAACTGGCACACCGAGGGTTCCGTACAAACATCTATTTTTGTAAGAATAGTAAATTATTTTTACGCTTATTTTTTGTTATTAAACTACATGTCAACGGATTTAAGATTTTTCCTTTTACATGTGCTGCAATACATTGCTTCTTGCGAAATTTCATGATTTTAGGTCAACAGAAAGTACCCTATAGGGTTTGATTCCCGTGTGAAATCACCAAATTTGCGACATAAACGGTCCTATCTTTTCTTTATGTTGACTTGTTGACAAGTTTTTTATTTTCACAGCTGAAAGAGACCCATAGGTATAAGACATTAATTTTAATTTGATAACTCCACGCGTTTTGAGAAAAGGTCTTGTCAGACAGACTGACGGACGGACAATATTCTATAAGGGCTCCTTTTTTTCGGAACGGAACTAACGTAAACGAAATTGCGTATTTTACTTTCCTGTGTATTTTCAATGATGTTTCCTTTGGCTTGGCACCGCCTACAAGTAATAAATCAATGGGTAGCACGTTATTTAGTTAGTAATAACAAGTAATATTGAAATATAACATTTAAGTAATTTTGGTTATTTCTCGATTTTTAGTACCTATAATTTTTTTTAAATAATATCTTTGTAGTGCCTCCACGCCAGAAATGATAATATATATAACCTACTGTAAAAAAATATATGTTGGTAGATGAATGAGTCAGGGTAAATGTAATGCATACACTCATGTATAGCTTTGTCGATCACAGCAGCGCACACACATTTGACATGTGCAACAGAACTACATTCTAAAGGGTGCTGAGTGCCAGTACCAAAATGAAATCAATGAGTTGAAATTGATTATTTTGTAACTGTTAGTCCTTTTCTCCAACAAATTAAATACGAAATCTATCACATAGTTCAGTTTTATACCCAGCTAGAGCAACCTTCATTCGTGGATTTTAAATCCTTAAAGCAATTTCGAAACTATTTTATACATATTGCACTTGATTAGGGCACATAATATAGAGCCATGAAAAATTCATGACTATTGGATACCTACCATTTACAAGTCCATTAACATGTATTTTTGACTCGAACACTAATGTGCGTTTCTTACAGCTAATGGAAATAATCGTGTAGTGAGGCTGTGGTTGGACTCAGGGGGGCAGCAGATGAAGATTTCTATAAATGGAAGAGTTACATCAAGCGCTCCAATAGATTTAGTGAAGGACGTGTGGCGTCACGTCTGCTTGTCGTATCAAGCAGATTTTGGTGTTTGGGCACTGTACATAGACGCTCGATTGGTATCCTGCGAAGCAGCTCAAAGTGTACGTGTTGATAATGATTACATCTTTAATTTCACTTTAGTTATATCGTAATGTACCAATCATCAATGATAGTAGGACTAAGTATTCTAAGAATACTAAAAACTCCTCGGCAACAGAGGCTGGGCGTACCATTCTGAAATGAAGTAACTACGTGTACGTCTAATTCGGGTCATTTATTCACGATTAACACGGTCACTTCAGCTTCAAACAAGAAAATGTTCGTAATGTATTCAAGACATTATCGAAGGAGTCAAATGACCGCATATCTTTATACGGCCGTATAAGGTCAGGGCAGCCACGCACGACCGATAGATTCTCATGTGATAAATTGCCGTAGACAAGTATTTCGCAACTAGCTCTTATTGAACAAGGCTGTCATAAGTTAGTTCATAAAGATACAGTCCTTTAAAGTATCACGATCACCTGGGGGTAATCTTTGCCTTGACAACGTCGATTGAGTAATATTTTTTACAGTAGAGATACCCTACTAACGATCTGTATTCCGCGACTTCGTTCGCTTGTAATTTAATATTTGGGGATAAAAGGAAATAGCCTACCCAAGATGGCTATCTGGCTAATTTATTCAAATTGATTCAATAGATAAAGTTAACAATCAGACGTAGTTTTACTACGATATTACAGTTATCTACAATAACAACGTGATATGAAATGTCCTGTAGATATCCCGAAAAAGAAAATAATGTTGGAGATTATGAAATAGGTCGAATTAATTAGCTACAGTATTTCGTTCTTTTTAAGCGATTGCAAGATAGAGAAAAACAACAATAGATTTTGACAGTGTCTGGCCCTGAAATTAAGTTAAATATCTCGTTATTTTTTACAGCTATATGGTTACGTTTTACCTGGGGGTGGCAGCGTTATAATAGGCTATGGTACGGCTGATAATGGTACGAGTAACTTTTCGATACATTATTTATCATAACACGATATTTTTAGTAGTCAAATTATCATAAGTTGTTGGCCATTACAGGAGCATCTAATGGCTTCGAAGGAGAAATATTTGGCGCCAATATGATACTTACGTCAACAATAGAAAGAAATTATACTGCAAAATCGGACCCACTCTATGAGCAAAAGCGATTCCAAAAGAACAAATTAAAAGAACGCAATAAAAACTTTCAATACATTGTTTTAAGTGACCTACAAACGGATGAAATACAGAACAATTTTGAAAAAACAAAGACACCGAACAATTTCAATCGAAGTTACATAAAATTAAGAACACCATATAGTTTCATAGAACACGACGTCGGCGTAGATTTAACCACAAAAAACATGTTTGATTCGTCTTCTATTGAAAAAGAAGTACTACGTTTTACTACTAGTGACAAAGCAAAGAGCGCTGAAAATGATAAAATAAACTTTTGGAATATTTTAAATGGTAATGAAAGTGGCGGCAAATTTAAAACTCAATCTAAAATTGGTGTTAATCCGAATAAGCATTCTACATCTTTATCAGAATTTGAGACACCGCCACCACCAGGGCCACCGAGTCAAGTTTATGCAGAAGAAAAATTTAAACAATCTTTAAGAACTGACAAAACACCCCCACTCAAGGCGACTAATAGTAACATTAATGAAGATTTAACCACAAATAAAAGCTTACTAGGTAAACGATTTTCAGAAGAAATATTCGACTTAGAAACGCCTCCACCTGTGGAGAAAAATACAAAAGTTTACGGTCAATGGACTAGTTCAAAATTTGCAGGTAATGTCTTGAATTACTTAAAAACTATAAATTTCAGTAACAGAGAACAACGCAAAGCTCCACCTACTATTCAGCTCACAAAATTATCGGATAGTTTTCCATATGCCTCTGAATTCAAAGTAAATAAAATGCGTCCCTCAAATCAGTTTCAACGAAGAAGTTTTATGGAAAAACGCATTGAATCCAATAAAAAGGATCCCCAAGTAAACGTCCAGATATTTGAAGAAGATCTACGAAGTAATATTATAAAATCTCATGCACAAACAAGGCCAAAAAATGTTGAAATCACTAATAGGGGGGACTCAAATAAAAAACGAAAAGACAGAAGATTTTATAGAAATATAGATAGTCGAGAGTCAGTAGAAAATTCGGAAGAAAGTATTTATAAACATAAAATACCGTTAACCGTTAAACATAAAACACCATTTACTTCTCCTCCGCCTATTAAAAATAAGCCAAGTTTTTCTGATATCACCTTACAGAACAAGAATTTGATGGCAATACTACCTTTTTTGAAATCATTAGAATATTTTATAGAAGATTCTCAAAATAGCGAATCAACATCGGATAATAAGTCAGACATGTACACAAAAAGTTTATCAAACGGCAACAAATGGCATAATGTGAAATCATACAGTAACGATTATACTCCTCGAAAAATAAAATTAGATTCAGATAATGGTGAAGGTGGTGTTGATGATAAAATAGCTGAAGCGAATAAGAGACATCCTGCTGTCAGATTAAAATATAAACACGAAGAACGGAAGCTTGTACAAAGCTATCGTAACGAGGATAAAATACTCAAAGGACGCGAACTCGCAATGGAAGTTTCAAATCAATCGGATCATAACACAAATTCTGTGTCCATACTTAAATATAATCACGGGTTCTTGCCTGGGCACGATAATAAAGCGAAAGTACCAGAGAAGTTAAAACCTGGCATGTCAGAAAATATAAAACAGGATATAGTAGCCAAAAATAGTTTTAACAAACATATTAAGATTGGAAATGCCTTGAACGAACGGCACATAATTGGCGAAAGCATAGAACAGAAAAAGCAGAGATTTGTCGGAGATGAAACAATACCGGATATTAATAAGTATTCATCCGATATAGACAATGTGCGCAGTACAGTTCCACCTTCGCTTGGGCCTAGAGTGTGTAAGAATGTTGAACTGTACGACCGCGTCCTGTACGTACAACCAGACGAAAGCATCGATATGACGCATATTTTGTCACCAGTACGTGCAAAAAATATCGGTATTGAATTTATTTTACAGAATTACAAGAAATGTTCTCTTACCGAATCTTCTCTTGAAAACAATGTAATGTTATTTATAAATTGGAGTAAAACACCAGTCAGATTGTTCGGCGGAGCGTACCCTAAAACAACGACTGATCTCTGTGGATTTTTCAAATAGCAAAATTTGCACACCTCCTATTATCAAATATGTATATGCTACTAATTTCATGGTTTTATCTTCATTGTCTTATTTCCTGTATTTATGTCAAAAATATTTTGTTTGTTTTTTATTACAACCATTATCAATGTAGTTGCAAGTTGTTTTATTTATAATTAGCGACCCGCTTGAGCTTTGCACGGCAAGCGTTAGCCATAGAAGTTAAATACCTACAAAACACCAAAAAAGTCCTCTATTCCTCTATCTATTAAATAACCGGCCAATTGCGAGTAAGAATCGCTCACCGAGAGTTCCCTACACACTTGTAGGTAAAGTCATTATTCATCGTGACTCTCAAAGCGCGACTCAGGTATTTTTTAGTAAATTCGCATTAAAAAAAAATACATATTTACGGTTTTCAGATTTTTCCCTTTACTTGTGCTGTAAGACACTGCTTCTTGCCAAATTTCATGATTCTAGGTCAACGGGAAGTAGTACCCTGTAGGTTTTAATTCCCTTGTGAAATCGCAAAATATGCGAAAATTTGCGACATAAACGGTCACATCTTTTCTTCATATAGACTTACAGCGGAAAGTCACTTTGTTTTATACAATGTAGTGTAGAAAGCGAAGACGTCGATATGTGCAAATTAGTTTTCTCTCTTTTATCCAGAGCAATTTCCTTTTGTCCTTTCTGTTAGTAAGTTTTTAGTGTTGCAATATTGAAATATAAACCTAAACTGTTCAAACATTGTTGCCGTTGTCAGTAAAAATCTACTGCACAGGTATCGACGAAGCCTTTAAAGGCATTATTTTTATGATGTTTTAATCGCGCTAAAACATACCTCTAACCCTGTAAAAATGTAAGCTGTTGAGGCTAGGTCTAGGATGTATAGTAGATTTTTTATACCTCTAAGGTGGCACACAAGCATACGGCCCACCTGATGGTAAGCGGTCACCGTGGTGGCAATCACTAACGGGTTGCCAACCATGTTTTTGATGAGGACTCACACGACGTCAAATCTAAATCTAGAAACGCATTGCTAATTACCTTTACTATGGGATAGAAGCAGACGCGGCAGAATGCATTAATACCGGTTTTCCGTTTGTGTAAGGCACACTGAAAACTATTGAGTTCACGATGACTGTCTTCAGAATACTTTTTGTTAGGTACTGGCTTCCGGAGCAATATCTCGATTACAAAAGGAAAACTATTTTCAATATAGTCCCGTTTTTATCACGGTAGTTCAAAGGAAATAAACTTTCAGGTAATAAAGGATGACATTATTAGATAGCAGTCAAGAGCTTGATGGTATTGAAGGTTCATACTTAAGTAAGCAATAATTGCAAAGTCCTTTATGCATCCGTTATCGCTCTATTTGCTTTTATATTTTTCTATTTCATAGAATGCTATTTTCATATAAACAAAGAAATTTTGAAATGTTTAGTGAATTACAGTTGCACCAATTTAGTACCTGCTACTTACTAACTGATCTAGTTGTTCAATAAACAGTCAGGCCTGTATTGAACCGAAGATCAGCTCAATGCCGTTTAGGCAATTTAATCAGTCAAGAGAATTCAAATTCAGCTATATGTCACCCAGTGCGCTAGTACACAGTTAAAATCTGCAAATATGTAAATACTTAATGCACAAACAGACAGGTCTTTTGCAATTTTCACATACATTATTAAATTCGTTACACGTAAGCAAGCTATATCTGATAGAGCACAAGCAGAAAGACAGCTGAATGCGTCAACGGAAGATACACAAAGATAATAATATAAGTAGGTTTTATTTTAGTAAATAAGAGGTATTAACGAGGACTTCATACAAAATTCTCACATAATATAACGTCTTACATTGAATATGAAACCAAAGAAAATGAGTGTGAAAATATGGGTTATTTCGTTTCCCATGCTTCAAATAAATAGCAGAAGTCGATTCCCATAAGCAGTTACTAGAGGCCCTCTTGTTATTGCCTCATCGATAGTCTTGATTACCTGTCAGGTAGGTACGAACACTTTATAAGCGTTTAAAATAAAGCGGAACTTCGCTTCGTAAACTTCCACTGCTTTCGAAACTACCTGGAATACTTGTAGGTACTTCCGAATAATATGCGCCGTGCAGTTTCTGAAGTATTCACTATGCGATAGGGCTTCCGGTGCACTTAACTAAATGAAAAGCCTTGGTATTTGAACTTCTTCTAAATATGATCTATTTACACATTACGTCATAGCTATGACGGCGATCTGTGTATACAGCCTTAGAGGACAACCCATACAAGCTTTTAGAGTAAGATATTTAGTAGAGAACATAATATAAGAAAATTCTGGTTCATGGTTCTGCGAAAGGAACATTTTGTGACAGAGACATTTTGCGATAGGGACATTTTGTGACTAGGGACATTCTGCAACGAAGCCCCTGTATTGTCTGTTTTGCTGGCTTATGAGGACAGTTTCATACTACCAGCTGTTTACTTAGCCACATGTTCAAAAACAATAAAAGCCTGTTTTGGAAAACAACACTATTACCATGGTAAAACTTTTTTTATTATTTAAAACTTAATCAGTTTTCAGATAGCTGTCTTTGTTACGGGTAAGCGGGTAAATAATTGAACGTAATTAATTTGAACGGGACTTTCACTTTCGGATAGCTAATACTATAAGGGATAATTTTGTCCAATTTTATTAAGAAATAATTGAGGAATCGCGCAAAATTTTACTTCCCTTTGGATAGGGATTACATGTCAAAATGTGCAGGTACTTAGCTGTAATTCCGAAAAGAATGGACCGATTTGAACAGGACTTTCACTGAAAAGTAGCTGATGCTATAAAGTGAAACTTAGGCTCCATTTATTTTAGAATAAATAAATAGGGTTCCTCGAAATAAAAAAAAACTCATGAAATTGTTAACAATAACCGAACGGCTAGACCAATTTGAACAGAACTTCCACTGGCAGGTAGCTGATACTATGAGACCGCACTTGTACATACATTTAGTTTGTAAAAATAATTAGGGTTCCACGCAAAAAATAATTAATTTCCTCGTGGACAAAGTCGCGGGCACAGCTAGTAAGCAATAAAACCCCCGACTTGGACAGTCATCACCTTACGAAAGTTTCTGTTCTAACAGCTAAACTGTCAATAAAATTATTAAGAAAGATTGATTGGATGTAGGTCAAGGCCGACATTATGCAAATTAACTGGTAAAATTCGATGTCATTGACTACAGCTAGTATAACACGTCTTTTAGTTAACATGAGCTTGAAATAACATACCATGAATGTACAGTAACCGCTGTATAATAGGTCAGTCTATTTACGACGAAGTCTTAATAACTCTAATTATTATTATCTAAAAAAGCGGTCGCGTGTCAAGCCAAGTTCAAGCTAGGCGAGCAGCACCGTGTGTAATAATATTACACGAACCATTTGGAGCCACTTTTGACCCCCTCATAACATAAAAACTGTTTCACATAAACATGTCAGATTGGCATATATATTGAGACTTGCGAGATATGCATATGTGCACCAAATATTATTAACTCACCTCTAACGCTTATTTAGATATTGACCAAATATTGACCTAGAAAACTTAAATTAGGTATCCAGATAGGTAGTTGGGTGAATACAAAGGAAAAAATCAGAAACTAGTATTTATTATTATTTATCAATTAATTAATTATATTAGGAACACTTACTTATAGCGCTTACATTACAGGTAAGAATTAGCAATCAAAATTTATGACAGCCGATCTTTATAAGGATTTTAACGTCTTCAATTGAATATATGAATAACGAGTACGAGTAGAGTTTATTCAAACTTTTCAGTTTAAGTTCTTTTAACTAAGAGTGTAGTCGACTTTTGTATTTATTACGTTATTAACTAGAATTAAGTATTCATTATTATTTCAATATTTAGCGCACAACAATAGTGTATGATCATTAGTCGTAGGGCTTTCGGGCACCTTGGATTTAATTCATATTTTTCATGGGGAAAACGGGTATTATTTTAGACCATAGCGCACGGTGCGGCGGCCGAGGAGCAGCGGGTGGGGGCGGTGCGATATAATATAAACCTTGACGCGAACGTGCCCTACTAATAATTTAATGTATGTACAATAAGTAATGATATCCCATCAAAAACATAAATATGAAATGAGAGCCAACTTCAATATTAAGATATATGCTTTGGTTGTTGACTTTAACGAAAAAAGAAGTGAGATGTAAATGGGTGCCAAGGTCTATTGACCTTGGCACCTTGACTATTGTCAGTCCTGTTATTTATTTATAACAACACAAAATATTTTACTACAACTTAAAATATTATTCCTTCTTATAATTTAGGGTAATAATATATTGAAGCCTAAGGGCTGATTTGGCTAGTTAAATAATATGCGCTAAAGTTAAACGTATATTTATATAGTTTATATGAAAGTCTGTCATTTAAAAGTTAAATTCATGAAAATATTGGCGGGTATTAAAAGAAGTTGTTACTTTTCTTTTTTTATACCACTAAGGTGGCACACAAGCATATAGCCCACCTGATGGTAAGCAAGCAGTCACCGTTGCCTATAGCCGCTAGCAATACCAAGGGTATCACTAACGGGTTGCCAACCATGTTGTTGATGAAGACCCACTGTGCTAGCAGCATTACTACTAGCGTATCCACGTGGAGCACTGGCAACCTTATTAACCGCAGAAACACAACACTACATCAAGTAGTATTATTTCACTGCGGTCTTCTGTAAGGTGGAGGTACAGTCCCCAGTCGGGCGGCTCCAATTGAAATGGGAAAACCCACGGGAAAACCCAAATCGTAGAAATCTTAATCTTAGAAAAACTCATTGGTACAGGCCGGGATTTAAACCTAGGCCCATCAGATGACAGGCCGTTGCTTCAACCACAAGGCCACCACGGCTTCTATCTAGCATTTATATAAAAATACATGTTGACTTATTCACTTAAAAACGCGTGCGAAGCTGCGGGCAAAAGCTAGTCTTCTATAAGCCGTATTTTAGCGTAAGTTCAGAGTAGATAATGTACTGCGTAAGTCTCAAGTAGCACGTAATTGAGTTCAATTCCAACAATTAGTGTTAGGACATCTTGAGATGAGCATCTATCTAGAACCTCAGAGTAGATAATATACCTAGAATGCATTCCTAGCAACCACGTTAATAGTCACAAGAGATTAGAGATGTTATAAATGTAATTTCACATTAGGTAATCTAAGAATTCATTCTTTAAATGTCACAAATGAGGTCGTATCGCATTACAGATACAAAAGCTTTAGAATAAGGACTCAGCTCTAAATATATTCTGGCAGTGAAATTATCTAATTAATGTAAAATATTATCTTAATCCGCGGTCAAAGTCGTTTGTAAAAAATATTATACATTACGTTAACAATCTCTCAATATATATTTTCATTTCATCTATCGTAATATAATTGAAAAAAATCGGATACAATCTTCATTCGGCAATTAGCTGCAAAAACAACATAACCTACATCTCTAATGTGTATTTCGTCTGAACGGATACAAGATAAGGCCAGCGGTTAGTTGGCTTAGGTTACGACACCATGGGCTCCAACCGAGACAGAAAGTTGAATAAATCGGTCATGTGCTTGTAAGACCAGTATTTCGTTAGGGTTCCTTTGCGGATGTTAGTGCATGCGTACAACAATTAGATATAGTATCTAGATTATACCCGACAATTCTATGAAAATAAAAAATGATACATACAACCGTATAATTTATCAACAATCCATTAATTACTTTTCTTACTTGTGTGGATATATAACACACCTTTTTCCCCCATTTGATTGAGTTACTATAAAAAAAACATTTAATCTGTCGCATTTAGTTTTGAAATGGAGAAAAAGCTAGTAGAAGCCAAGATTCTGTTTGATTTTATTTCTTGGTTTCCCAGCATTTAGCTAACCCAGCGCTCCTCGATAAACTAAAATTATATTTAAAACGTTTTGGTATGTGAAAAAATGGTATTACGTTTTTTAATCCAATTATTTCCATAGAGTGCATATGCACTCTATGGAAATAATTGGATTAAAATCGAGAGTGGTTCTTTTGATGGAATTGCTTTTAAAATGGCCTCTAAAACTCAGCAGTAGGTATGCGCTCGGCTTGAAACATTAGTTCACGCTTTGTGTTCGAGCCCCATTGCAGATAGTGCTTAACAACCTAATGAATATTCCATACTTAAAGTACAATTTGATTGCTAATCTATTTGATCTGTGATATAGCCCATGAATGGTACGTGCCCGAAGAACCGCGATGGGTCCACCTCCGTTCAACATAGTTGGCATAGATAGTATAATTTAAGTCAAACAAACTCATTTTCATCAAACCTAACTTAATATTTGATACTATTCAATATCAGCCACTAGAATGATATTTTTAAATGTTTACCGATATCAATCGTTCAAAATGATTATGGTATGTAATATTAACACGCAGTATTTATGAAATGAGATCATCTGTGTATTTGCATTAGCCTGTGCTCGGTAATGCCGGAAACCGGTAAGCTGCTAAAGTAGATAACATTATGCACGTATATCGAAAACTTTCACTCGAAATTTAAAAACTATCACGTAGTAATAGTCGACTCTTTTTTTTATTTATAGGGCAGTGTATCAAGCACACATTGAGACTACTTACACGGTGTATGTAGTGTCTGCTAGTAGTATCATTGATTTAGTTACGTAAGGCCATAAAGATATTTAATGATAACAATAATGTTCGGACATTATCACATATCGTCATCTATTCGGAAAAAAGCTTATTCGTTGTCAATTACGTAGGTACATACTTTGAACGGAGTCTCAGAGCAAACCCAAATGTTCATTACATCGAAGTTTGCTTGCATCAATCACGCCTCTAACGGAGCAGTTATAAGAGTTACTAAAAACTACACCAGGCAAAATTAAATTACTTTGGCTTTTGAAATTCGAACCTTGTGGATCTAGGGATGTGTATGACTAAATCAAAATAGAATTTTGTGTTCAGAACATATTGATTCAGAATGATTAATTGAGGTAATTTCAGAGCCTTATAAGAATGCCTTCAAACAGATCAGATATTTTTAAGCGTAAACAACTAATGTTTCAATAATTCTACAATTACATAATAAATTTGGTATATGATGATAAGAAAATATATACCGTTTATATTACTTAAATGGGAAAACCATAGCTAGACAGCGGTCGCAAGTTCAAGAAAATATGAAAATTTTACAGCATCAAATGTTCATGAGCGTAAAAATAAAAGAAAGCCACGAATCTAAATGTATTGCGTGTGGAAATAGGTTATTAAACTGTTCGGCAGTCAATCAACTTAAAGTATGTTGTTGCTGCGGTAATAATACATCATAATGATGTGTACGATCCGCAGAGGTTCAAACGCATGCTGAATATACAGTTATATAGCTATGTATATATTAGCAACTTATATTAATACTTAACATCCACGTGTAGGGAAGCATGATATCTATTTTTATAACATTTTATTCTATTCATAACGGTGTTGACATTATACATATGTACGTGGGTATAAAAGTCTGCGAGAATAATGGTGAAAGTGATGTAACAGACAGACAAGTCTTTAGTCTGTCTGTTAAGAGTTAAAAAAAGTTACAATATGAAAATCTTTGCTCGAAGTTCATTAGTTGAATTATTTCAATAACGTCAGTTACAATGGCTGCCGAGGCTGCCGGCAAGAGTAGAAACGGTATTTTATTCTAGAAAAGAAGCACCTCTGGTGTATAAATTTTAATATTGTTTCCTGTGCAGTAGTGTTCAAACAGCTTCAAAGAAGACTTGATTAAATATTCTATACTACACAGAATGGTGCTCTCCAACAAACAATTTTGTAGGACTTCTAAATAGTAATATAATACATATTTTATTGTATTCCAGGGAACTGACCTATTGTTTGTCGAAGAGCACCAACGGCGAACGACGGCTCCATAAATAAGATAATCTGATGTCTAGATTTATTGACAAAAAACAGATTAAATTATTTACAAAAACATATCTTAACCTACCTACTTATAGATAAAAGATCTGATGTCTAATTTATTTTATACCTACTGATACTCCGTTTGGCTGTTGGTTGCTATTGGTCCGGTAATGGGATGATTGAATAGGTTACAAGCGGGAGCTAAGCAAAGCCCAGCAGACATCGTTATTTTTTTAAACTATGTACCTAGTCATTATTTAAAAAACAAACTTAAAACATAATGTCATACTAACTTTGTGATCAGTACCAAAGACATTTTAAAAAGATATATAATTATATGTTATTTTAATTTCAGAATCTACTAATCCGTAGTAAAAAAAATATTAGTTGTCTGATTGATGATGAATACAATTATGTAGCCCTCCTCATCGTTAGAGTATCTAGTCATCCGACCCTCCCCTTACCGGACGACTAGAAACAGCTTTAACAAATAACTATACCTATATCCTAAACCAAACTTAATTTGATAAGCCACCACTAGTGAGCGCACGTATATCAATTTGTAGTAGATAATAGATTAAAGCTAACCACAAATTGAGTTAGGTACCTGTATATCTCAGCGCTACGTTATAGTTGCTGTTCAATTAGTGCGTACCTTAACGAAGCCCTTTGTGCTTATAATTATTATGCGCGGTTTGCTTTAATGCACAATGAGATTGCATTTCCGAGCTCACCTCTGATATTAATTACATTATTTGTGATTAAACTGATGTTCAGAGCATCAGTGTCACAAACATTTTGGTTTGGTTGCATTATCGACATAACCTCAAATTCAGACGTGAAAAGGTATGCTGGAATAAATAAAATTGCCAAACGGATTTCGCAGTTCTACAGATGAATACTCTCACATAGTGTTCTACACAAGCGGATTAATTTAAACGGCGATCGACTAGGCTTCAGTACTGTAGTCTTAGCAACAACAACTTCAGGCTTCGTATTCGTATCGCTTTCGACTATTTTTATATGGGAAAATTAATAGCGCTGCGACGGTAAAAAGTGGAACAAAGATTCGTATGAACATTTTGACATTTCGCGAGTATACGTTTTCGAATACGTACTCGAAAGTTGTTCTTGCTACCAGTACCTACTGTAAGCACTTTAATTAAAACCTCATCATCGTCTCAAAGGTCGTAGGTAAATATATTATGTGAAAATTAATTCTATGTTATATAATATGTTATATTTGTATCTAGTATTGTCACCCGATCGAATGTTGTGTTTTTAAGGCTAGATATAATCCTTAAAACTTTTAAGTTCCTTTCGGCACGATGACTAACTCACGTTTAATGTCTCTGTATCAAGTCCTTATTAGCTAACGGTAATGCATTTTGTGCTTTTAGGCAGTAGTTTTGTGCCGTTTCAAAAGGAATCTTATTACTTCTTAATATATGCATGATAAAAATCTAGATTTTACTACTAAGTTGGCATTATTCGGCACGTAGTACCTACCTAAAATAGTAATGAAAGAAAACAGAGTGTGTTTTACCTACTTAGGTTGATGTACGTATTATAAATAACAAAATTATTGGGTAACATTTTATATAAGCTTCACATAAGATATAAATATGTAACATTTTTTTATATCTAGAAATGGACGTGACAATGAATATCTATAACTTGAATTCTGACCAATAACGTTCCACTAAAAAAATAGCCATCTAGATCTACATACATACATCATCTCGCCAAGTCCCTCACAGGGTGGGCAGAGAGTATAGAGCGCCATTTCTCTCTTCACTTACACACCTCTTTTCTTTTGCTTTCTAGATCTAATCTTCTACATACCCACACAAAGTACTCAAAGTAGTGAGGCGGAAAGACAAGAGTACCTACTCGTAACTGGAGAGTATGTATGACGGATTGATCAAAGTAGAAGATGCAAGAGGTGTGCAAGTCAATAGTAAAATGAGTGAAATGACACTAGTCTCTGCCTACCCCGAAAAGGCTTCGGTGTGATGATATGTATAGGCGTACGGCTTAGGCGACGTAAAAATATGTTATTTACTAAGGAGGTATTTACAAATTTACCTGCCAGTCAACACATACCCATGTAATTACAAACATCACCCAAGGAGAAAGTTTTTTCATAGAAAAGTTGACCAAAAAGCAGTAAATAACAACCAACTAATACATACAAAGACATTCTCATTCCGAGTTCTACACGAAGATGCTAATTTACGGTTTATGGTATTTCATATAAAAAAAACAACTGTGAACCGGCCTTAAATGAGACGAGAAAGATAAATTTTATAAAATGTAATTTTTTTATTATTCCTAGACGATGTAACTGCAAATATAATAAAAAAAACTATGATAAAGTACGTGTGTTATAATTATAAATAATTAAGTAGGTGCGCAAAATTGCGTAATATTACATTACTAGGCAATTATATTATTGATTACATCCATCTATTATTTGAATGAACAGTCGTACGCTCTTTGACTTACTTTATACAAATAGGTACCTCAATGTACTGGGGGTTATTCATTTCCTAAAATGAAGCTGCTGATACTCGTGATTTGCAAAAAAATAAGTGTATTTAAAATAAAAGAAAACACAAAATGTATACAAAACGAAAGTAATTGAATAGGATAAATAAGGTAAAAAAAAAGCCATTTGGACAATAACCAATTAACTCTTAAAGAGGTGTGTAATTAAAGGGTAAAATGGCGCTCTATACTCTCTGCTTACACCGTGAGGGACTTGACGTGATAATTATATGTGTATGTATGTAAGTTGATTATGTGTTATATGGCTTTGAATTGGGTTATGGGTTAGGTAGTTATGACGTTAAAACAATTTTAGTAAAAAAAACTACACGATAAGGGGAAAACAATGATTAAATAAAAGTATAAAATGTTAATCCGTTATCGGATTTTTATACGCAATACAAATTAACGAAGTTGTTTTGTAAAATAACTCAATTAAAGAGTTGGGAAAGATGCATGAACTGGAAATCACAAGCGACCACATTGTGAGACAGGCCGAGACGTTTAGAGGGTTGGTGGTTGTAGCACTTGTAGCTATTTGATAATTGATTACTATAACCGGGTTGCGGCTTTTACATGAAATTGTGTAATCGTCTCCATCTCTCTGTTCTTTCGTGAAGCCTGAAAACTCGTTGTTTTCTGGGATAAGCGGTAGCCATTAGCCATTCCAAAGATTAGCATGAACAAACAAACTGATAGACAAGAATAAAAAATGCTTCTATGTGTTTAAATAACACATTGTATGAATTAAGAAACCGTATTTGTTTTGGAATTACAGACAGATAATTAAACAGCATTATATTTATATCAATACAAATAGTATTGATATAAATAATGAACGGCATTTAGTAAAATAATGAAAGTATATACATAAAAATACAAAACAGTGCCCTAAGCACCTACATTCGAAAGTCGATGTAAACAGAGCTCTTATTTCTTGAAATGTTTTTAAATATCCGAGGTAATAATATGACTTCTATGGAGCTATTTCAATGAAATGTTATACGTACAACACAAAAAAGGGTGTGGGCGAAAATATTTTAGCTCGCGTTTTTTTACTAATAGCCTCTTACATATCAAATATGTAAGAGCCGATGATGATGTCAGATATTATAAGTTGCAGGAAGTTACGTAGTATAATTAATATGTGTGTAAAATCAACCTTAAATACCTCTTTACATCTAGGGTGTAGTAGTTAGTAAACATTACTAAAGTGTGAAATGTCGACTCCACTACGGATCAAAGACAACTCCATAAATTGCAAAAACTTAAACGGTTACCACATAGGTGTGATGCAAGCCGTTTGTCGCAGTATCGGAGGTCTCTTAATATGGATTACTGTGTTCAGAAGAAAGCCTCAAGGTGGGGTGTGGTGTGGTGGACGTGGCACGCTGGTGGAGACTCAGCTTGTGGTCAGTAAGTGCGTCGCTAGTGTTCGCGTGCGCCCGCGCCTTGCAGATTTCCCTTTCTACACCACATACCCGCCGTAAGTTTTATTTCTGCGTGTTCCTCTCTATTGCTTTTATATAAGTGTTACATTGTAACGAACGTATACGTATGTACAGTGACGGTATTTAATTGCTTGCAATGTAACAGTTTTACGCAAAGCGATTTTGCCCCGCGAATTATTTTCATTTAATGTAAAAAGACTTATACTTAAATATTAATTAGGTTGTTTTATCACTAATTGAGTTATTATAAATAACAATTAGTTATAGTATATACGGGTACCATAACCACTCACTTACTGGGTGCCTACTTATTAGAGTAACTTGCAATTAATTAAATTTAACTAGTACACAGACCTTGCCATAGGAGTATATCTACTATTATTGTACTACACTACTACTTTATATGTAAATATGGTTTCATATATATTCTCTAAAAACTATATTTAAGACCCTTGAATTTAAGAATTAAAGGTCGGCGACTCTATCTTAGCTCTACTTAAGCATTATGTAAATTTATTAACATCAAAGAACAGTGTTTTTATATTAATCGCGTTGAAATCTGACATTTATCGCTGTTTTGACCTTATTTATATTTGTTTACTTATACAATTACAAATACGGAGTGACGTTAAAATATACTCTATTGGTTAATTAAGTTTGATAATAACTTTAAAAAGTACCTATTTCATATTGAAACAACGTATGTTATACCTATTATGTAATTGAAATATTAGTCACTTACGCGACAATAGGTCTAGACACTTTATTACGATATTAAATTAATTGCACCACTTATGAATTATACAATGATATACCTTAAACCCCAAGACGGGTCTGCGGCGTCCTTAAAGCAACTTCATAAAAGAAGGAGGTTGCGATCAAATGCTCTTAATATAAAAAAGTAAGTAAACTGATTAGAAATGGGCCAATTGCGGATTTGCCAAGCCAGATAGCAAGACAATTTATTTAAAATACGTAGGTATTTATTTGCCAATATAAATCGAGTTTCTTTTATTCATAATGTTCAGGGTTTTCAGATCAAGTTCAGCTCATTTTTTCCCGTGTTTAAATTGTTATCACACATTTAGAAGCTTGTTTTTCGTTTTAAAGCCTTATAGGCATCCTTTCTCATTATTTATAGGACATAGATACGCCATAATAATAACACACTTTCTGTTAAAACGTCATCACGTCGTCATTAGAAGCAATGGGCAACTTCATCGAATTAATTCTTCGATAAAAAATAAAAATATGTTGATCACATTAAACTTAGTTTTATTACCGTAAAATATTATATTATGTCCATAAATATTGTTTTTGATGGAATCACTAATATACTATCAATCTGGTGACATTGCAAAGGTTTTGATAAATGGATAAAGGATTTAATAAGATCGCTATCATGCGATTAATATTGCAATATAATTCTTTAATGTACTATGATTTCAATAAAGATTCAATTGTCATAGTCACATATCAACTTCAAAATGTAAGCAGCGCCTATTGTAACACATGAGCGCATACATGCGATGCAATAAACCAAGCTATATTTGAAGTGACACGTAAAGTAGTGCTTTAGATATTTCCATACGAGTAAACGTTTTCAATCTAGTATTATTCAGATGCTTTACAAGGACTGATTATTTGCTGGGAAAAGTTTTAATAATTTCTTCATTTCATCATAACAAAAATAATCTGAATTGCTGTGGTAAGATATTTAAAAGATTTATATTTGCGGCTGGTGATAGATGTCACTGACACTTAAAAATATCACAAATTATTAGTTACCTTTCAATAATTCTAAATTTTATGCAAATATGCAGTGCGATATGTGATCATGGTGCTTGCCACAGCATCGGAATATTGGGCCAGTAATGAAATAAAATACCTACCGTGGTGAGAACCGGTCAACATGTATTTTAAGCATTTAGATCATAACCGCGAAAGTTTAAAACAATACAAGAATACCTACCGACTAATTTAAGATAAACAAAATATTTTTGTATAGTTACTTTTATCGATATCTTTAAACACATATTTGTCCGAATGTTTCGTATATAAATGTGTTTCGTAATAAGCGGTTGAACTAATCGAGAAAATTCCAAGTACGCTACACGTTATAAGCTCATTAGCTAGATAGCGATTCCGGAAGAGGCGTTGGGTTGCATAATAGCGTCAGTTGCTGAATAATTTCACTTAATCACGCTCGTGCACGTGAAACTATCCGCGGGATTGTGACAACATATCTGATTATTCAATGCGTCGACGTTACAAGCACTTTGTCCTTGTTCAATGGCATAGCAGAGAAAGAGATATGTACT
Organism: Falcaria lacertinaria; assembly: GCA_951449985.1. Classification (NCBI taxonomy): domain Eukaryota; kingdom Metazoa; phylum Arthropoda; class Insecta; order Lepidoptera; family Drepanidae; genus Falcaria; species Falcaria lacertinaria. The sequence goes on from OX602108.1 coordinate 5,069,272, forward strand.
ACATGCCAACGACCAATCAAACTAGCGAAATTGTGTATTCTATACAGTTATTATTGTTTTATGGCGAGGCAGGCCTGTCTAATGGCAGGCGGTCACAGGACTTACAGAACCGGTCGGGTCCGGTATTTTTTTTATTTTTGGAGTAGGTAGGTACTAGGTGCAGTTTGGTGTCTGGCCTCCCGATAGTTGGGGTAGAATAAAACTACACTGAAATACTTCTTTTACTAGTCTTAAAAATATCTATTGTAGGTGCATATTTGTACAGGATACAAAATTCGCGTTGTAAGCGCAACGTTATATCATCGTAGTAGGTGGCTTTTACACTATTTGATCTTCTATTTCTGCTTTTATCAGAGAATTGTGATACCTAAGCCGAAATTCTCAATCGAAAGAATCCCGGAAAAGATAGAACCGGGAGTACCGGAAGTCGTTTTTATGGTACCGTTACTAGCGAATCTTTCTAAATACCGGTTTATTCGGGACCGGGAATTGCCTGAAAGACGCCCTAACCGCAACCTTCATATACATAGCAGCTTTGCTTACTTTGGGGCTAGATGGCGCTGTGTGATAATGTCCAAACATTTTTAATTATATTTCTTTATATTAAAAGAATATTTGATTTAATCAGGTTTTTTGGGAATATTGGACGGTGGATCACGATAACTAAGACAAGCTAGAAGGCACGGCGGCAAATAATTGCTACCTGCTAAACGCAGTACTTTACTATGAAACGTCTCACATAATACTGTCTTAAAGTATTAGCTACGCATTTTGGACGGCTTTTTATGTTTATTTTGTAGGGTTAAATAAAATACGATTAACATAAGAAACTTATAGGTAAAAGTAACTATACGTAGGTATTTTAAGAAAATTATGAACTTAACCTTAAGCTTATATTTGTCGGGCCGTAATAACACAACCACGCAGAAACGATAACGCTGCTGCTGTAGTGGAACTAGTGCGAATTGTTCTATATATTATATATTCTATACTTGTATACATTAGGTACTAACTTTCGCCCGCGACTTCGTCCGCATCAAATGATGTAGTGTAGCATAAGCGTGGTAAGCTCAGCAAGTTATAATATTACCAAGAAAATGTCTTGTCATTTATCTAAATTGGCTTTATATATCAGGTTATTAAAATATCTATGCAATCAAAAACAAAATTTGTAAAAGTCCAAGTCTCGCAACCCATTTCTTCTACCGTAAAAAGTTGTGAGATCCAATACCATGTCGGTTGATTTATTCAGCCCCTACTTAAGGGAACTTTTGTCTTAAGTAATTACGTGATTAGTTAACAACATCTTATAGTGACTCTATTAAAATTAAAAATCTTTTATGTTTTACACAAAATAGATTGACTTGGCCTTCGCATGAAACCCAATTTCTCACAATTATTTAGTGCGATTAATTGCTTTTTGCGCAGAACCTTAATTATTTTCCTAACCTAAGAGTAGCCTATGTGCCGCCTTACAGCATCACCTATCTGCCAGTGAAAGTCCTATTTATATCGGACCTGCCGATCGGATTTTGTTCACAATTTCATGGGTATTTTATTTGCTGCGCTGAACGATTATTATTTTGCTAATATAAAAATTCAAGTTACACCTAGTAAAATCAGCGATCTGCCAATGAAAGTCCTGTTCAAATCGGTCCAGCGATTTCTGAGTTACAGCCAAGTACACATTTTGACCCGTATCCCAGGAGAACCGTGCTGCATTTCGGAGTATCCAGTGTTTTACGTTGTAGTATGAAATAATATCGTGCTAAGTTTCATTTCAATCCGTCCAGTAGTTACGGCGTGATGCGCGGCCAAGATAACGAAAGACACTAGAATTTACCGAATTCCGGGTCGCTGAGCCATTTTTGTTAGTAAGAACTTATAAATGTTACCTATTCAATTTATAAATGATAAAGTGCTTTACTCGGCGCAACTATAATTTTCATGTTATCAAAAATAATGTTATAAAATATTTTTCTGTAACTCAATCCTTTCAGATCTAAGAATATAACGTGATATTAGTTTTATACACCGAGGACGCGTTGGTCGTTGGGGACTTTCCTTTATTAATAAAAGGGAGACGATATTTGATGAAAAAACTAAGTACATATGTGTATTTTCGCTCCAACTTCTTTGATGTGAGATTACTCTGAGCTTTTACGCGTGGCTAAGATATTTATGAAGTCCAAGGTACACTTTTGTTTCTACATGAGTTCGCGTTATAATTTAATGTTATGATGTATTTAAAATAAGCCGATATCAAAGAATAAAATGTTTCCATCTATTTAATAAACAAAAACCCGCCAAGTGCGAGTCGGACTCGCGCACCTAGGGGTTCCAAACTTGTAGGTATATGGTATCAAACTATACATATACGTTCCACATATATATGTGGAATAAAGTAGGCGTAAGTATATACTTACGCCTACCTAGTATAAGTATAGACAGTAATTTTATTGTGGTGTGTGGACTGTGGACTAGCTGCATGTATTACAATCGAAATGGATCATCAATTGGAATCGAACACCAAATTATGTAAATTATTCGTCCGAGATTCTCAACGGCGCGATCCAAGAATACGTAAATAATCGCAGCGCCATCTAGTGTCGAATTGAGGAAGTGATATTTTTATAAGTTTGTTATAGTTACCCGAGACTAATTTCATGAATTGAACTTTAAAATAACGGATTTTCATACAATACTTTCATCCCCTTTTTACCCCCTTAGAGGTGGAATTTAGAAAAATCCTTAAGTGTTTTTTTTAGTCGATGCCTATGTTATTAAAGGTACCTACGGTCAAACATTTCAAGTGTCAAACCCCAGCTTTAGCTTAAAATTTCGTGAAGATTGGACCAAAGAATCATGTTCTCCCATACAAACATTGCCCCCTTTTTTACCCCCTTAGAGGTAGAATTTCGGAAAATCCTTTCTTATCGGATGCCTATGGCATACAAATAACACACCCTTCAAGTTTCAGGTCTCTACGATTAGCGGTCCGTCAGTCAGTCATTCAGGACAAAGCTTTTTATCATGACATTTCGTACATTTTCTTTTAAAATGCAATAGTAAATTGTGGATATTTATTTATTAAGGCGCTCCATGGGATCCCTCCAGGGAATAAAATTCAAAATGTGTACTTGACTGTAACGCTGAAACGACTGGACCTATTTGAGCGGGCCTTTCACTGGCTAGTAGCTCTTTTTACTGGGCGTAACTTGGGCTACTTTTATTTCGACCAATAACTAAGCTTCCGGGCGGCAAAAAAAACTCATGAAATTGTGAACAAAATCCGAGCAGCATGACCGATTTGATATAAATTTCACTGGCAGGTAGCTAATAGTATAAGACGTAGGCAGCTGGTGCAGCAGTAAGGCGTCACTTAGTTTACTATTTTTATAGAAAACTAATTAGGATTCCGCGAAAAAAAATAGACCCATGTAACCAATTCCACGCCTACGAAGTCGCGGGCACAGCTGCTAGTTAAAAATAAAAAAATGATTATTATTAATACACGCCAGCCATCAGTAGTGATCTTGGAACTTTCAAATGGTTTTAATCAAATATTAAAGTCGGATACACATAAACAACTTCTAATGCGATGATGCCTAGAACGCTCGAATTAAGTATAATCATCATTATTACGAACTAAGCGAATTAAATTTCGAGATATAAATATTAATATCCGCACCAAAGCCCTCATAAGTACTTGATAGTTTGCGAGAAAAGGATGTAACATACATACAGATAGTCTTAGAGACTTGGGAAACTATGTTTAAACAAATGAATTGTGTTACTCAAAAGAACCAGGGTCTAAAGAAGGAATGTGAGAGTCTTCGAGGCACTGTTACTGACATGCAGGGCCGTCTAAGCACAGTGGAGCAGTATATGCGAAACTCAATTATGTACAAGATGTACTGAACCACAAATCTTAAAAAGTTGTTTATATTGTTAAGCATATAGCTCGGGTCGTATCGCACAAACTGTGCAAATATAAAAAAAAATGTGCAAAAAAGGATTTATCAAACCTCTCTTTATTTTATTTTATCAGTCCCTTCTCAAAAAGAAAATATTATGAATGAAAGGTCTATTAGTATTAAACTGTTTTGCCTTTGGCAAGGACATGTACAATCATTTTTAAACTGATAATTTGTTCTAGACAGCATAGAATTGTGTCACACAAATCAACATCGTCTACCCTGTTGTCATATTATATATACATGATCTGTTAAACGCGTTTGGCACTGGAGTGCAGGTGGATTCCAACTATACGAACTTCGCATCGATGGAGTCGATAACCGCATACTATGTGTAAAGCCGGAACGTATCGACATTCACGGCTCATTGCATAGTTGGCTAAATTCCTATGTCTCACACCGTTATCAATTATTTATGGCTATGATTCCATACCGTTTGAAGCCGAATCTGGAATTCTACATCGATCAAGCGTTTATTTTACATATTTGTCAACGAAATTTTCGAACAATTTACTAGAAAATGTATTTATGGTTCATGGCTATGATTCCATACCGTTTGAAGCCGAATCTGGAATTCAACTCGTTGATGATATAAAAATTTACAGAGATATTCATTCGATAGATGATTGATGAGCCAGGCTACAATCTGATATTCTTAAGCTTACTGCATGGTGCTCAAACATGTCCTGAAATATTCAAAAGTGTCAATACCTAAATATCACCTTTACCAAAAACATAAACATCTTAAATTTTCTTCATAAAATAAATCAAATAAAACGATCGTGTGTCTGTATTATGGGATTTGGGCGTACTATTTGATAGCAAGCTTTCTTTCAAACCACATTACGATTCAATAGTACTTAAAGCTAGAAAAAGTCTTGGATTTATCCATAGAATATGTCAAACATTTAAGCAGCCTTGTAGTATAATATTGAGGCTCTGTTTCATCCCTTGTTAAAGGTGTGGTTAATACTGCATCGTGATTTGGCCATCACCATATTATGACACTCACAATGATAGGCTATAATCTTTCAAAGACGCTTGTAAGACAATTACGCGCAAGATTTAAATTAAATAGTAAATGTAAGACATAATAACATGAAAGACTTCAGAAATTTAAATATAAATCATGACTCTCAAGATACAGGATCTTCTGACATTACATAAAACTGTTATTCCCAAATGGACAACTCATCATTACTAGCTCATGTTTTATATAGGGCTAATAAAACACCCACCCGAAATCATCACTTGTAACATATACCAGTTCCGACTAACAATGTTACATTCCACAGTCCATTGCCACGAATGTGTAGCTTATAAAAAATGTGTAATGATCTAAACCTATTGAATTACAACATATATAATTTGTTTCATAAGAATCAGCTTAACTCGTTATGAATTGCAATAGTATAAAACACTGTAATCGAATGTTGTGCGCAGTTGACATCGACATACAAGTTAAATAAGAACATCCTCTGTAATTATTACCAATACTTGTAATTTGTATGTTGTTAATGTGCCAAATAAATACTAGCCCTGTACTAAATAAATGGTTTCGTAAATAAAGGCAATTCAGAAACTAAAAGCTATTGTCGTAAATATTTCAGATGCGCTACATGCTACTGCTTGCCCTATTTGGGGTCACGACATCTCGAGAGGATGATTGGAAACCAATAGTACCAGACTCTTCGCCCACCTACATAGCCTACAAGTCTCCGGAGAGGTCGTTAGAATCAAAGTGAGTAGAATAATAGCCGCCTATAATAATAATTCCAACTAGATATTCCTTTAATTTAATATTTTCTATACTTGCAGTGTTCGATACAAAATCGTGAATCGGAGACCGGTCCAAACTCAGTACGTGTCAAACAAACTCAACAGCTTATACAGCGCGGCGCCTACTCCCGCTTCGGACTCATGCAGCGTATATAAAGTGTCAATGAACCAAGAACTGTTCTATCAGTACGTGGAATATGATAATGACCTGCCTGATCTGAAGGAGTTCACTTTATGCATGTGGAGTAAATTCCACAACCATTCCGACGACCACCCCCTCTTCTCTTATGCAGGTTGAGTGACTAGTTTTCATTAACCTAATTAAACGTATGATCAATCTCTAATAATCTCTATATATAAAAATGAATCCTTATTTCCCTTGGTCACGGCATCACGCGTGAATGGCTGGGCCGATTTCGCTTCTTCTTTTTTATTTGTGTTTGTTATTGTAATCCACAAATAACATTATGATTCGAAGAAGTATGAAGTAAGAAGTTTGTTGCCCTTATATTTGTATTATATTGCAGAGTCCGTATCAGAATACTATTGTCCTGTTAAATACATTTTCCAAGAGAAAAGCTTTTTCTTAATTTCTCTCAACTCACAGTTATAGTCAGCCCTTATATATTTAAATATAATTTGTATGTTATGTATTAATTTGTCAGCCTCCTCAGAAAATTCTTATTACTCACTCATAATTTAAGCATGTTTGTACAAAAGGTAACTCATGTACCGAATATAAAGTACTACAGAGTGACACTCGTAGTCTGTACTATTAAAAATGTTGTATGGTAACAGGCCTTGTACCGGTTCGCTTGTTATTTCGCGTACTCAAAGCTATCTACTGAAATAGGTATATTTTAGGATAATAGTAATAGTTTAGGAAAATAGAATTTTCTTTTGAAATGCACAACTGTGCATGAGTTATAAATGAAGTAAAGTTTGAAATTCCACATACACCATTTAATAATAACTGCATTAAATTAAGTTGATCGTATTTCTTTACAGCATTAGCATTTAGGTAGGGAATGAATTATATTATTTGCTAGGCATCAATGAAAAAAATATATTAAGACGAGAAATCAAGTCGGGTTTATCGCATAAGTTGAATGGCATAGACTTAAAAATCTATATCTCTTTCAGTTGGTGACAGCCCAAGGGAAATCTCCGCCTGGATATCCAACACTGAAGAAGCCAGCTACTTCAGTATGGCTGTACATGGACAGACATTCTTTCGGCTAAACTACCCCTTAAAACTAAACACGTAAGTCTTGTTTTCACATAAGTAAATATTATTTGAAAGCACATAATATTTGCGATATGCTGTTGAATTGAATCATGCAGAAATAGGTGTCCCTGTTATAAGGAGAGCACATGTCCAATACCTTTGTGAGAGCACAGAACACAAAGAGATCGCAATAGTTTAAAAGGAATTTATTTGAAACATGCATGCAACGAGCGCTTTATATAACTTCCCTTTGAAATAGGTTCTCGTCACTGACAATAAACACATTGCTCACACATACAACGATAGCAGTTTCCCGATGTACTCTCGCGATGGACTCTAAATATTTTAATTTAAACTGTCGTAGAGGTCCGGGGAAGTAATACGACAGTACATTTTTCGAGAACAATGGGTTTTGGAGGTTTGGGAACAACCCCTATGAGGCACTATGAGTGAACTATTTAATCTAACTTGTTTTCTCCGTTTCAAAGGATCCTTCATAAAAAAACCCGTGTAAAATTTAAAACGTTTATAAGGTAAGTAACATAAGAAGCCACGAGAGGATTTTTATGAGGGCATAATATTATGTAGGTTTTACAATATACCGTAGTAATATTTCCAAGACGTAACTCTTGAGACACAACTGTCAAAATTATTTTAGAAGTTTAATCCTCACTCGCGTATCTGGGCTACCTATATCAGCGTTTTGGTCTAGAATATTGTGATATTCCTTCCAATACAGACGAGACGAGAGCGGTTGATACACTTGACTGCTAAGCTAGAGGTCGCGGGTTCGATTCCCGACAGGGCAAACATTTATGTGAAAAACACAATGCCTTGCGTTTGGGTGTTTGATATGTATTATAAGTAGGTATGTATTTACAAAAAAAGTATATAAGTATTCTATCAGCTGCTGGTTCCCATAGTACAAGCTTTGCTTAGTTTGGAGCTATATGGCGCTGTGTGATATATTATTATAATTAGACCCATCTAAAACAAAGAGGACTTTGAAATTTATTATAGAATTTTTTGCTATAGTATTGAAATTGAAAAAAATGAGATTGGTATATTTCCTGTGCTGTTGGTATATCATTTATTTATCAGTTTATTTATTTATATTATTTGCTGATATATTAAACCTACATTTAATGCCGTAAAATTCAGTTTCACTCAATTCACAATGTGCACACATGTTTTGAGACACAGTTCAGATTATAAGTGTGTTCTGTTTTTTGAGCGTTATAAATAAATAAATTCACAATCAGAAATAAACCTATAACCTAAACAGATATCGGTGCACTTGAACAGTTTTTTAATGTTATGTCTTAGAATATCTTGAATTCAACTTAACACGGACGAGTTGAGTTGAATAAATTGTTTGGACTTACAGAGAAAACTCATAGGTAAACCTTTTTTAATAATACCGAAACACTGTCAATGCATTTTGAGTCAGTTCAAGGTAGCTAAAATGTGAAAACTACAAGTAAAAAGTAACTATTTATTGTATTAACTACACATTCAAATCAATTTCTGAACTTCAATTTATCTGTTAATCGCAATTTCCGCAAATCCTGTAGGTACCACTATCGCATGTCGTAAATGTAATGTGGGATATTTCTTGAGTGGATAACGAGCAATGGTGATTTTAAGAGGTCGCTGAAAAATTGAATATACTTTTTACAATGCCGTGAAGTGTAGAAATTGTGAATATTTTAGGAGCCCTACATTTCCTGCAGTAAAGTCGAACTCATTTTATAAAAAAAAAAGTGTCACCTGCTAACTGAAACATATTAACTAGATCGCTTATAATATTAATAATAATAGAGTATTCGCTAAAATACAATGTGCTTTGTCTACTTAATGCAGTGCTGGTGATTCCTACTTCGTATCGTAATTAACAGAAATTTCTACCATATCTGTTATTATTGTGGAATTTTAAGATTACTAAAATTACAAAATCTAAGACAAATAACAATATTACTGTCACAATTGAATATGTCTCTCTTCTTTTTTATTTTCGGATTTCTCTTAGCAGTTAGCAGTATTATGAAATGAAATAGTGCAGTTAGTGTATTCCGTAACTAGCTTGGAGCCTACATTTTGCGGGCACAAATTGCATGTCTCGTGAATCGCGATCGAGATCTACTTTCGTGCTCCAATTGAGCAATAGACGGCGAGTGTATTTTACTGTCGAAACCTGTATGGTCAAACTGGTGAGGTGTCGAAAGGCAGGTTTCCATTTGAAAGTCTGACAGGTGCGTATGGTTTGAATGCATGAGACCCGACAATTTCAACCAAATATTTATCAATACTAATATTCAGTTTGACATATACATAATATATCCTGTGTATATGTACTCAATAATGGAAAGGTATTTAGAGTACTCGGAACCAGTAGGCATGTATGAAAAGATTTATGAACGTAAAAAATGCAAAAGAGGTGTGTAAGTCAAGAGGGAAGTGGCGGTTTATACTCTCTGTTCTCTGAAAGGCACTTGTTGAACATTATTTGGAAAATGATTACACGAATGCAATTAGGGCTTTCAAATACCATGTTTTTTCGATACCGGTACCAATACCGGTATTCGTGTGATCAATACAGTGATCACGGTATTACGGTATTTGCACATTCTTATAATTATGAAATAAGAAACAGACATATAAACAAAAATTAAACAAATATCATTGATAAAAATTGCTGACAAACAGTAAAAAAATATCTAAATGTAATTAAATAACATAAAAAACGGTTTTAATAGACACACATTAAACATTTTAGAACGCCACACCTGATTTTGTTCCTTATCGTTGATTTTATTAAAAAAAACACTTTAATATTAAATTTCGAGTACCTATATCAGTAGCTGATAGTTTGAAAGTTTTTCGAAGATTTAAGTAGGCAGATAGGACAATAATAACGAGCAAAGTAGCGGTTATCGAAAAAGGTTGCACTCAAAGGTTACGAGCCCTTTCAGCTAAATGCGAGTCCCTCCACAGTTCATAGGACTTGGAAGCAATAGCGTGAGGTGGTTTCTATTAACAGAAACCAAGACTAGAATATAAGTAATAGATCCAGCGAGTCACGAGATATTTTCTTAAAGAGTCGGGTGCTAAAAAATCTGAAAGTTTCTTATGTGTTCCTCAAACTATACCTCTGAGAAGTAGAATATGCTAAACAAATTTTTATTTTCCTTAAAACTTAATCTTCCAGATGTCAATTTACACCACCGCCAGCCGGCCATGGCTTCTAAAGTACTCCGTGAGCATCAAGTTGCCAGAATTAGGTTAACTGGAAATTTTGCGCCATGGACAACTGATCGCTGGGGTAGCATATTATTCCCCGATGAGGCTCGGATATGTCCGATGCTAGGATGGATGAGAGAGAATAGATGGTGGCGGGTGCTACAAATATCATAAAAACTAAATAAAAAGGCGCGTTTGGTCACCCACCCTACGCTTAGGCTTCGTTATGACCTTGTAAATAACAAAAAAACAAATTCACTGAAATGATTTGGATGGATATCACACTCGCAAAACTTAACAATATCTATAGTATTTTATGCATAGACTCCCCATTTTTTATTGCAAAGAGTTAATGTGTGTATTCCGATCTAAACGTGTTAACAGATTAACTATAATATTTATTATTTCATCAGATGTAGATTTTCTGAAGGTCTTTGCGGAACTGACTAACACTTAACAATAATAACATGTGTACCTGCGGCTAAATTTCGGGAATCGGACTAGTCGGGGCGAGAGAGAATGAGCTAGAGATACCTAGATCGGGCGCTTGCGCTGGCGAAAAGAAGTGTGAGAGTGATATTACATCGTAAATTATATTACGTAATACAATTTCCCACCTCTTATTACAACAAACCGGAATAATATGTATTAATTTTTGTAATACCGTGATCAGGGTATTGGCCCGTCAATACCGTGATCATGATTACAAACTACCAATATATGTGCGTGATTACGATATTACGGGATCCTGGAATACCGGTATTGAAAGCCCTGAATGCAATTGAAGAAGGTTTTACATTAAATGTACGTACGTAAATAGTACACATCTTTTCACGTGGATAACTTGGATCTAATGCCGGATTATATTGCTTTTTCCATACGTAATACTTATGTTATCTCATGTATCACATAATTGGCATATAGTCATAAATATGAATTCAGACGGAATTCCCATTCGTAGTAGCAATACGTTTACATAAGATCATTATGAATATCGTCATAAACTTTATTATGCATTAATGCCAACCTTCTCACAAGTATTTCTGCACGTTTTATAAGTATGCCTAAATTAGGTAATAAGTGTCGTAAATTAAAATAATAACGCCATTTAAATCGAGCACACTCTGCAAACAGCAAAACAGAAGCTAGTAAAACTACTGAATGTTCGGCTTTCTTGCGCGTTGACAAAATCTTGGGAAATTCTTAAGCGGACACGAAAGAAAGACATAGAAAGGCCTTTGACACAATCGTACGGTGTGGTGCAAGACTACTAGGAGAGATAACTGCGAATATTAGGATCATAGCCAGGAGAAAATATAATATGATCAGATATTTTAATAGATTATTTGTAATAATTTATAGTCGTTAAATTTGTATCAGTCGGTTTTTTGTAATAATTTACATAATTTTATATTTGGTTCTTGGTTTATTAACATAACATAATACCTCATTTTCGATCCGCAAAAGGCTGGCCAAGATCAACGTCCGAACCAAAAATACAGTGCGCTGGTTTATTTTGGTAAAATTATGCGTCATAATTAAAGTTTTAATATTTTTATTCTTTTCATGAATTACACAGGTGGTATCATTCGTGCCAATCTTGGAATGGCAAAACTGGTGAATGGCAGATTTGGGTTAACGCAGAACGAGTAGGAAGAGGATTTCACAATAGGGTAAGCCTCCTTAAATCTGCCTCGTCTTAGTGCATGCATAGCCGTGTACGTAAAATTCCTCACAACAAGTATACCAAACATCGTTGCTAACGATACTGGTGGTCTTGCCTAGCCTTACGAAAAATCAGTCACTGCGGATTTCTGTAATTTAAAACTGTTTGCTATTTTGATTCGCAGCTCGTTGGACACGTTATTAAAGGAGGCGGTGTAGCTTTGAGTGGCCAAGAACAGGGATTTTTGTACAAAAAAAAAGACGGTTCAGAGCAAGTGATAAGTAAGTTTAAAAATGTTACATGAGCGGTACGAAAAAAAGTATGCGAATAATTATAAATAACATGTACGCATTGAATTATTCCAGACCAAGCAGGCTTTTTGGGTGAACTGACAATGCTTCAGTTATACCACGTAGCTCTAACAGCTGGCAAAGCTCACAAAGATCATAAGCACCATCATGTCCATCATTTTAAGCACGATGGCACTCTGATCGAAGCTTCTACTGAGCCACCCACTGAGCCACCACCACCACAGGCCACGCCGCTCGGAAACGGAAACTACCTCGTTGGAGGACAGCTGCAAAGGGCACCCAGTCTGAACCTAGCTGGAGTTCAACAAATGATTCCAGTTCAGCTTCCCAATGGCCTACATCTGCAGCAGCAGTATATTAACGGACAGTTGGGTAATCGAGTTGTATCAGAACAACTCCTTAATAGCGTACAAGTCCCTGGCGACCAATACAATGGACATATACAACAGGTGAAACTAGTACCCGCGCAAGCACCAATTGTTCAGAGTCAGTTCTCCAATAGACAGTCACTAGGACCCACAAAGGGTACCACCGTTGTGCTGTCAGGATCACTCTTGAACCCCGCTAATGTCCAGTACATAGATGACAGTTCACCTCACAATCTTTACAAGAGAGACTCTAACAAGCGTGACAAAAGAGATAATCCCGAAAAAGAATTAGTGGATGAAGAAAGCTCAGGTGAGTCAGTAGCTTTCATGTATATTTTTTACAAACCCTTATTTCGTTTCACCCTTCCGGTGAGTTTGTGTGTAGAAAAAATCCTTTTCCCCCTTGTTAAATATAAATAAACAACCTAATTTATACTTGCAGACAAGGAATAAAGACGTTCACTAACTTACTGCTAATAATCATATTGCGCGATTCTGGGGCAGAAGTTTTAGTAGAAATAGAAGGATCGAGCAACTGCATAACTATTATATTTATGAACTGAACTAGTCCCACATATGTTGTTTCAGGTAAAAAAGATAAACGTGCACTGGTAGCATTATCTGACGGATCCGTCGTGGATGAGGCACTGTTGACCCCAGACCTGCTGGATAGCAGCAAAGAAGCTGACACCTTGTTCCAGGAGTCATTATTAAATGGCTTGGCGGGTGTAGTAGGAAACCTGCCCGTTCAAAATGTCCAGAAACAGACAGTTAGTAGTTTCACTTATCTCGTAAAATAATTTAAAATCCAAGTGTGTTTATTTATCTGAAACCTTTTAGCGTTTTTAGAATTTACATCACACGCGATTATTCGTGTACATTTTAAAGAAAAACTCACCATAATAAGTAAAAAACATTCATTTTGAGTAAAATATGGACGGAACTTACATTTCACTCTAATACCTCAATCTTAATTTGGTTAAAGTATAACAGCTTAATTTTATTTCTTTATCAATGTTTGGTAAAACGTTATGAAATATATATTCAAAGGTCGATGAGAGGGAGCCTGCTGAAGCTGAAGTGAAGGCCGTAATGCAAGTCTGCAGTGGTTGCGCCCCCGAACCATTCAAAAAGGCTCTCGTCCTTTCGTGGAGGTCAACACCGAAGAAACTATACAGCGGAGCACACTACTACAAAGGACTACCTATTTGTCGAGCATTCTAAATGTAGAACTAACATGTACCTAGCATTGTCGCGTACTTACTTACTATACTTGTACATTGTACCTAACTATTTTAAATAACGATGAAACTTAATGGTGAACACTCGGACGAACCCATGAATATGCTACGTGCAAATTGCGTATAAAATTTTATCGAATTCGCATTTGTATCCCGTCAAGTTCACAAACATACAGTGTAGTACCTAAGTTTTAATCTTAAGAAAAAATAGAAATTATTCACCGCAGTAGGTAGTTACCGCTCTGGCCCCAGAATCATATAATAAGGATACCTTAATTAAAAGCATGTTTTTTATTCGTATTCAACAAAATTTTGCAAAAAGTGAATGATAAGTTTACTGAGTACAGAAAAAATATGTACAGCGTTTTATCACAGTTAAAAATCTTTACTTCTCACGAAGATAAAATATTTAAGTATTTTATTAATTTACAACATTTGAAGTCCTAACCATTCCAGAAAAATAAAATAAAAACGTAGAAAATTAAGAAAAGCCGCCTTTAAAGTATCCAACAGCGTTCTGCCTTTAACACCTGACATATTTATATTTACTTGGCAAAAATTGAATTTAATAAACCAGTAGAATCCGAAGATAAAGATTAGTTTCATAGAAAAATGTAAGCAGCTTTTTAAATGATATCAATAGCCTTCTTTTTACTTCTTTAGATTCGAACAGAACGATATATAGGTAATAATATGCATGTCATGAACAAAGAAATGTTAGACGCTCCATTTTTCAGTTTTAGATTCTATTGCCAGTGTAATAGTGTGCGGACTCAACTATTTTAAGGACACACATTTTAGTAAAACTACCAGCTATTAGATATAAGAAACGTCTTTTTTAAAGTCGGTTAAAAATAACTAATGTATTATTTAGTTAGAGAATTGTAATCATTCTGGCATCACTTTGACGTAGCAGCAACATAGAAGATGACAGTTTTAATTACGTTAGGTCATTTTTTCTTTTATTGATCTAAAATGACGGTCGTTTGATTATAATACATATTTTACAAAGTACGGCCCTGGTCGGCCTCATGATACCACAGATATTGTTACGCAATTAGTCGATGCCTACTTGCACCACACAAAAAACGTAAACACTTATAAGTTGATTTTCCAAAATACTATCAATCATTCCTGTTCTACAATAACCATTTATAGCTAAAATAAAACTAGAGTTCGAAGTTCCTGGCCTTAATGAAGACTTATAAGTGCGGCTCGAAACTCAAAGGTCATATTATACGCGTAGCACATTTTCTCTTTGTAAAATATAACAATGGGATGTTATTATTTATTATAGCTATAAGTCTATTCCCAATGCTATATTGCATTGTTTTACTTTAGCTTTTAAGAGGATCATACATGTTCGTTACCATTTTAAAATAAACTATATTATTATTAAAAAAAATCGTTTGTTTATGCTCATGTCAGCGATATAAAAACAAGCTTTTATTAGCTTCACCTGTATGTATGTATATATCTAAATTTAATGGAATCTTCCAACGTTTAATTCCACCGACCTCAAGACGTCACATTTTGAAACTTTAAGGATCGATGACCATATTTTAATATCGTTGTCGTCGTATCCTGTCCGGATAAATACATTTCAAGGGATTTTAAAGTTTTTGTACTGTATTTTATTTACGTAAGGGAATTGATATTTGTTATATTTTATTGTGATATCGAGTATATTTTCTCGGCAGTTCAATATTAATATAATTATTATCATAGATCCAAAACAGCACTTGCTATATTTGTTACGATCGTTGTTACCCATCTCGATACTTTTGGAATGTGTCAAATAAAATTACTTAACCTAGACTTACCTTTATAACACCATCCTCTCAGGAAACTTACCTTAGGCTTGTGGACATGGTGGTGGTAGTCCGTATCGATCTCGGGTTCGCTGAAGTAGCTCTGATCCTGTTAACCAAGAAAAGCTTTCGGTATAATTCCTATAACATAGAAAAAAAAACTTTCGTTCATCTGAAAACATCAAGTTCCAATAGCACTTTTCCATTTTGTAATCACGGTATGACAGGTTAATCTCAGCGACTTTGATTCCCGACATCAAAGGCATTGCGCTACCGTTGCACAGCCACATTAAAGATTAATTAAACGTCTTGATACGCAAGCTACCTTGCATTCAACGTCTTTGTACTTTAATGCATATTCACTGATGAAGCTCGATTACTGGCTTGATTACGCCCTGTACTTCTCCTGTATTATAAATAGTAAAGTAAAATATATATTGTCTTTAACAGCTAACTGGGACAGTCTAGGAAATTACTTTAAGACAAACTGCGAACAAATGTGCGATCAGAAATTGAATGAAGTAAACCAAACTAAGCGGCTCAGATTTGTGGGCTTGTTTACCACCGCGGCAACATGGAACGGTTGTCTATATAATAAATCTTAGGCCTGCAATTGAGTCGCAATAAAAAGAAATGGTCGATGGCTCGAAGAACACCACCTACCGCACGAGCGAATTACTTAATTAATTAATATTAGTTGTCTTTTTTATATTACTATGGTAGCAAACAAGCTAACGGCTTACCTGACGGTAAGCATTTACCGTAACCTTTGGACGCTTGCAATACCAGGGGTATAAATCCTGCGTTACTGACGTTGCAAAAAGCTCTTCACGCCTTCTTAAATATTCCCATGTTGTACTCCTTTGGGAAAACCTCGGCGGGGAGTTAATTCCACAATTTGATGAAATTGATTTGGAACTGCGCCGTGCAAGGACATTTTGGTTCCAAGTATGAGGATGATTTCCCCGCCGATGGTAAGAGGTACGGTGGTTCAAAGTAGTTAAATACGTCAAGGATGATCTATGGATACTTACTTGATCCCTGGTCGAGCTTCCAGAACAAATTGATGTATTGTTAGGCATGGCGACGGAGCCCACATCTACGGCGTCAGGGAATACACCTCCAGCCAGATCCCTCGATTCAATCAGGCGAAGCACGGAGCGGTCGCGGATGTCCCTAAGATGGGACCTGCTTCAGAACAAAACTCAAATTAATGTATATTATAATAACGTGAACTGCAAGACAAATTATCTCAACATTTATATTGTCTACAAACTTGAAATTCCGCGATTAGGCTTTATAAGGCGAGGAATAATCCGATGATACCTTTGATATGCCAAACTTAACGGATAAAAAAAATTAGATTTAAAGTTCCGTACGAAACACAAAACGTGTAAGTTGCTTCGCACCCGTATTAAACTTCTGACTATTTATTTGTGACACACTGGATCACAATCATTACATTATAGGACGACTTGTAACAGCTGTACCAACGGACTGTCGCGTCATTCTGTATGTCGGATGAATACAATTATTTAGTCGTCCGATTACGGGATGACTAGACAGAGACACGTCCGTGAAAATATGCGTAGTTAATTTATTCAGTAGTATCAATATCTGTCAATTGTTTGACCCTAGCCGACTTGCAGGTTAACGGTTTTTCTGGCGATTAACGCCTTTTTTATGTTTACAGTTTTAAATGGAACTTCGAAGTAAAATTGTAAACTGGGATTAAGGGGTCATGCCCAAAAGTGACTCCACATGGAGCTTGGAATAATCTATCCACTATCTGTTCAAAGCCGTGGTGGCCTTGTAGTTGAAGCAACATCCTGTTATCTAATCGGCCCAGGTTCAAATCCCTGTACTAATGACATTTCTAAGCGTAAGTACAGTGATTAATCACACAATGAGCTAAAAAGAGAGGTATGGCGAATTGGGATCTCCCGTGGGTTTTTCCATTAATATTAATATCCAGACTGGGGACTGTACCTCCACCATACACAAGACCGCATTGAAATAAGAAAGAAGTGCTCCACGGGGATACGCTGGGCTAGTAGTAATGCTGCTAGCGTAGTGACTCCACATCAAAAACAGGGTTGGCAATTCGTTAGTGATATCCCTGGTATTGCTAACGGCTAGGTGAGCCGCATGAAAAAGCTGATACTTAAATATTTCGGATACGTAGAAACCCTGATAGCCTGGAAAAGCTGGTGGTAGTCGGGCAGGTCTACGTGAACAGATAACTAAGTCACCTACTCATGATCAGACCTAATAATTGATTTTACATAAAGCCATTAGGATCACCGAGGGCAGAAGCAAGTGGAGGAGCATGATGTATCAATTGAACAACACATCAAACTAGATATGACCTTCAGCAATGAAGATCCCGACGAAGAAGAAGATAATTTATATAATACTGCATACATATAAGGGATACAAACTAAACTAAAAAAGGAGAAATGATTATTCTTCAAAATCAACTATGGTATTGTGGATTACTTAGTAAAAAAAAGCTTAGCATATATATTAAAATAGAATAAATCTGATCTTAAATTAAAACATAGCTTATGGGTTAATCATCATCATCATCATCAGCCTATAGACGTCCACTGCTGAACAAAGGCCTCCCCCATAGATTTCCACAATGACCGATTCAATGCGGCCCGCATCCAACGCTTGCCAGCGACCTTTATCAGGTTATCGGTCCATCTAGTGGGGGGCCGTCCGACACTGCGTTTTCCAGTGCGTGGTCTCCACTCTAGAACTATACGGCCCCATCGGCCATCCGTTCTACGAGCTATATGCCCTGCCCATTGCCTCTTCAACTGGCTAATCCGTTGAGCTATGTCGGTAACTTTAGTTCTTCTGCGAATCTCCTCATTTCTGATTTGATCTCGCAGAGAAACACCCAGCATAGCCCTCTCCATAGCTTGTTGAGTGACTCTGAGCTTTCTTACAAGGCCCAAAGTGAGTGACCACGTTTCCGTTCCGTATGTCATGACACTGATTAAAGACTTTCGTCTTAAGGCATTGCGGCATGTTCGACGAAAAGACGTTGCGAAGCTTCTCGAACACTGCCCAGACAAGACGGACTCGACGGTTGACCTCTTTCTCAAAATTGGACTTGCCTAATTGGACTGTTTGTCCCAGGTAGACATATTCGTCAACAACCTCAAGAACAGAGTTCCCAACGGATATCGAGGTGGGCGTGACATGGGCGTTCAACATGATTTTAGTTTTGTCCATGTTCATTTTTAAGCCCACCTGTTGGGAAACTCTGTTAAGGTCATTGAGCATTGTGCCGAGCTCTTCCAGCGATTCTGCCATGACTACGATGTCGTCGGCAAATCGAAGGTGTACATACTCGCCTATATACTCGCCGTTGATATTGATGCCGAATCCTTTCCACTCTAAAAGCTTAAACGCATCCTCCATTGCAGCGGTAAACAGTTTCGGGGAGATAACGTCCCCCTGCCTCACGTCTCTTTGCAATGGAATCGCCTTTGTGCTCAATTCCTGTAATCGGACCGACATCGTGGCGTTTTTATATAAGCACTTCAGCACTTCAATTTAACGATAGTCAATATGGCACCGCTGAAGAGACTGCAGCACAGCCCTAGTCTCGATCGAATCAAAAAAAAAATCTCATAGTCCACAAACGCCAAGCATAGTGGCAGGTTATACTCCTCGGTCTTCTGTATTACTTGCCGTAGCGTATGGATGTGGTCTATGGTACTAAAGCCTTTTAAAGGCTTGTTCGGATATTATTTATATGGGTTAATACTATTAAACAATGAACTTACGGACATCGATAGTCATGCTGGTGAGTAAAGCTGCGGCCTGAACGCATTTTTGTAGCAATAATATATTTGTTTATCAAGGTTTATTCACTTTAGAGCAAAAATATTAGATAAGCCTGTGTGGGTGCGATGAGATAGGCGGAACCTCGAAAACGGATTCTGCGCAAGATCGTTGTGTACAATGCGGTAGCCATATCGCGATTTAGTAAAATCCAACTATTTCGGAGTCGAAATACGAAACACGTATCGTCTCTTCGTAATATTTGGTATCACTTAAATAACACAGGTAAACCATGCCTACCATTGAAAAGGAGTATAATGTAAATACCAAAATAAATTTTGTCGCTTATACCGCCATATCGAGTCTATGTATGGCCTCATACATTTTTAACAGCGCCTTTTTGTTTAATTGTAAAAACTCGCCAATATTTCCGACCCATGACCTATGACTGAATATTTAGTAACTAAACATGGTTGATACCTTAGTAGGTAACAACCATGTCTAGCGAAGGGGACACTTCTTTACATTATGTTAGTACAAATGGTGTGCTCCACTAGGAAACGCTGCACTAGTAGTGATGCTGCTAGCACAGTGAGTCCTCATCAATAGAAAACGCGGATAGTGATCAACAAAACGCAACCATGCACTTATCGATGCCCTGTAAGCCCTTTGGACTCCATTATTTCATGTGTTAATTAATTCGGTTCAAAAACCTTTTTATAACAAATGAATGGTGTCTTAGTCCCTCACGTTAATTAATAACTTGCATTTCTTTGTTAACTATGCTTTTTAATAAACTGCCCTGCAACCTTTTAATAAATCGTATATCTCAGTTAAATGGAACCACATGGAGTATCTCAGATAAATCCTAGTTGCACTGGTTGCATGGGGTTCTGTTTTTTCAAAACCACCAGTTTATCCGTATCAGAATAATAAAATGCCTAAACAACACAACTTTACAAGATTATCATACAAACCAACGTATTCTATTCAATTTACAGCTCTATTTTTTCAACAAGTTACTTGTTGGTACAAGTTCTGTAGCTCGTTACAGAACTTGTACCAACAAGTAACTTCTTTGTTTCTAGCTAAAAAAACATACTTTTAGTTTAAAGTCAATATTTAAATCCCAAAAATAATTAGAATAGTAAACTAGATTAATATTAAGATAACGCTACTTTTAAAATACGGGTAGCTTAGCTACTATACCGACAACAGAATTATCCTTGAAGAGTTTAAATTTTCGATCACAGTCATATAATCGAAAATCTTATATTATCCGCTTTACAAAATATTATTTTATATTATGAACAAGTTTTTAATCGCAAGAATAAAATTAATACTTACCGATTGTCTTCCAGCTCGTAGAACATTTCACTCGAGCTATTGTGCAGATAAATTTTTACTAGTCCACAATCCATGTAGCTCATCGATAGATGCTTTTGAAAGCTCCTTACGAAGAGAGCCTTCACTGTGTCTATCGAAGTTATTTCGTTTGGCAGTAGAGCTCTTTTGGTTTCATTTCGATATTGTAAAAAGACCAGACCTATAAATAAAATATTCCTTTAATATTATAATAGGTACAATATGATTTAATCACTCATATTAATACTAGCGGTCATCTACTGATCGAAATTCGACCACAATTCGAAGTATAAACAAATAGCGATCCGCCCGGGTTTCGCACGGATAGCAGAGCATTATATGCCTACGTTTTTTTTTCTGTCGTAGTGTCGTATCACCCTGTTGCGTTGAGCATATAGGTTAGATTAAAATTTAACTGATGTTCATCCAACCTGGAGTATTTTTAATATATTTTATTTGAAATATCCCGAAAATTTTGTTGCACTTCGCACCGAAGCTATTTTTAGGTCACAAACGCCTTTTTAAACATATAATGGTGTCGATTCTGTTGTTCATAATGACTAAACTTAACTGATTTGACAGGTCTAAACGTCTTGCTATTCCTTTCTCATGTGTGGGGTTAAATAAGGACGGTAATATTTTTAGACCTGTCAAATTAGTTAAGTTTAGTAATTTTAACAACATAATTGGCACCAATATCATTGGTCATAAAATGTTATCAGTTTCACTGTTTCCAGGCACGAGCTAAACATATATAATCTACTAGCGGCCCGCCCCGGCTTTGCACAGGTAGACATTTATCAAATATTTTGTCTACCCGTATTTCGACGTTTTCAGGCAATTCTTTTTTTCTCTCCGTAAGAACCAACCTCGCACTTCAATAAATATTCTAAAAATGAATTAGCGTAATCGGTTCAGCTGCTGTCGAGATTTGCGTTTAGGAACACATAAGCGATTCATTTTTATATTAAAGAAGATAAGGCTTTCACCTGAATATATAAAAGGCTTTGTCCTGAATTAATAATTGACGAATCATTGCGCAGCCTAAGCCGCTGATCATAGAGACGAACTTGAAAAATCAAACTTGGATGGTGTGTTATTTATATGACGTAGTCATCCGATAACCAAAGATTTTCCGAAATTTTATCCCTAAGAGAGTGAAAAAAGAGGGCAAGGTTTGTATGGCGCAAACAACAGCATTGCAAGGGCAGTTTCGATTTAATATTGCTTACTTACCTAACGGTCTTTCAAGAGTTTTGCTGGGTGTCCTCACTACCGGCAAGGACGATCTTTGCTTGCCGCCGCGTCGGAAGCCGGTGGACGATGTCTCCACCTCGGACATGATGCCGGGATCGTCGTCATACAAAGTACTCGACGAATGCCTATCAAGGTCACGAGGGATCACCGGCTGAAACATATACTCGTAATGATGATTTTAAACATGGCATGTGGCAAACAAGCATATGGCCCGCCTGATGGTAAGCGGTTACCGCAGCCTATGGACGCTTGCAACACCGGGGGTATGAATCGCGCGTTGCCGACCCTTTAAAAATCTCTTCACACCCTTCCTGAAGAACCCCATGCTGTAATCCTTTGGCAAAACCACGGCGGGGAGTTCATTCCCCAGTTTTGCGCAGGAGGAAGCTCTTTTGAAACCGCGCAGTTCGGGACCATTTTGGTTCCAACGTGTGGGGATGAATTCCCCGTCAGTGGCGAGAAATGCGATGGTAAAATGTTGCCGTGGGCATCATGTCAAACAATTCCTCGGAACACTGCCCGTTCTACAAGCGGTAGAACACACACAGGGAGGCAAAATCTCCCCTAAGACTTAGTGGTTCTAAGCCGCTTGAGAGCTTGGGATCGTCGATAATTCTTATAGCGCGCCTTTGAACCGAGTCAAAAGGCGCAAGCTGGCATCCAGGTGCCCCTGACCAAAGATGACAGCAGTACTATATATGGGGTCGGACTTGCGACTTATAAAGTTGCAGTCTTTGCCCCGGTGTGAAATACTGCTTAGCCCTATTGAGCACACCGAGCTTTTTGGATGCCAGCTTGGCCTTGTCTTCCAAATGACTACGGCACTGAACGTCACTAGAAATGTCGACGCCAAGGATCCCAATGCTCTTTGAGATGTTGACGGACGTGTTCAGGAATTGTGTAGTTAAAGCAAATGGAGTTTTCTTAGCGGTGCACGCGCAGACTTGTGTCTTAGTGGGGTCGAAGTGGACTAGGTTAAGTCGACCCCACTCGGAGACACTTCTTAGTGTACTCTCGATTTCGGACACAAGTCGTTCGCGGCTTTCCTCTACCACGGAACGAGGGATGTTTGCACGGCCCGTGTAGTAAGCATCCCCGGTACTGTCATCAGCATAGCAATGAATACCGTCAATAGACAGCATATCATTGATATGCATCAGGAACAGTGTCGGAGATAGCACGGAGCCTTGCGGGACGCCGGCATTTATGTCCATGCTATCGGAGCAACTTCCGTCGATGACAGCTCTTATGCATCTGCTTGACAGAAAGCTGGCGACCCATTTGCATAATCCTCGGGAAGCCCGTATGATGGTAGCTTCGCGAGAAGACCACGGTGCCAGACCCGATCGAACGCCTTCGCTACATCTAGGCTCACTGCCAAGGCCTCACCTTGACTCTCAATGGCGAGTGACCAACGGTGTGTGAGATACACTAAGAGGTCACCAGTCGAGCGACTGTGGCGGAAGCCATATTGTCGGTCGCTCAACAAGTCGTGAACCTCTAGGTACCTCAAAAGTTGTGTATTGATCACTCGCTCCATCCGTTTGGAGAGAAGGGAGGTAATAGCGATCGGCCTGTAATTCGTCGGGTCTGACCCGTCACCCTTTTTGGGCACTGGGTGCACATGGGCAGTCTTCCACGAAGACGGGACTACACTTTTGGAGTAAGAAAGCGCGAAAAGGCGCGTCAGCACAGGACACAATTCGGGAGCACACTGCTTCAGCACCACTGCCGGTATGCCGTCTCGCCCACTCGACTTATGGATGTCAAGAGAAAGTAGCTCCTGCCGGACCTCCCGTTGAGTTATACGAATCTCCGGCCTGGAGCTGTCACACCACGGGATGGTAGGCGGTATGGCACCCCTGTCATCCAAAGTCGAGTTCGAGGCAAAGAGAGACCCAGGTAGATCAGCCTTCTCTTTAGCACTGTGGGCCAAGTTGCCGTCCGGCTTCCGTAGTGGTGGCAGGGACGACTGGCAGAAGTTTCCTTCGGCAGCTTTAGCGAGAGACCAGAAAGCGCGGCTCTCAGAAGGGAGCCTCGCCAGCCTCTCGCCAATTCTGCCGATGAAATTGAATTTAGCCCTGGCAATAATTCCTTTACTGGTTAGGTAATTTTTAGGATTCCGTACCCCAAGAGTAACCAACGGAACCCTATTACTAAGGCTGACTTCGCGGTTCGTCCGTCGGTCCGCGTCAGTATGTCAGCGGACCGTATCTCATGATCCGTAATAGGTAGACAGTTGAAATTTTCACAGAATGTGTATTTCTATTGCCAATATACAAAAAAAAGGGCGGTCCCCTACTAGAAAGTGTTCTTTTGGCATTTTTGGTTCTATCTAAATAATAACAAGAAGTTCTCGCCAAAATTATCATAGAGTATGGTTGCCATAATTTTTGACTAAAAACTTGCGAATTTATCATTACAAACTTATTATTCGCGGATGGTGCAATAGCCGTGTGCCTAGGGATCGAACGGCAAAGTTAAGTTAGTTATTTAACCTGTTTGATTTTACTACGGAACCCTCGGTGTTTGAGTCTAACTCGCACTTTGCCTATTTATTTTACAAATGTGTTTTGACTGCTTTTTTTTTTCGAAATATTTTACTGCCAGACATGTCAATTCAATCAATTGAAGTGACAAAGGGTTACTAAGTAGGTAGTTTTAGATCACTTAACATGGAATCCTCTTTGTACATACAGAAAGAAAGTAAAGAAACGTCGAAAGATCGGTTCCGGTAGCATAAACTTTTTCGACAACGTATTCGAAAACGTAACTCGCGAAATGTCAAAATTGTCATACTAATTATTAGTTCAATTTTTCACCGCCGCGGCGCTGTTCATTTTCCAATACAAAAATAGTCAAAGGCGATACGAAAAGTTGTCGCAATTATTCATGCTACCCCTCTGGGTTAAACATTGTAAATGTAGGTAATATATATTATAATGAGAAAAGCACTCAGTTATGGAAATATGGGAAACGGCGAGCAAATATGAAGAGATTAATGAATGTAGAAGAAGCAAGAGAGGTCTAGGGTCGGGCTTAGTGTTAACTATGAACTGCCGTAATAGTGATGTAAAAATCAAAACCCACAGTGCTTTTATAAAATTATATTAGTATGATCGCCAGAATATTTTATCGCGTATTTAGGACAGTATTATGCTAAAAGGTTTGTTTAATCATCTTTTGATCTTCACGTGCTGTGTTAGGTTAGGTGTAATAGGTTAGTAGCTCAGGTATAATATTTCATGGCATATTTATGTACCTTTCTAATAAAAGGATTAAATATCCGCGCTTGTTTCATGATTCGTGGCTTGGAAACTGTTGCATACTCTGGTACTTTCATAGACCTAGATGTCTCGTCGTTATGCTAAACAAACAAATAAAAACTAGCAATATAAAAATATGCAAAACATAATTTAACTATTAAAATTATATCAACATTAAATACTGATATTCAAAATTATAATAAAATAAATACATATATTATTTAAATATTAACATCTGTGCAGATGGAAAACATAATTCCGAAACGGATTAACCTTACAGCTTTAATATTCAGGCAAAACTTTTAATGCTGTCTCATCATCAGCGTGTTTGCGGCGTTGAACAAAGATAATACAAAACGCTACGCTAGGCATTGGTGCCTCGGCGAGTGGCCGCGCTTCGTCGTCACCAAGGTGCAGCTGGCGCCCGGTTTCTGGACTGCACTGCCCAGTGCCGGTAGCAAGAACATTTTTCGACGACGTATTCGAAAACGTAACTCCCGAAATGTTTAAATTTACATACTTATTTTTAGCTCCACGTTTCACCGCCGCAGAGCTGTTAATTTTTCGATACAAATACAGTCGAAGGCGATACGAAAACGCTGTGGCAATTTATTCATTCTCGCGCTCCAGGTCTGCGCTTTCGAGTCTACATTTGTGTACCTCAGTTTAAATGCCTCAATACTAGCTGTTTTTTTTCTGTGTATTTTTATTTGTGCATTTATAGCTTTTTCACGTCTGCACTCAACTTCGATAGCACCTAAGCTCACACTTATCTCCTTCCCCTCTCTCACTCCCGTCAACACACCGAAGATACGTTACAGGCGCGCCGAAGGATGTCTTCGGATGTCTTTCCGCAATGGTTTGGCCGGCAGACTAGATGCCTTAACTTCTCAGAACCTAAAGGATTTGCGGCACTCCTAGGGAAGTAGCTGACCAAGAGAATACAACCGCTACGCTAGAGTAGCTGATACACTACTGAGATGAAACCTCAGATTAATAAATAAATTAAACTAAAAAAAAACATGTAAAATTGCAATCATTCTGACATAATTTTGACGTAGCAACGCACTTGGTCAGTGTAGTAACAACATAAAATTGGCGATTTTGATTACCAAGGGCACATTTTATTCGCATTTGATCTAAATTGATGTCAAAAAGAATGCAATATTAAAAAAAAAAATTAGATTGCAGTACATATAATTACGAGTACCTATACATATGAAGCTAATGCGTAAGTTGGTGATTTTCCAAGCACTCTTTTTAACGCCGACTCTGAAGTTAATTATCCGTACGTGAAAACATACCATGAAGTGAAAAGCCGGTTCTGGTGGAGGACGCTGGATGGAGTGATAGGGAGCCATGATATTGTTCCCGGCAAGAGTGTGGCGCCGCGGGTCGTCGCGGCGGGATGAGCGAGACCGCAACCGACTATTATCTGTATCACCATTACCTGCGGAAAAATATTAATATTTAATTTCATTCATCTATAAAGATTCGTTTTCAATTCTGAAAGCCATGAGTTGAGGAAAACCAAATATAAGCGTCATCACAATGCGTGGTATTTTATGTAACAATTTACGTATTCTACCACATAAATGATCTCAATAGCTAGCCCGACTATTCGACGAAAATGCTTGTCTCACATTTGTATGATTATAGAGCTTATACATCGGTAGGTACCAGAGTACAATGAATAAAAGCTTGTTAGGAAACCCACCCCCAACAATGTATGCAGGATCAATGTAGTTCCATAGTAGGTACGTGAGAAATCACTTTAGGTTTAGTCATCTTTGTATGTATGGTTCAAGCTCAAGGCATTCTGGTTCAAGGCAACTGTTGCGAAAGGCTGCTAAGTGCTTGTCGGACCACGCACATTGGTTGATTCCAAAGCCGAGCAGTAAACATATTACATTTCTCAAAAGCATCTACCGCACAAACTATAAACTTAATTAAAAAACAATGAGTTCCCTCGCCACGCCTGTTTGCCTGAAAGCGATGAACTCAGAAACTACAGAACGGATTCTCATATTTTTTTACCAATGATTGGAGTTGCATTTGTCTTGTCCTGATATGCATGCCTCGTTCGTTATTAATTCTTATCCAGATAAAAAATTTTGTTACCTTGAGCATGTAATATAGATTATAAAAGTCTTTGACACGGTTGGCGAAATGCTGAAACGGCAGTCAAATCTGATGCCACATTAAGTTTGATTGGCTTCCCATTTCACATACAAAAATTTATATTGACGACGCCTCAAACAGTTTCCTACGTGGGCCATCAAACTTTTAATGTCATTTCAGTATTCGGCCATTCAAATTAATACTTTAAAAGAGAACATTGATTGAAATAAGAACTGGCCAAGTGCGATTCGAAATCGCACACTGAGGGTTCCGTACTGTTGGTAATAGTTAATAATGCCTCAGAGTAGATAAAATATACTACGTACAAATAATGCACACTATGATTATTATACATTATGATTATTTAGATAGAGCAAAAAAACAAGAAATACGATTCTAGTATGGGAGCTCCATTTATCTTTATATTAAATTAAATTTTTAGTTTTGTTCGTATAGCGGCAACAGAAATACACATTCTACGAAAATTTCATCTGTCTACCTATTATGGATCGTGAGATACATTCCGCTGACAGACAGACGGACGGATGGACGTACGGATGAACGGACAGCGGTCTTAGTAATAGGGTTCCGTTGGTTACCCTTCTGGTACGGAACCCTAACAATTAAGGGGGCTCCCATACGAGAAACGTGTCTTTTATTGGGCGATCTGAATAATTATAAGTATTAATGTATAGTACTATTAATGAATAATAGTAATAGTTTTACTCTTGAAATGCTCATAGAATGTGAATTAATATATTTTCTAAAAAAAGAAAGTTTAGTTATTACAATCAGTACGGAACCCTGGGTGTACGAGTCCCACTCGCACTTGGCAATGTTTTATTTCAACGCCAGCCCTACTCCATTATCAGGGTAGAGCGAGATTAACTATTGCATAAAGGTCTGTTTTAACATAGAAAAAAATACATCTAGGCGTTCCTTGTCATCTGGCACCTAGAGCGACTGCTCCTCTCGCTCTACCGAGCAGGCGCCGGCGGTAGACTATATTCGTTACTTATGAAACATTTGCAGATTTTGAAAAATTACAATTAAAATACTCAAAGTAGCTTGAACATCAGTTACAATGTAATGCATACACCCACATGTTCGACGCAATAGGCTGATTCGACACTACGACAGAAAAAAAAAGTAGGCGCAGGTTATATTATGCTTTGCTATCGATGCGAAGGCGTGGCGGGTGCTAAAAACTCTGATCGATTTCGGAAATAGGAAAAAAGAACAGTTTTGCTTTCATAATTTTCTCGTCTGGTCTGGTTGTGTGAAAAATATGATGATGAACGAACGGTAACATCATTTTCAATAAAATAAATTGTTCATTAAATTTAAAACTGTAGGTATTCTATTCACTTATGCGGCAAAATTAACTTACCGGCGCGGACGAGAGCATTACTATAATAGACTAGCTGTCCCGACAGACGTTCTATCTTAGCTATAAATTCATGTCAAATACACCGTAGAAAAAATTACCTTTAGTTTATCCCAAAATTAAAAAAGTTCTGTTGCGTTTTCTTCTCTTCATAAGAATTTTCTTCTGACAATAACAAACACAAAAATACTTAAAGCGAAATAGCCGTTCACGCGTGATGTCGGAACCAAGGAAGATACGGATTGATTTTGATATATGTATAGATTATATATATATATTATTAATAATATACATTTACGATAACATTCATACTAATATTATAAATGCGTAAGTAACTCTGTTTGTTTGTTTGCTACCTTTTCACATCTAAATGGCTGAAGGGATCGTAATGAAATTTGGCAATGAGGTTTTAACCTTTTACCTCGATTGTCTCAACAATAATCCTTAAGGGAGTGAAACAGAGGCAAATTTTGACAGTAGGTACCTTTTATGACGTAGGCATCCACTAAGGAGTGGTTTCTGGAAATACAACCCATAAGGGGGTTAAATAAGAGATAGAGGTTTGTATGAAAATAAGTTATTTTTAAAGTTAAATCCATATAAATAGGCGCAGGTAACAGCTATTATTTATATATTGCTACATGTTGACTTATTCTCATAACACGCGCGTGAAGCCGCGGACAAGAGCTAGTAGTTTATGAATTATTAATAAATTATAGGGTGTACGGGTAACGACGCAAATTATTGTAGGAGAAAAAATATGTGCGTTGTTGTTTTATCTTCCTGACAATACCAACTTCTTTTTAAAACGGCGCGCTTCGTCCTGTGCGCCAAAAATAGATACAGGTTTGTTTAGGCATTGGCGTAAACAATATAAATTAAATAATAATAATTACTTAAATAGATTATAGGCACTATTATAGGCAATAACTATTATTATATTTATGGCTTACTATATAAAAATTAGTAGAATTAGTACCTAAATAGAAAACAGTAGGGACCTTTATATAAAAAAAATTAAGATGTTAATAATAAAAGGCAGTCTACTACCGATACAGGTATTCTCTATTGAATTAGTGGCAGGAGTCAATAATTTAGAGTTAATCGTCATTTTTTGTTCTTTAAAAGTAACCAACTAAATACTCATTAAAATTTTAAATAATGATCCCGTCCATTGATCTGAGTTACAGAAGTTATTGTTCGGCTGAGTTACAGGTCTTAAAATATCAGGCACCAACAAGGTCCTCAAATTGACTTATTTTATTTCTAATTTCATACCTTACAGTTTAACGCGTTAGTTGCCTTTTTTATCTTATTAGAAAATTACGCCATCATCACACTAATTGATGTACCGACATTGAGAGGCTTTAACTAGAAGAACTCACTGGAGGTTTTCATTCTTTAAAGGTAACAATAATGTTGGAACTTACTGGTGTCCACATCCCCCAGGTAAGAAGAATTACTAGATTGTCGGCTTGTACGCCTTTTGTGCACAGAGTATTGAATACTGAGTTCGATATCATTATTTTGGTCGATGGTTTTACATAGTCCACACTACACAAAATCACATTTTATTAATAAGTGAATGATAAAAAAAAAATCTAATCATATAATTTGCCACGGA
Source organism: Falcaria lacertinaria (assembly GCA_951449985.1). Classification (NCBI taxonomy): domain Eukaryota; kingdom Metazoa; phylum Arthropoda; class Insecta; order Lepidoptera; family Drepanidae; genus Falcaria; species Falcaria lacertinaria. The sequence goes on from OX602108.1 coordinate 5,099,714, forward strand.
AAACATCAAATATCACACTTGCACAATGTCTTACTTTACTAAGTATGTGCCCCATCTTTGCGAAATAAAATTAAATAACAAAAATGATTTAATAATAAGCTTCAAATAAAATATTCAAAAATAAAATTAATAATGAATGATGATAGAATATGAATAAATTAAGAGTGTCCGCAGCGCGAGAGCGCTAGGGACGCTCCGGTCGACGTTGCGTAGAGAACTGTAAACGGAGCGATTACAGCGGCAATATGGCGCGCTAGTTCTCCAAATAAAGTTCACGCCAACGTACTCGTACCATTATAAATAGTTCAGAATGTTCATCTTAACCATGCCGATTTGATTTTTTTATATTATGTAGGTCATTATATTATATTTGCATACAAATTAAAAGAAAATGACTATAGTTTCATTATTTTATATTAATATTTTATTTTATTATATTAAACCAAATAGACATTTATTATTTGTTTGATCGATCAGTACCTTTATTTGCGTTTAATATTAATATTTGCAGTTTTTGATCCAATTTATGAGACCAGGAAAGCTGTGAGTGGTTGGGGGGAGGGTCCAAATTAGCCTTGCAGCTGGTAGTTTGCACTGCGCATGCCAGAATCGAGTTTTGCGTCCTTTTGGTCCTCATCACATACACATGATAGCAAGGTACAGGCGAGAGCATAATAATTACGTGGATTCCACATAGAGCTTCAAAAATGATTAGGATGACGCTTCGACAGTATTTTTTAATTAAAATTGAAATTTATTAATAAAAGAATACACACAAATTATCATTATTTTTCATCGGAAGTATTCATTGTGAATTCATTTTAACAATACGTCACCTCTTAATCATCTTAAGTTCACTTAAGTATGTTACTTCTATTACATTCGTTCCAACTGCGATCGTGTGTTCGTTCCGTCATCCACCTGTTGAAACTTGATTGATTGGACATAATTTGTTTAATTTACATAGTATAAAAATCTGGTAAATAATAAAACTGTGGCACGAAGCCAGGTGTCAGGGAGTCTACAATGAAAAACCAACGAAGCTTTCTTTTTGACGGAAGGGCGTTTTTCTTATCACGGAACTGTTGTTATAAGTCCGAAGTTCGGTGATCCTTCGTTTAGGTTCGATAATCAATATTCGTTTTCATTGAAGACCTCCTGACCTAATGTCAAACTGCGATCATCGGATTCGAAACATGGATGCTCCTGGTAAGAAAAATGCCGATCCGTCAAAACGAAAGCTTTGTTCGTTTTTCATTGTACACCCCCAGTTACGTCTCAGTTCATGCTTCCGGCAACGTGATTTTTTAACATGTTTAATAAATCAAAGAATAGGTACAAATCAGCCACCTAAAACTCATGCATAGCTGTTGTACGGTGTTATCATAATGCATCCACGTGAGCTTCTCGAATATATTGCTTACAAATCAGTGTCTGTGCATGTGACACCGCCACGTGATCTACAAAAGATTTTCACTCTTCTTATTCAAAAGTTCGGCATTGTAGCGTACCAGACCGGGGTAAAACAGCATATTTTCTTCTAGGGGTCTGGGTTCCGTACCACAAATGGAAAAAATAAACCCTTATAGAATCACTTTGTAGTCGGTCGGTCTGTCTGTCTGTCTGTCCGTCTGTCTGTTAAGATAATTTTTCTCAAGAGCGCGTGGTGTTAACCAATTGAAATTAATATGAAATACCCGAGTTATTGTCTCTTTCAGATGTAAAAATATCAAACCTGTAAGTCAAACGCTTAAGTCCCAAAGGACATCATACATTTTGGTCAAAATCTGAAAGTGCCGTCCAACGCATTTTTTGTACATTCTGTTAGAGCTTGCCCGTCTGAACATTTTTTACTGTGGCACCAAATTTGAAGGACCATTGTAGTTAATTTATTTAGCTATTTGAGTTCGAAAAACTGAATTTTCATACACTTTTGTTGAAAATAGAAATTCAAAATAACTAAAACAAATGAAATGTCCTGTAATGTCCAACTTTGGTGCCATAGTAATAAGTGCTCATACGGACAAGGGCTAACAGATTATACCTACAAAAAGTTCTTTCAGATTTGGATTAAATCTCTATGAAGAAACATGATGATGTCCTGTTCGCATATTTTGTGATTTCACAAGGGAATCAACACTATAGCCCCTATAGGGTACTTCCCGTTGACCTAGAATCATGAAATTTGGCAAGCACCAGAAATCTGAAAACCGTAAATATAATAGCAAAAAAAGGAGAATTTATTAATAATATCATCAATATCACTCCCTTAATTCGGCGAAGTTTGTTTACGTTATTCTTGAATCGCGCTGTTGAATCTCCGACGAATTACCTAATTTGGTGTTCGATATTTATATTTTTCATTGAGTCGGAAGGTCGGTATTCAGGGGCAGTGTAGTATTGAGAGTTCTTTTGGACCTCTACATCCAATTAATGATCCATATCGATACTTTCGATTGTAATGCATGCAGTTAATCCACAGTCCACACAACACAATAAAATTACTGTATAAACTTATACTAGGATTACTAGGTACTGCAAATCGGAGTTCGATGGGCGAAAGTATAATATGTGGAACGTATATGCTTGGATACCATATACCTACAAGTTCGGAACTCTCGGTGCGCGAGTCCGGTTCGCACTAGGGCGGGTTTTTAATTTTGGTAAGATAAATAACTCTTTATTGTACACGAGAATCTTATATCTATACATTTATTTATTGCACTTTTTACAATGGCACTTCTAACTGTTGAAATTATTACAAATAAAAAGCTTTGTCTTGAATGACTAAACCACTAATCGTGGAGACCTGAAACTTGGAGGGTTTGTTCTTTGTATGACGTAGGCATCCGATAAGAAAGGATTTTCCGAAATTCTTGACCTAAGGGTCGTAAGGTCGGTCGGTAAGGTTTATTATTATGTGTGAAAAGGGGCAGAAAGTTTATTTGGTGGTTTGAAGTTGATATCAATACTCTTTAGTGCTATGTAGTATATTATTATCTACTCTGGGGTTCTATTGATTTAAATCACATTTTATTCTGACACATGTTTGAAAACTCAAACCGATTTATTATGCAAATACCTCAGAATATGTACTCAGCTGCTGTACGCTATAGAAACCGTGCTTAAATAGCAGCAAAATAGATCTGTTTGTACTATTTTTAATAATGGCATTGGACATGTGTTAGAAATGGACGAATATATATGTGAATATATTTGAATATACTTGTGCATTCATAATCGTGGACTCCCCATTTTACTTAGTAATATTTAATTTAAATGACCGCGTATTGGATTAAGGAAAGGTTTTTTGTTTTCCGTACCAACTTGTACATTTAAATCTACACAAAATAGCTTATTACATCGCTCTTGTACATTTTACAATAAACATTTAGCCAACTAAGTTATTTTCAATAGTAAAAAAGTTAAAAAGGTAGCCGTTGGTATCAAAATCGGAAAAGCAAAATGTACATACAATATGGTGTAATATAAAAATATCTATATTAAATACATAATATATAAGCATTATATACTTATGTCGATTATTACATACATAGAAATAAACAAATTCACGTCATATGATTAAGGACGAAAGTTGTCAGTAACGCTGAAGTACCCTGATGCTACGAACTTATAGGTAAAAGTCTTTGAGATGCTTTTGGAATTCAACAATGCTTTCAGCATTGTCAGCGCATTTCAAAGTCGAACACACCTTGCACTGCAAAGGACTTGTCAACAAAGTTTGGTATGCGGTGGCATTTTCAAATTAAGATACGCCGCTGATTTAAGTATGTACCTTTGAATGTTAGTTACCAACGAGGCTACAAAAACAAAAGGCTCCCCTGGTAGTTAAAAAAAAGAAACGAAACAATATATCGCCATTGCGGTAGCGAAAATAGCATACAATGGACCAGCTTTGTGATAGTGGGATAGTAATGGGCTAGGGGCCAGCAGTGAGCTAGTGGACTAGCAGTGGGCTAGTGAGTCAGCAGTGGGCTAGGGTTCAGCAATGGTCTAGGGTCCAGAAGTGAGCTAGTGTTCTAGCAGTGTGCCAGTGGGCCGGAGCCCGGGTGGCCCCATGACGCAATTTTAGATCACTTTTGTAAACCACCTGATCGCTATTCCTTTAAAAACATAGGATTCCTTGCCAAATGCCAACGTAGTCTGCCATAGGTCCGTGGTAATTACTATAATTAAAAAAATAATGTAATGGATTATTTTATTTTCTCGCACTTGTAGTTAAAAGTAGATTGTAATAATATAATGTAATAAAGTAATACACGGGGCTAAAGGCCCAGTATAACTCGGTTTTTATTTGCTCCCTCGATAAAATTACAGCAGTAAAACTCTATATGATGGTAAGCGGTTACCAACACCATGAGTATCACTCGTGCGTTGCCAGCCCTACTTTGGTACAATTATTCCTATTTGCCGTTGGCAGAATACTATTCCATGAAAAAAAACACCTGTACGGAGTTATTTAACTTAATATTTGTGTTTAGGACAAATCTTGCAAGATGTGTGAAGTGTAAGCTGTTGAGTTAAGAATTACTTTTTGTCCGTGTAATCCGTATTTAATGCATACATTGTAATGGCGAGCTCGATGTGAATGGCTATCATATGATCGGATATACTAGTAGGACAAAGAAAGTATAAGAGTTGCATTTCTTAAGACTGTGCACTAGGGCATATATAGGTGGAAGGGCGACCGTAGGCTATAAAATAAAATTGTCTGCTATTGTACTTGACTTTAAATATCAGTATAAATAAAATTAATATATATATATAAAATTAATATATAGTAGTCTAGTAGTATAGGTCTTGGCAGAATATTAAATTTTCAAATTGCCATGAGTGTATTTTCTTCAGATATTTTCTTAGAATTTCGCATAGCTTATAGGTAAGTTACACAATTCGCATTCGATATTTAAACAATTCGCTTGTAAGTAGAAAACATGAAGTCAAGTCCAGCGAAGCGATATAATCTTATAAGTAAAGCTTTTGAACTTCGTCCGTCTGTCTTTAGACTTACCGCCCGGAAAATACACGCGTAAACTCTTCTCCGGCTGTTTAGCATTTGGCAGTGTCTTGTTAGTACCACTTACATCGGTGTCAATTCTCTTGTTCATCTGGCTAGACTGGAACTAGACTAAAACAATTACGCGTAATTAGCTTGTCCTTAGTCTGGGGTTTTTACCCTATTCTGGTCATTGAAACTAAGCCATTCATAATTTTTACAGAACTTCATTTAAGACAGCAATAAGCTAAAATGTTGTATGATTTAGACTAGTATCTGACAAGAGAATTGGCACCAGTGAATTTACCATATATACAATCCAAGTTTAAAAAGTATTTGCTGGTTTTTAAGTAAGTTCAACCTTTCTGAATAAGATCGGATTTATCGGAATCGGAATATTTCAATATTAAAGTTCATAACTAAATTAGCATACTATTGCATAAATATTCTAACAGCCTTTTATTTCCCAAAATAATAGCTTTGTGCTCTACGATATTTCAGGATTTCAAGAGGAAATTTCATATAAATTATCCCACACACCCGTATAAGATGTGCGTCTTCTGTCAGTCAGTGTTGACTTTTAGAACTGAATGCGCATTTATAATTCATTTGTTTTTTTATACCACCACGGTGGCACACAAGCGTACGGTCCACCTGATGTAAGCAGTCACCGTAGCTGATAGCCGCTAGCAAAACCAGGGGTATTACTGACGCGTTGCAAACCCATGTTCACCATTATTTTATCATTTGTGGAGACATAACAGAAACAATGTAACAATTTATTAAAATTCGAGTTGAATTAACAGTAAAAATATGTAATTAGATATGGCAGAGAAAGGAGACAAAGGATCTTCCTAGAATAAAACAGTTAAAGATAAAATGTTTGTTATGTCTCTCTAGCATTTTAGCTAGGATCCATTATCCATGAATAATCTAACACCTAATAAAATCTTTAATTTTAATGTCATTGAAGAATATGATAACCCTGGTGTTGCAAGCGTCCATAGGGTACGATGACCGCTTACCATCAGGTGGGCCGTATGCTTGTTTGCCATATTAGTGATATAAAAAAAAAAAATGTTTCGAAACGGGTGGTGTACACCTCTGTGTCTCTCTCACACCAGACACTGTGTCAGTGTCAAAATTAAGAATATTTGACTTGAAATACCTAGTCAAAGTACGTAGTTCTTAAATTCGAATAAATCTGGGAATATTTCAAGTTACATTATGCATTATTGGTTACAAAAAAATCTGACTTATCCTTCACAACGAAGTTACAGGAGTTTGAAAATGGGCTGAATGGCTTCGAGATAAGGATGCAGTGCCTTTGCTCGACTGGCGTGCCCCCGGAATCAGCGATTCGATGTTAATTGAAGTTGTATATACAAGTATATTAATATATTATATATATCACTTGATCCTAGTTTATGCTACGTAATAATTAACATGATAATTTGAAATGATACCTTAAATAACTTACCATCGGCTTTAGAACCATCACCGTGCCAATCTTCTTCTGAAACAAAATAAAAAGTAATTAAGAAATGTTGTAAAAGAGATCGTTTTACCTATGAGAAAAAATATCACTTCTGTTTGATATATAACAAATCAAGTACCTAAATCCTAACACCTTTATATTACTTTGTATACGCTATACAAAAAACGCTATGCAAGTCGGTATCAGAACAAGATACCGACTTGCAGTTGACGATGTCCTCATCGCAAATAAAATAACCGTCACGTTTCAAAATGCTTTCCCTATCCAATGAAGAGATCTGGCAGATATGATATTTGTGTTTAAGGTTTTTCGGAACAAAATTGACTGCACTCAGTTATTATCTCAATTCAAATTCCGGATGCCAAACAGAATACCCCATAGACAGATAACGTCCTTAACCCTCCGTTGCGTATAACAGTACTCGGTGCTATTCTCCTGTTGCAAGCGTCTGCAGGTTACTTAATGTGTTTAGTGTTACTGATATCCATTTTGACTCCCCCAATTTTTCTCTAAACATATTTGTCCCACCTCGAAGAACTTAATTTAATAACAACATTTACAAACACATACATACACACAGCACTCGTTAGCGCAAATTCACAAACACATACTCAGAAACACACAAAAATGTATTCATAAGTACCTACATGTACACAATTAATATTATGCAAGCTGTGTTCACCTATAATTAATTTGTGCATTAAGTTTATAATACTCAAATGTAACTAATATATGTAATAATGTAACAAATTCTTGGTGAACCTTAATAAAATAACAATAATATTCGCGCATTAAGATCTATCTACCATCACACAATATATTCCTATTATGAACCTATTTACTAAAAAATCACACCAATATACTAAAATAATCACTGATTTTACGATGGAGCGAAAAATACGCTTAATAAACAGGTTCCTTTATTTAATATGTTCGCTATAATCAATATCCATACATATAAAAGGATTTGTCCCGAATGACTGACTGGCGGATCAACGCACAACCTAAACCGCATAGTAGAGACCGGAAACTTGGAGGGTGTCTTCTTTGTATTACGTACGCATCAGATAAGAAAGAATTTTCCAAAATTCTACCAAGGAGGGGGAAAAAGACGGGCAAAGTATGCATGGGACATCATGATTCCTTGGTCCAGTCTACTTCAAATTATGCATGAACCTTTTTTAACAGAATTGGTGGAAGTACCGGGGTTAAAAAGGTGTAGAAATTTATTTTGGCGATGATATACTTCGGAATTAATATAAAAACTCCTTAGTGCGTTTGATTTTAATTACATTTTATTTTCACACGTGTTCGAAAACTCAATCCGATTTTATTCAGAAAGGTTGAACTTACTTAAAAACAAGCAAATACTTTTTAAACTTGGACTGTATATATCGTAGAGGGTGTAACCTTAGAATAAGGACTCACCTCGCATACGCTACAGAAGCCGTACACGAATAGGTTTCTTATTCAGATTTTGGTAATACAACGTACACGCTTGTAGTGAAACAAAAGCACCTCCTTGTTTATAATAATTTGAAAGCAGTTCGAATGCATGTCTGAATCGGTGGTTGTAAATTTGGTTTTAATTAATTTCTACAAAATAAAAAATACTTAGCAGACTTTAGATATTGTTCTGCGTGGTTCTACGCACAACTTAACATTTATCGTGAAGTTTGATAAATTTAACATAGTCGCATTATAGTGGCTCGAAACATTGAACAAGGTTTGGTGAATGTGTTATTTATAATACTTATTAAACTACGTAAATACTACTGAAAATATATGTAATATTATAGCTCTGTATGGTTTTCTAGAAATCTATATTTGTCACGGCGGGTGCAATTGACTGTAAATTGCACACAACTAAAATGGAAAATACGAATAACCTCGTAACCATTCATGGGTAAATTTTGTTGGAGGTTTGCATCTTTTGTGATTATAAATCAAGTAAATAGTCAGAATTTTGTTGTAACTTATATCATTCTTTAATAGTTTTGACTGATCAGTCTTATTTTGTCGATTTATTCCAATCAACTTGATATATATATATGATATAATGATAACAGAAATATCAGGGTCCAAAAATAAGTGCTTTACTTACATTATATTTACCACGGCAAGAAGTAATAATAACGTCTTTTTGTAAGTTTTGGTTAAGAAAAGCGACAAAGAAAAATAAAATTGCAGTTATGAGTTGTGTAATAATAAAAATATTTTGTTTAAATACCTATATCTTATATTATTTTATAGTTTTGATTCCATACCCTCTCCGAAAAGAAAATCATATCCATTGCTTTTTATTGACTTTCAAAATAATGTTTTCTTTTACCTAAAAATATGTTACATGGTTCAGGTTAGTCTACTTATTTGTCGATATTGATATTGACATACTTACCTCCATCGCTAGCTAATGCTAGCCATAATTGACAGCGACAGGTAGCAAACCTGTGAAAGCCTTCTAATTTATGAATGCACAAGTATGTATTCGTCCCTTTCTAACACATGTCCAATGTCATTAGTAAAAATAGTACAAACAGTCCTATTTTACTGCTATTTTGGCACGGTTTCTATAGCTTAAGCCAGCAGCTGAGTCTTTATTCTGAGGATGTAACTTGTTCGTAGTATATTAACTACTCAGAGATGTAATTCTAACTGACTGTCTGACTGACATATCAACGCACAGCCTAAATGACTGGGGTTAAAGAAGACCAGGTTAGAGCATAGGCTTGACTCTAGCGTAGCGGTTGTATTCTCTTGGGGCTTGACATTTTGACAATAGGTACCTTTTATAACGTAGTACTATACATCCACTAAGGCAGCGTTTTAATTCCACCCATAAAGGGGTGGAATTTCTAAAAGAGGGGATGATAGTTTGTATGAAAATCCGTCATTTTTCAAGTGCATATCTGCGGGAAAGGGCTATCATTCATATATTTATAGGTACCCGTTGACTTATTCACTTTACCACGCGTGCGAAGCCTCGGGCAATAGGTAGTACCTATACATATAAAAGGAAAGTGTTTGTGGGTTTATCCAGCCTTTTCTCTATAACCACCTGCTGCCACCCACCCATGGTTGTAGTGCTTGATAGTCCTTAGTTTTCATATTTAAGTACGAAAGTTTGGTATGGGAAGGTGAAAAAAAAATTGCGACTTGAGTATCACCGAGTTTTATAGCAAGTACCTATTCTATGAAAATTTTAAAAGTTTAGCCATTACGGCTCAAACGACACAGCCCATTAAACGAACAAAAAATACCTACATCATACCAAATTTCGACTTCATCGCTCTAATAATTCGGAAGAAAATGCTCGCACTATAAAAAATGCTGTTATATACGTACAGATCATATATAATAACACCCAAACATTTTCATGGAATGGTGGTAGAAAATTTGTGGAGGCTATTGTTTGTAGACCGAAATCTTTTAACAATAATCTAGACACGTGGATTTAAACAAGAGGCACGTTTCGTCTTTTTTTTCATTTGCTTTGATACAGAAGCCGTTCAAATACACAGCACTTTTACGTTTAACAAACAAAAAAAATAGGTGTGGCACTCGGAGACTGCCGCGGTAAAGCTATTGCATAGCATTTTTTATCAACTTATGCAATTATAATTATTTATTTATTTTATTAATGCAGTACTTTTTATATACCTATATACTTTCTCACAAACAGCTGATTACGGTAGTTTTCCAATACAACCAATGCCACCTAAAGGCGGGTTGCTGAACTAAAGAGACAAGCGTGATATTTCAAAAAGTCATTAAAAGTTCTGGTATTTATCAATAGATGGAGTTGTCGGTCGGAGTGAAGGGTGTTAGGTTTTTTCGTTACGGAATTTCTGGATTCGGTCCCCACGCTCAAGGCCCGCGATAAAAGCTATGCAATAGCTTAACAAAAGAGTTGTTCAGAACAATCATCTGCATATTCACGTTACAAAAAACATCGCCGCTAGAAACTATTAAAAATATAATCTCACTAGTGTACCGTACCGTAGTCGTAAGTAGAAAGTTGATGTGGTTTTCTTCGAGTCTTCTACTTAAGATTCAATCTTAATTTATAGGCCCCCGGTATGGAAATTTTATAATGAGTGAAATTTATACTTACAAGCGTTATGGTACGGTAGATGTCTCAATGTTCTTGCCGTAACACGTCTCAGCAATGCAGTCGCTTTGCCGACAGCCAAAGTACACTCCAGTTTTTTTATTGCATTTAAGCTTTGATTATATAAGCATTTAAAATTATCGGAAATAATTAATACGGATTTACTTTTATCAATTTGCACGGGAATTTTATGTGCAAATGCTGACGTATAACAAGAATAATTGGGTTCCGCCTTCCGAGTGCCTATTGAAATTGCATAGGGACGATCAAGGGACTGATACCATTAAGATACGTTGGCTGCAATAAAACGCGTGCCCTCACGGATGTATTAATACAAATTAAACATGCATTTACTTATTTATTTGTTCTTTTTGTCCCTGTTCTTCTATACTTGGTTGCAAAAAAAGCCTACGACGGCTTCAAAATTTGAAGGAAAACTGAAAACAATTTGGTTAATGTTATTGAATAGATTTATTTTAGCTGGCAAATTTGCGACTTTAGTGCTTTTATGTTTCACTATAAGTCGGTGCTTTGTAGCCGCTAACTCACACCAAACGACGAAAGAGCTCGTGTTATTTGCCGCCAAGATAGTTACGAAAAATTGCTTGGGCAATTAAATTATGTTTATTTAGGTACCACTTTAACTGACCGGAAATACATAAAATTGCAAGTAGCTTGGTAAAAAGGTTTCTCATAAACGGGCTATATCTACAAGTAAAGTGAATCTAAGATCTGAGATTACAATCTTTACAAACCTGATTTTTTACTGATAGTTTATGCGCCTTTGAAAAAGTTTGCAACAAGCAACCTGTTGGGGACTTGAAGAATTGTGATGATTCCAGATCTGTTTTCGTATATATGCGATGATTGTTCCAGGAGTTGTGCATCGAAATGTGATAATATTATCGTGTTCACCGTATAAATGAATCGTTTAATTTACAACTGATAATAACAATTTATTCGATAATAATATAAAAATTTACAATAACGTGAAAAATTTGCGGCTATTTGTTTGGTGAAAAATATTCGAATTTTATAGAACAGAAAAATATTTAAAATTTTGGAGGCAATTGTTTTCCGTGCAAAATATTTGGCTTGGAGACGACGTCCTTTTAGCCGAGCGCGCTGGCTGGTAGATGGCGCGCGAACATGGCCCCGGCCTTGGAACCAGGTGGTTTCAAAATAACTTCACGAAGACGTTCCATCAAAAGATTCCATCTGCGGAACCGGTAGTGGACATATCTTGGAGAAGGTTCGACGTATGATGCCCGCAGAAGTCAGCAGATCAGCCACTCTTGAGATGCCATCGTTTCCAGGATGAATTCGTATAATTCTGCCTAGTTTCCATTTTAGTGGAGGCAGGTTGTCGTCCATAATACGAGCAAGTCCATTGGATTGCAGGTCCCCTTGGTTCGTCTTCCATTTGGTGCGTGTTTGTAGTTCCGATACATACTCCTTTGACCAACGCTTCCAAATATTCTGTCGCATTTGTTCGATTATGTCATATCGCAGCAGGCGGTGACTTGGTATGGAGGTTAAATCTTTGCTAGCTGGAGCCGTCAGTGGCCGGCCGATGAGGAAATGAGCAGGTGTGAGAGGTTGCAAGTCGGTCGGATCAGTAGATAGGGCTGTTAGCGGTCGAGAGTTCAGTATGGCTTCTGTTTGAACCAATAACGTATTATATTCCTCATATGTAAGATTAGCACACCCAACTACTCGTCGTAAGTGGTATTTACATGATTTAACTGCTGCTTCCCACAAACCGCCAAAATGAGGAGAGTATGGTGGAATGAAACTGAATTTAATATTATTATTCGTGGTAAAATTTACAATGTCGTCACTATTATTCTCGAGATATGAAACTATTTCTTTTTCGGCCCCTACAAAATTTGTTGCATTATCAGAAAGTATCTCGGCCCTCGGCGAGAAATAAAACGTTTTAACGCAAGTATGTAATCATTCATTGAAATACTTGTAACTAATTCCAAATGCACAGAACGTGTACATAAACAAATGAACAAGCAAATATAACCTTTAAAAGGGTAGCTCCCCTGCCTCGACGATCATAACTGGCCCGACGTAGTCCACGCCACAGTACATAAACGGGAATCCTGATTGTAAGCGTTGTGCCGGCAAGTTACCCATGAGAGGCCGTACCGTTTTCCCTTTAAAGCGTGTGCACGTAACACAATCATGCACAGTTCTTCTAGCCAGGTTTCGTCCCCCGAGAGGCCACCAGGCTTCTCGTACACAAGCTAAGAGGACCTGAGGTCCACCGTGAAATAACTGTTTATGTTCGTGTCTAAAAAGCAACAACGTGAATCTATGTTTACTGCACAATAGCACTGGATGTTTTTTGTTATTATCAAAATGAGGCGAATTCGATAATCGCCCACCAACACGTATTAGCATATTTTCGTCGAGAAAAACGTTAAGTCCTATCATTCGTTTAGTTTTTACGACATTTCGTTTAATTAAAGCATTATATTCGTCGGGAAATGACTGCGTTTGCGCTTGGCGTGTAAGCATTGCAACCGAAGCCTCTATCTCATTGACAGATAGTGTACCGGTCCTACGTTGTTGTTTATTTACAAGTGTATTATATATAAATCGCAATACATAAGCTGCGGCTCGTTGCAACCGATTGAATGAAGAAAATCTATTTTTCGTGTAAATTAACGTTATTATTAGAAATGTAGAAGTTAAAATCAATAACGGAAAGTATTACATACGTTTAATTAATAAGTGTAGGTTTACCGTAAAATGAAATACGTCGCTGTGTATTTGCCTTCTTAAACTGAATGTTTTGGTAAGAAAATAAACGATCTCTTTTTCGATTAAGTGATGAAAAATTAAATTTAGTTTTATCGGAAGAATTACCCAACATATCAGTTGACTGTTCATACGGAACTTGAACTGAAAACCTATCATTTAATTCCCGTGTAGTGTGAACGAAGGACTTATCTATATAGGATAATCTGCGTTCATCTTTAGTTAAAATATAAGAATCCGATCTACTCAACTGTGTACCGATGTTTGATAAATGAACGAAATTACAATTAACTTTATTATTATTTACGCATGAATTATTAAGAATAGGACCTGAGATCAACCATCCTAATTGGGACTTTTGCAAGTGTAGTCCATTAGATAAACGTATGTGATCCTTTTCCAATAAATTCCAAAAAACGTAGGCGCCAATCAATAAGTCGATGTCTGACGGTACGTTAAACGTGGGATCCGCAAGACTAATATCGCGTGGAATGTGAAGAGAGTCGCTATCAACGTGCATCGACGGTAGACGCGCCGTGATGCTTGGAAGAACGAAACAACGTAGGTTTTTATTAAAATTATTCGCTTTTGAACGCATGTTAATTTCGCAATATTTATTTGATTGTGAGACTGATTGTCCCACGCCTGAGATACGTATAGTGGACTGTATAACCGATACGTTTAGACGTTTACAAAGTTTCTCTGAAATGAAGCAGTTTTGACTACCGCTGTCTAACAGCGCTCGGGCTGTTAGACAGCGGTAGTCAAAATGATATTCGTTATTATTATCCATGACTTCGATTAGTGCAGTAGATAATAACACTTGCGGTGACATGACGGTAGACGCATTATTGCTTAGCAAGTTACTGGTATCGTTTATGGAATTCAACGCACACGATATACGGGTTACGGGATACGGGTTTTTTACAATTATCTGACTGATAATGTAGCGCGCTAGTTGACGGTGTCGATTCATTGACGTAGCTATTAACGTGTAATAAACTATTGTGCTTTTGTTGGCACTGCTTGCAAGGACCGAAAATACAATCAGTGACAGGGTGTACTCCACGTAAACAGTTACGACATAATTTCTTAGAATCAATGAAATTAATCCTATCTTGAACTGATAGGTTAAGAAAATTTATGCAAGTGAACAACGCATGATTCCTACCACACATTGCGCAAACGAATGTGCGTGTTGGTCGGGTAGAAGACCTACCGAATTTACTATTAGTATTGCGCGTGGAGACAAAACTATGCGACTGATGCACCTGAGGTGTATTGAAATGCCTTTTGTGCTCGATAGAATAATTAGTAGGCTTACATATTTGTGTACTTCGAGATTGATTATTATGAATCATGTCTAACATGTCAGCGCGGTTTCGTAAAAAGCTTAACAAGTCATCCAGTGCTATTTTACCCTTTTGTGAATTAGAAAACATAGAGCCTTTATGATTCTCCCACTCGCGTTCCGTGGACTGGTCTAATTTTGATACAACAATATAAACAATTAAAGTATCCCACGAGTCCGTGGGCTCATCTAGTGAATTAAGAGCTCGCAAGTTACGTAATGTCGTATCGATTAACTTTCTTAATTGCATTGCACATTCTTTATTAATCGACTGTGCAGTAAACAAAAATTTAATATGGTTGTGAATTAACAAACGATTATTTTGATACCTATTCTCCAGAAGGTCCCATGCATGAATGTAATTAGCGGCCGTGAATTCTAGAGCACTGATAACCTGAAGGGCTGTACCGCTAAGTGACGATTTTAAATAGTGAAATTTCTGAATCGGATCTAAATCATTTCGATTATGTATCATAGATAAGTATGAATTTTTATATTCGAGCCAGTGATCATATGAACCGTCGAAAGAGGGGAGTTTAATATCAGGTAATTTAATAGAAACTGGTTTCTTATGATGGCTCTCAGAGATTGTAGAACGAATATTCTCATTTGAAAGTTTACACGTATCCGATAAACATTTAGCAATAGACATAACTTTGAAATATTGTTCCTCGAATGACTCCCTATACTCAAGCTCCTTAAGAATTTCATTTTCGTCTAATAATAGTTCAATTTTATCTTGAATGTTCTAAAAAGAAGCGAGTATATTGGATACTGATTCTATTCGTAAATTTATTTCTGCCTGTTGCCTTTCCGATAAAGAAACATTTTCATATTTATTTACGTATTTCTCGAATAAAGTTAATCTGCCCTTTAATGAACCCCGTTGCTTTTTAAGTCATTCAAACTAGCTTTACTTTCCGCGTCTACAAATTCCTCCTTACTCATTTTAACGATTTATGTAAATACAGAGTTACTCACGATTACCACGAACGCCGAGCAGATCGGTGCATCGCGCAGCAAGCGCGAAGAAAAGTACATAAATATATACTTTGGGTCGTTTAAACTGGAATAATAAAATAAGATACGCTATTAGCACAAACTCCGGGAACGATGGGACGAACTGGAACGAATGCCCTGACCGTTTCTTGCCGATTCCGATTTGTAGATGTTGCTTGAAGATGACCAATGCTGCTTTCTGAATCCGGCTCGAATATGACCAATGCTGATTTCTGAATCCGGCTCGAAGGACCAATGTTGGGGACTTGAAGAGTTGTGATGATTCCAGATCTGTTTTCGTATATATGCGATGATTGTTCCAGGAGTTGTGCATTGAAATGTGAAAATATTATCGTGTACACCGTATAAATGAATCGTTTAATTTACAACTGATAATAACAATTTATTCGATAATAATATAAAATATTACAATAACGTCTTTTGTCTTGGTGAAAAATATTCGAATTTTATAGAACAGAAAAATATTTAAAATTTTGGAGGCAATTGTTTTCCGTGCAAAATATTTGGCTTGGAGACGACGTCCTTTTAGCCGAGCGCGCTGGCTGGTAGGTGGCGCGCGAACACAACCAAGACATCGTACATCCTAGCACTGTATGTTCGACTGGTAATATGCACGAGCAAGCTCATTAGCAGAGATCGAAGGGTTCTTTATCCATAAAATTATTGTTATCTTATAATATTCAGCTTAAATTTCATATGATGCGCCAGGGATGCGACAGGTATCTTTCCTTTTTCGGAAAGTAGAAGATTCCAGGGGTATTTAGTAATATACCTATTATGAAGTATTTCTTAGTTGCGTCATTAATAACTAATTGCAAGTTTATTACAGAATTAATTATAGAACGTTAGGTATTTATGTTTGAGCTGTTTATTATATTGTTTAAAACGAAGAAACTGCGTACTGTTGGATTTATTCCCTTTGAGTAAATTTTCTATTTTCCATTCTTTCAACTTTATACCGGTATCAAAACGCTCAAAGGGATAATACAACGCTCGCTCGCTGCAAAGCGAATTTCCAGTTTTTGTGCCTAGGTCAAATTGAAAAACAGAACAATGGTTTCATTCCAGAGTCTGTGAAAAGCTTTCAAAGTAAATAAAACCTTATAACCTAGTGCATTGGTTGCAATAATATTACACAGGGTATTTTAACATTGATGTGAAATTTTGTTCAGAAAAATGAAAAGCTGACATTGCTTTTAATAAATTTCATGCCTAAACACGTAGCCAAAACTAAGCCACGTTTCAAAAAGTAACAGAGGTTCTTTAGCATTTGTGGAGCATATAATTTATTAATTTGATTATAATTTAGCTCGTAAGAAACAATGAAAAATGCAAGAGGTTATAAACGCTATTTCAGAACTCAGTCCGCGCGCGGAAGCGACGCAAGCTGCCGTGTTGGACTCTTACGATAGAGCACGCCCAAATTCACGTTAAAACGCGGATTTTTTATAAATATGCTTGATCTGATTTTTATCTACATTCAAAAATACTCGATATATGAGTGTTTCAAATTGTGATAATAAAGAACTTCAACAAGTTTGCATACATACGGACTCACTATAAGCTTAGCGATGATTCCTTTTTGATTAAGGTGAATATGTTAATTTAAAGATTATATAAAGAACAATGTGTACAGACGAGTACGCTCGAAATGCCGAGCGGTTCGCATCCCAGCTGCGACGCCTGCGACGCCCAACCGACCTCGGCCCGCTCAGCAACAGGCCGTGCATCTTACAACCACGTAAGTATGCATGTTAAAGATTAATTTAAGTTAAATGTATCCAGAACAGGCCTTTGTCAAACATCTTACGGTTAAATATATCACTCGGATAATACGCCTTCATAAGAACACTCACTAATTAAAGTCATCATTATTTACAATACCTAATTACCAATACCACTCATACACGTCATTTATTTTTTTAATGCGTGGCTCATTTGATCGTGAGACGAGGATAATTTGATCTTAAGATCGAGAGATTTAAAAGCGCACCTGTTATAGCTTTTAGATATTCCATTTAATTACTCATTACCTATTTCTCCTTTGTTCTTTAGTGTCATCGCCATAAAATATAAATGGATCGTCCTGTGATCACCGATTAATTGTAAGCCTGCTAAATACTGATTAAAACTAGGTATTATTTTGTTGCGCGTGTTGCAAAATATGTTATCACAAAAGAGTCTAATCAGATGATCAGAATATAACTTGTAGTCTCTCGTAGACCCTACTAAACGCTTTTCACATCGTTAATGGACATCATCTACTTCGATTGCAAATTTTGGCTACAAACTCCGCACACGCCTAAGATGTGCTCAGTAATATCAGAATATTAACTACTCTGAGGTTATGAATAGTTTGTATGGTAAGACCACACTGAAAACTATAGTATCAAATTAAAAACATAAATGCTTTCTACAAGAATGCAAGCTCGTGTTTATGAGTGGCAAGATGTAATGGGTTTTGTGTTTAAAATAGATCTACACATCGGGGGCACTAGCTCCACCGCAGGGGTCGTCCATTAATCGCGCACGTGATGCTTGAAAGGGGGGATATGGTATTCGGAAAATATCACAACTTTGGAGTGAGATATTACGTGTAGGTATTTTTTCGTAGACTGCGTGATTACTGAACCAAAAAGCTGACCATTTCTTGGCAAGGTTTTTCGATGATTTTTATGCAAGTCAGAAAGAACTTGCATTGCAACGTTAATGTCTGTGTCTGGACATTAAAATCACGGTGCTTAATTTGCCAGACTTAAATTAGATAAACCCGTATTCAAGGATAATACAACCTCAGAGTAGATCATATATTACGTATAATACCTATGAAATACCAAAAGAAAATGATGACCAAAAAAATACACGTGATTTTGGGTAGGGGAGGGGCTAATCTAAAACCTCTCCACCTATGATCAGGAGGCAGGGGGGATTAAAAAGTTGCAAAAAATCCACGTGATTAATGGACGATCCCTTATTATAGACGACCATCTATCGCAACCAAACAATCATCACTACTCTGATGTTTTCTTTTTGCAGTGAGTAAGGTTAATAGGGCTGCCCGAGAAGGGCCATGTTAAGAGCAAAAATCTGATTTTTTTATTGAAAAAAACAGCGCTGCCACGGCGAAAAATTTACCTAAAAATTAGTATGACAATTATGACATTTTGCGAGTTACGTTTATGAATACGTAGCCAAAACATGTGCCTGCTACCGGCACTGTATACCACAACTGCCACAACTATCACGCCATCTAGAACTAATTTCGTAAACTATTAACGCCATCTAGGAATACTTAATAAGTTCTAGCATGATAGTTTCCTAACTGTAACGCGCTCTAAACTAGACGGGGAAAATGAAATACGCCAACTAGCGGATGTATTAAGAAACTTCGTTTCACTATGCAAAGTACAAAACGTTTCCTAGGAGCAGTATATTATTTACTCTGAGCTAGGAGCAAGCGGGACGTTATTATCTTGAATGTCTATGGGTATATTATTATCTCAGAGTATATAATATACAATTGTTATCTACTCTGAGTCTTTGGGTACAACACGTAGTATATTATCTACTCTGAGGTACAACTAACGCCGCCGAATAACGTGAAACGAAACAACATAGCCACAAAATGAAACCAAACCAAGGGTAATATTACAGAGCGCGGGTATATTGTTCCTGACTGTCGCCGCTAGATGGATAGCGGACTCTGTTATATCTGTCTGTAAGGTACTACATAGCGCCATCTATCAGCAAGTATTACTAACTCTGATTAAACAGACAGCCCAGCGGCTGCTTGTACGTAGTTGGTAGTATATTATCTACTCTGAGCTTTTGGTATGAAGAAATATTTCGTGACAGTTTATTTCAAATTTCAATTCAATTGAAGGAAGGAAGTATAAATGAATAAAATAATTTCTAATTTCGGTCCACTTTTCTAGATACAACAACTGCATAAATAACTTTGTAATCCCATATAAATATATGGGATTACAAAGTAACATTTGCAGTTAATCAATCAGTGTACCTGATGTATAATGCCTACAAAAAGAAATGAGATGCCATCAAAAATAAAAACGCCAAGACTCGCAACTCAGTTCTTCTACCGTAAAAATTTGTGAGATCCATGTAATACCAAGTCGGTTAATTTATTTAGTCCCTACTTAAGATACCTTTTGTCCTTAGTTATTACCTCAGAGTAGATAATAGTTATATGTAGTATACGTGTACAATTATTACGTAATTAGTTAACCTAACAACATCTTATAGTGACCGTATCAATATTAAAAATCTTAAATGTTTTAAATGAAATAGAATGACTTGGCAATTGCACTAAACAATCTTATTTAATACTATCGGCCAGCTTCGCATGGGTAGACATTTATCAAATATATTGTCTACCTGTGCGAAGCGGGGGCGGGTAGCTAGTATAATAGCTTTCTAAGGTGAAATATTTTTTGAAATCGGTCCAGTAGATTCGGAGCTTTTTCAATACAAACATACACACAAAAATACAAATCTGTCTCTTTGTAATATTGCATCATGGGCACACTTAGTCTATACTATCTATACTATAATAAATATATTACACACTTAGTCTATACTATCTATACTATAATAAATATATTATAGTATAGATAGTATAGACTAAGTGTGCCCATGACTTCGTACTCGTGGAATTAATTATGTCTACAATTTCATGGAGTTCATGATTTGGGTGCGGAGCCCTGATTATTGTTATATGACTGAAGTTGGCGTAACGCTACGGTTAGAGTATGAGCTACCTGCCAGTTAAAGTCCTTTTCAAATCGGTCCAATCGTTCGGATTTCGTTCACAATTTCTTGGGCCTTTGGATTGCGCGAAACGCTAACTATTTTTCCAAAATAAATTAAGCCATAGTTACAAATTATAACTTTAGCTACCTGCCAGTGAGTCCTGTTTAAATTGGTCAAGCCGTTCGGATTTAGTCCACACTTTCATGTTTTTTTTTGCTGCGCGGTACCCAACTTTTTCCCAAAATAAAAACAACCCATGTTACGCCCAGTAAAATGAGCTGTCTACGAGTGAACGTCCCGTTCGAATCGGTCCAGCCGTTACAGATTAACAGCCAAGTACGCATTTTCACTTTTATCCTTTTATCCCCTATCACAAGGGAACCGTGCTGAATTTCAGGATAAAAAGTATCCTATGTAGTAAAAAGTAGACCTCGTAGTATTAACTCAAATTGTGCCAAGTTTCATTTGAATCGCCTCAGTAGCTTCAGCGTGATGTACGGCCAAGATACAGACAAACAGACAAAAATGAAAAACCTTCAAGATTTGGACTCCGTCCAAAAACAATTCAAAATATCTTCAATGTACAGAATTGGACCTGTTACACTTTTATTATAAGTAAGTATAGATAATATGTGAGATACGTTGTGTAATGTGTTTTCATGCGATGGCCAAGTCAATCAATAAAACAAAGTTCTATAAAAATGCATCTCTATTGCGTATCATGAGATACAGCCAGCTTACTGACAAACGGGCCGGGACGGATGGATGGACAGCGAAGTCTTCGTCGTCTTTAACGGTCAACAGTCCGTTAAAGTTCATTTAAATAAAACGAATCCTGGAAAGAATCAATCGAACTCTGCATAGTCCAATTTAGCTTGCAAAATTTGATTACGGTCACCAGAGGGACACAAGATACTAAATAAAAGCTTAAAGACTTAAAACGTAAAGACTTACCATTTTCTCTTCCTTTCCTTTTCTTTTTTCCACTTGAATTTGTGGATTTGGATGTTTTCTCAGATTTATCTTTGCTTTTCCACCGACTCAACATTTTGAGTTAAAATTTTATTTTTTTGCGAGTAATTTCATCTACAGTAAACTTCTCAAAACATATTGTATATCACAATTTCACTCCCTTCTACCTCAAAAAGTCCTTGAGGTCACTTTTATTCTAAGGTTCACAGATAAATCTCACTAATTTCATTTTAATATCACTAAAGTTATCACTAACTACTTATGTTTGTTTGCACAACACAATAATCGATGTCTTAGAGATATGTTAAAAAATATATCTGGATCAATTCCGGTTTGATTTGTATTGTTAGGTTATATTGTAAAGAAAGTATCTTCTTTCAATGATATAATAATAAGGTATCAAAATTCGGTTGTTCTGTAAGCGACTGGAATAGAAAATCGTGTGGTTTTGTTAATATTACCTAATTCAGAATAGAAAATATGTATAATGCATACGAATATAACGTAAGGTGCCAATATATCTGTCTCATCCTACCCTTAGAATGTAGTCTTTGTCATAGATACAAGTTACAAAAGCGTATATAATCCATAACTTATGTTTCTTTGTCATGTATACGCCCAGCACTTCTATACCATTGATCATCTGAAGACCGGATTGGGAAAAGATTGGATGTTTTCTTGTAGATCTACTACTAACCACAATGGACTACTGCGAAGTATGTGTAATAAGTGAATTTTGGAACGAAATGCCGAACATTGATATAATGCATGGCATATCTACGAAGTTCAAAGGAAAGAGTTTAATAAATTGTTGACGAACTCATAATTAAATATAAACAAATAACAGTGATTTCAAACCCATTAGAATCATAAGCCAAACTGGGATAATTTAAGTGTAGTGAGTTTAAAATACCTGCCGGTAGCAGGAACATTGTCGACAACGTATTCGAAAACGTAACTCGCGAAATGTCAAAATTGTCATACTAATTTTTAGTTCCACTTTTCATCGCCGCAGCGCTGTTTGGCCATTGTGGAGTAATTTCCCCATAAAATAACAAACACCTATCATATATAAAATATTGTAAGAAAAGTTATGACGGAAAAAATACTGGCATGTGGTGAACTATGGGTCCTTACAATCCACACGTTCATGAGTCAAAAAAGTCAAAGGCGATTGACCAGAACAAATCAAGTACAACTACGACCTTAGTAGTTTCCCTGAACTGCTTTGAATGTCCCAACGTATAAGGGCCAAAATGCATACTAACATTGTTACATTTTAAGGCATTTTATTTTTTAATTGTTTTTTATTGTTACTGCAGAAATATTACCACTGTAAAGCTAGCGTTACTTGTAGTAGTCTTCTTCTTTAAGTTTATGGTGACAAGCTTTTAATACAGCTATTCCGCTAATCAGGCAGGTATTATTTTTGCGACAGATACTTCTGTTACTGTCATCTGAACACCATAGAAGACCTACTTCGGCTATTAAGGCTCAGAGTAGAAAGGGATATCGACAGTACCTACTTTGAGCTTAAGAACCAGTACTAACGCCATCTTACAGAAATATCGTGAGCCAGGATAGTAAAAACGGAACCCAAACGTTATACGGAGCGTTTCCCACGGAGGTCGATAGATGGCTATGGTATAATAGGTTAAAAAAAATATTATAGCGATATCTATCGTCTGATTTTACGGAGCTTTACCTGAAACAGGAAGCAAGTGTACTTAGTTGCTTGAATCATCGATAGAGGGCGCGAAGCTTGGCATCAGCAGAAGATATATAAAACAATTTGCAGTATATTATCTACTCTGAGTGATTAGCTACTGCAAGGCCTAATTAGTTAATTTGTTATTGGAGGGAGGACGCTGAGGATAAGTTTAAGCTGTGGTGGCATTGTGGTTGAACCGTTGCTTCAACTACAAGGTCACCACCTGTCATCTGATGGGCCCAGGTTCAAACCCCAGCCTGTACCAATGAGTTTTTCCAAGCTTAAGTAACAGGGATTAATCACACCATAAGCCTTTAAAAAGAGAGGTAGGGCGAATGGATTTCCAGTGGGTTTTCCCATTAAAATTGGAGCTGCCCGACTGGGGACTGTACTGTACCTCCCTCCACCTTACAGAAGACCGCTCAAACTCAAACTCAAAACGATCTTTATTTGACTAGACTTTACAGGCAAGCACTTTCAAATCGTCAGAATCTACCACCGGATTCGGAAGGTCGGTTTTGCTGAGAAGAATCCGGCAAGAAACTCAGCAATTACTCTTTAAAAAACTAAAAGAATTACATGAAGTTTACATTTCAAATACTAACTTAACATGGATACCTATTTCACAAAAGAATATATAAAAACAATTGATTGATAACACTAAAAATTAATATTAACACATAGACAAGTATTATAACGCCGCAGTCAAATAACACTACTTTGATATAGTGTTGTGTTTCAGCGGTAAGTAAGGTTGCCAGTGCTCCACGAGGACACGCCGCGCTAGTAGTAATGCTGATAGCACAGAGAGTCCTCATCAAAAACAGGGTTGGCAACTCGTTAGTGATACCTTTGGTATTAGTAGCGGCTATAGGCTACGGTGACTGCCTACCTATCAGGTAGGGTGTGCCAACTTAGTGGTATACAAAAAAGTTGCTCAATATCCACGTGAATATAGTGTATTATTCACGAATTTCTAGGCCTAATGTAGTATGTTATCTACTTTAAGGCCTAATGCTTTTTTTATTGTGTTATTTATATTTCATATTGTGTATTTTATTTATGATATTCATAACAGGTACCTCTGTACCTGTTATGAAAAAAAACACTCCTCTGAGTGTTTTTTTTTATTCCTGTATTATCAATCGATGATACGTCCTATTAGAAGTGTTCATGCAAAGTTTCAGCTATTTAAGTCAATATCTTAAGGTGGCGCATTAGGTTTGAATTTTGGAAATAAAATATTTTTTTCTCTTACAAACAGAACTTGATTTGACGACCTTATTACTTTTTTTTACTACAATATCATTATTTTAAATTACTAAATGCATTATAATTAAATACGTCTTAATGTCTCAATTAGGAATTTCCAGCACCATCTACATCAACATAATTTACTTCTGGGTGTGCGATGAAGGTATTTCTTAAATAGTTCTTAACACAAAGATTTTCAAGTCGTCTCGCAAATACAAACACCTATCAACCATTTTAAATACATGTATCACACCAGATTTACTAGACGATTTTGTCTAGATATCACACAAGGCTGGAGTGTAAACTTTCATAATTAAAGTGGCTAGTTCCTTAATTTTTTTTGTTGGTTTAGCTGTTCCATTAATATAAATGAAGAATCATGCTTGCAAAAGTCAACCTTCGACAATGTGCCAGGTTTTCCTGTGTCTTTGTTAGCCAAGGTTGATGAGACTATACCAGCAGAAATTGCGGTAGACATTAGATAAAGGTATTTCTGCGTAACGAATCAGTGTTCAGACCCGGCCATTCTATGCGAATGGATTCAAATGCTTCTACTTTCAAGTCGAGACACTCATAGAACTGTTTTGCCATGATGCCATAAAAACTATTGGAGCCTGTTCTGTACCGTCGAGACTGGAGAGAACATATGACGAAGTGGCAGTACAATTGCGTGTAACAAGCACACAAACCATTTTATGGGACGATTCAGGTGTTTTGCTAGTAAAACAATGATCCCATTTTGTGTTCCGTGCTTACAGTGGGGAAATCGCAACAAATTGCCGCCAAATAAAAATGAAATTTTAAATTAATTTAAGAAATAAAGTTGACAATATAATCCTTAATCGTAATTGACTTCGCCTAATCAATAGAAAGATGACCTCGGGACTCAGAATATATTGGTATCTTATCACCACTCAGTTTCAGTGGATCACCGATCACAGGGCACGGCAAATTTTCCCATGTTTTGGGCATATTTTTATAAATAAGTTCACTTTCCTCTCGGCAGTTATTACGAAGACAAATTCCTGAAATGCAAATAGATGCAAAACTAAATTCATGATATATCACTAGAAAGTAATAAGTTTTTATGCCAGATATGGCTACGAATAAATAAAAGGTAGTATATTTATGACAAAAAGTTATGGAATTATTTAAATTTTGCGGGTACAGCTTAGAACTAAAAATGATTTTTTTTGCAAACAATCACACAGTGTGCCACCTGAAACTAAAGTCGTAGATTTTAAGAATGAAGCTTTCATATTGGGTCATCGGCTAGCGATACAGGAGATGCAAAAATAAAATAATATATTTTTTTTTTTTTTTTCTCTCCACCCTAAGTTCATGTCTAATATAGTGAAACATTTTCTATGCGAGGCTAAAATTGTGACATCAATATTCTATAAAATGAACACAATTCAATTAATTTACTATTCGGCACTCATTCAAAGTATATTGTGATGTTTAACATAAAATAGAACATTTTACCAAAAACATGAACGAACATCATTGATTAAAAGTAAAGACAAAATAAATTTAAAGGATTTGTATGTATTTTGCAAATGAAATTGATCCCCTACCCTACCTATTGCAATAATAAGTTTTCCACGCCATCCCAAAAACGGCAGCACCCCTTACGATAATATGTACAACTTAGGTACTTAGTCTAAAAACTAGAAGATTTTACATCTTCCTATTAGTTGTACGTAGTATATTATCTACTCTGAACTACAAATACAGTAATTGACATTGAAATGGGTTCATGTTTTTCATGAGATTGTATTAAAATTAGCATAGCACTTTGCATCAGTCGTTAATATTCTCAATACATTCGCTATAAGCACGTATCACCTGAAAGGCGCGGACAACGATATTACCTGCATAATAATTACTAAAGATATTATACATTTCTAAATGGCGTATTCCCCTGAAAAATATTCATTAAATCCAGGGGGCTTTTGGGACCGCGGTCCCGGTCCCGAAAGCCCCTCGACTTGATCTATCACAAAATACATTATAGAAACGACTTATACAAACGAATAGCGCATTATCGGTTTAATGGATTAGACTAAGAATATATCGTTAAAAATTCTCGAAGATATGATCAATGAGAAATTTGAATCCCACGAACTTAGCAACACTCAGTGACATTGCGTTGAAGCCTAGCCTGCATGATTGCAGAAAGTCGAGCACCAAGGATTTTGAAAATTAGGTTCTTGACAGATCTATCGCAGTCGCACTCCCTGCCGACTGAGAGCTAATGTAGGAAATTATAAAACAAATTGAACCTGCGACAAGTGGAACTTACACGACACTCTTAAATGTTCATCGTATTTATTAGATCTGGATTCGCAAGCCAAATAATGCACGAAACCTGAAACTTGCCAGAAATAACTTTTGGTGACCCTTTCGTCGGTGGTCCAGGTGCAGGTTCAGTTCATTCTGAGTCTGAGATGCACTCCTGGTATCCACTATTCCATAGCTTTTTTCGGAGTTTGCACCAGTTTTTGCTAGGTAAAATGTATAATGACAAAGAGACAGCGACAAAAACTCGATTTCCCTACAGAAGACTATTTCAGGAAGAGCATCAGAAAAGTGTGTGGATAGTTTATATAAATACTATTAATACCTCCTTATATGTATAGTTAAAGTATTTTAAAATAAGGACCTGATATACCTGCCTAATTACTAAGTGGGTAAGTAAACCCACTTTCAAGAATTTTGTTATGATGCTATTATAACTTAAAATATTCTGGTACTTAGCCGTACGTGAGGTGAGCCACTATCAACCATTAAGTGTAATTAATACTAATAAAACCAGACGTAAGAAAAATACCTATAAACTTTGTTATTTTATGGTAGGAAAATGATCCTTCTATATACCAGAATAAAAAAATTGGAGCCAACGAACGGAATACGAGACGGTCATGAATTCTATTCCACACGCACCATTACACTGTGTCTACTATTTTGATCCAGTGCTGAAGCGAGGTGTATTATGCACAAATCGCGACT
This sequence comes from Falcaria lacertinaria, assembly GCA_951449985.1. NCBI lineage: Eukaryota > Metazoa > Arthropoda > Insecta > Lepidoptera > Drepanidae > Falcaria > Falcaria lacertinaria. The sequence goes on from OX602108.1 coordinate 5,127,202, forward strand.
TTCTTTGTTATGTAGCTAAGTGTCGGTCGATGCACAAAATGGGCCTAAAAACCCAAGGACACACCACCAACGCACAAAAATTATAAGCACCAGCATTCCGCCGGGATACTATAGACCGTATGACGCATTCCAGCTTAATGGGCTGGATGAAAGGGACGGCGCGCGCCGGCCCTATCGTATCAATACGAGCTAGAGCTAGCTTTACACCAAATTCTGCGAAAATCATACAAAAGTACGACAGCAACAAGACCTGCACAGGCGAAAAAACCTTGGTCAGGCGAAACTCAAGTCTAATTGTTATCAGAAACTATATTGGCGGGCATCAGGCAACGACTACTAAGCCGGGAGAAGCTCTTTATAGATCGACTTTCGCAACGACTCAACGACCGGTGCTTGGGTTCGATGTAATTGACAAGTAGGTTAGGTACATACAGCTTGCCATACAGCTACAGAGTGTCAATTAGTTGATACTAACCTATTAGCTTACCTACTAGCTCAGAGTAGATACTATATATATTGCTACTAGTGATAAATAAGTAAATGAAGTAATATATTTGTAGGGGCATTACTCCGCCGATGGGCAACCCTGTTTCGCTTAGTACATTCATAAGATTGTCGTTATCTTCAAGATGCTTTAAACCAGATTTTTAGGATTCCGTACCTTAAAAGGAAAAAATAACCCTTTTAGGATCTCTTTGCTGTCCGTCCGTCTGTCTGTCTATGTGTCTGTTTGTCCGCCTGTCTATTGGTCTGTCAAGAATTTTTATCTCGAGAACGCGTGGAGTTATCAAATTGAAATTAATATGAAATACCCCGGTATACGGTCTCTTTCAGCTGTAAAATAATCAAACCTGTAAGTTAATATGAAGAAAAGATATGACCGCCTATGTCGCAAATTTTCGCCTATTTGCGATTTCACAAGGTAGGTAAACAAAACGTGTAGGGTACTTCCCGTTGACCTATATTGATGAAATTTGGCAAGAAGCATTGTCTTACAGCACAAGTAAAGGAAAATGTCTGAAAACCGTAAATATGTAGTTAATCTTTTTTTAATGCGAATTTACTAAAAAAATATCCCTGATTCGCGCTGTTGAGAGTCACCGACGAATAATGACCTCATTTGAAGTTCGCCTACTTTTACCTTACCTACAAGTGTATACGGAAGACTCGGTGCGCGAGTCTGACTCGTACTTGGGCGGTTTTTATTATACCACTAAGGTGGCACACAAGCGTACGGCCCACCAGATGGTAAGTGTTCACTGTAGCCTATAGCCGCTAGCAATACCAGGGATATCACTAACGAAGTTCCAACCCTATTGTTGATGAGGACTCACTGTGCTGGCAGCATTACTACTGGCGCAGCGTATCCTCGTGGAGCACTGGCAACCTTACTTACCGCAGAAACACATTACAACATCAAAGTAGTGTTATTTGATTGCGGTCTTCTGTGAGGTGGGGGTACAACAGTCCCCAGCCGGGCGGCTCCAATTTTTGTGGGGAAACCCACGGGAGATCCAATTTCGTCCTACCTCTCATGGTGTGAATAATCACTATACTTACGCTTAGAAAAACTCATTGGTATAGGCCGGGCTTTGAACTTGGGCCCATCAGATGACAGGCCGTTGCTTTAACCACAAGGCCACCAGGGCTTTAAATCATGTAACAATAAGGCTCCAGACTAGACAATGGAAGTATAAAATTACATTGTTGCGAACGAAACAAAAATGTATGTGATAGGTGTGTTTGCAGACATACCTATATAAAAAAGCGAAGAAAATTATAGACGAATAGACGTGAAGGGTATAATAATAAGAAATTCTAACGCAAAAAGTTGTAAATATGCAAATACAAATTAATATTTTGCTGCAAAATAACGACAATACTTTACATTAATTATTTATACAAATAAACATGATATAAAATATTCTTATTTTGAGTTTACTTTAGTTTTTGTTTTTTCGTATAAAAATATGTTTTATTTATAACTAGCTGTCCCCGCGACTTCGTACGCGTGGATTGATTTTTTTACATAGGTTTAATTTTTTTTTGCGTGGAACCCTAAACTAAAAGTCACCGAGTGCCGCCTTATAGCATCAGTTTTCTGCCAGTGAAAGTTCAGTTTAAATCTGTCCAACCATTCGGATTTTGTTCACAATTTAGATGATGTGCTTTTTTTGTTGCGCGGAACCATACTTATTTTTCCCACAAAAAAAAGTATCCTATTTTACGCCTTTCAGCATCAGCTCTGAAAGTTCACCCATTCAGATTTGTTCACAATTTCATGGTTTTTATATGTTACGCGGAACCCTAATTATTATTTCAAAATTAATTAATCCTAAATTACGCATTATAGCAACAGCTACCTGCCAGGAACAAATCAGTCCCGCCGCGCCGTTTGGTTATTGTTCACAATTTCATTGGTTTATTTATTTGTTGCGCGGAACCCTAAACTTTTTTCTAAAATAAATGTAGAGTAAGTAACGTCTTATAGCATCAGCTACCTTCCCTACCTGTACCTATCGGTCCTGGTACCTGTAAAAGCCCTTTACATATCGGTCCCGCCGTTCAGATTTTGTTCATGATTTCATGGGTTTTTTATTTGTCGCGCGGAACCCTATTCGTTTCCAAAATAAATTAATCCTAAGCTACCACTTTAAAGCATCAGCTACCTGCCAGTGAACAAATCCGTCTCGCTGTTCAGTTATTGTTTAAAATTTCATGAGTTTATTTATTTGATGCGCGGAACCCTAATTATTTTTCCTAAATAAAAGTTACTCAAGTTACGCCCAGTAAAATCAGCTATCTGCCAGTGAAAGTCCCTTTCAAATCGGTTTAGCTGTTTCGAAGTTACAGGCCAGTACACATTTTGACTTTTATCCCCTATCCCACGGGAACCGTGTTGAATTTCAGTATCGAATTTAGAGACCGCTCCAAAAAAAAATTATTTAATATCTTCAATGTACAGAATTTGACCTGTTACAGTTTTATTATAAGTATATAGATAAAACTAAATAAAAAAATATTGTGAAGTTACATTGTAGTTGTAAATCGACAGAATAATTCCATCCAATTGATCCGGCAGTACGTTCAAAATATGGCGTATAACGCCCCTTACTCTTGAAATAAAACCATAAGAATTTGTTTTATTTGAACGAAAACGCTGTTTGTTTTCTCGAACTCGTAGTGACCAAAGATAGGGATTTACTGGAGTATTAACTTCCTACACAAATAAAGCTTTTAAATTTTAATATAATTATTTAGCTTATAATGCATGTTACTTCACCTCTGTCCGATTACTACTTAGACTAAAACGAAAGATATAATTATTATTATGCAGTAGATATCATCTCAAGTTGTCACAAGACTAGCGAAATCAAAATTTCATAAGCTCATAATGCTCATATAAAAAGTTGTAGAGTTCTTAAGATATATTACTGGAAAGAGACAGACACTATTAAACAATGCGCATGTCCTGAAGAGTGACTGAGGGCAAGGGCGGGGAAGTGTATTTAGAATCGGTTCACGTGTACGGCCTTCGGGCCGAACGTCGTCGCTTACGTCACGTCGCTATCGGCGGCCGCAGTAGGGCGGTCGGCGCGCGCTGCAAAGGCTGCAGAGTGCGTAAACCAGATCATTCATGATATTGACCTGTCTATGTTGTGTCTACAACAGACGCATGCGCGTTCCATATTTACGTGCTTTATGACGAGTTAATTACAAGGGGACATTACCCGCTGATGTGCGCTATAACAACGCTTCGCCTTGGTGTGTGCTGTAAGACCCAACATCCTTCGTTTGAAGGAAGCAAGAATAGGCCGCTAAGGTTCTGTCTATAATTTAATTATTTCTAATTAAATATGTATTATTATTAGCAATGTCCCATATATATTACATTAATAATAAATCATTGATTTATTATTAATAATTCTTATCGGTTCGATGACTTACCAAATCGCCGTAAATTAAGTGTGACAAGACTACCTTGTAGAGCACATAAATTGAAAATTCTCGTTGTCATTATTTAATTTCAGCTTTATACACAGCCTTTAACCTGAGGTTTTCTAAGCTCGTAAGATCGTATAAGAGAGGTAGGGCAAAATGTGGAGCCGCCCGACTGAAGACCTCCCCTAGAATGAGCTAAGCAGTGAGCAGTGCATAGTAAGTGTAACTTACTTCGGGACAATACATGTATAGTTTGTGAAAATAAAGGAATGTTAAATTGTATTATTCAGTGAAACAACGTGAGATAGTGCTTGCAAACAGTAACATCTATAAATAAGGCCCAACAAAAACCAACTTATCTTATTACTTGCGGCTGTCAGCTTGTTTGCATTTTGTGATTCTAATATAATAATACCTCAACGCCGTCGACAAAGCCAATTGGGGTGAAATGGCGCAGAACAGAAGCGAGTGGCGGCTTTTGGTATCGGAGGCCAAAATCCTGTTTGGGTCGCTGAGCCAGCGAAAGTAAGTAATATAATTGAAACGAAGACAACAAAATCTTTATAAGCGATTAGCTATTTATTTCAACTAGATCTTGAATATTACTTGGATATTACACGCAGTACCACAGAGCTAGATTTAGGAAGAGCAACCGGGGCTACAGCCCCAGGACCTCTACATAGTAGGGCCCCTTAATATAGACTTCGGAAAAAAAACAGATTCAGACTGGTCTATTAACCGCCTATCAAAGCTCTCCTGAGCATTGAAAATGATTTACTTCGGGAACTGAATTTCAGCTAAATCATCACCGATTTTTCGGCGAAATAAGCTTGGAAGACTCGGTTTGTTACCGCTAAAATTTAATTCCAGAGAATTTTTGTTTCCGATTAAGTTAATATGTTTGTTAAAAAATAAAAGAATCTACGAGTATATATACATGGTTTCACAAGAAATTTTAATTATTGGAAAACTTGACAGAAAAATCTTGTTTATTCTATTTGAAAAATAATTTGGAGCTACCCCTACATTCCTTATTGCTCCGAGGCCTCCAGACTCCGGCATTGACCGACTACAGAATAATTACGCTATAAAAAGTATGAAACAAGAAAATATTCTCATCTGAAATTGTTATGTACAAACTATTCAATATTTATCGTCTATTAAATGAAAATCTTACAACTTAATATATTTTAATGTATCTAATAAATATTCATAGTGATGTTTAGAGGATAGTCGTTACTACTGTTCGTATATGTGTTGTTTTGTAAGGGCATACGACTACGGCTATCGTCTATTACGAACTTGTAATTTGTCAGGTGTAGGTACCGACTTCCAAAGGTGTAAATATTTGCTAGCAAATTATATTTCTTTAAATCTCAATTAATTTAAACTGGTAGGTATATAGATTATAATAATTATCTTCAGAGACTCCCAAAAAGATTTCCTTAGTCCACGCAGGCGAAGGTTTTATTGAATAGGACTACCTACCAACCTACTAGAAACGAAGTAACTACTTAAGTATTAAATTATGATTTACGTTGACCACTTAAGTTGGATACACGTTTTATAAAGTTTCTCTAGGTCGGTATTTAATTATAATCATGCCTATGTAATTTAGGGATGAAGTACCTACTACCATTATTTAGTAATCAATTGATATTTTCTGCCTTCATTGATAACCTCCTGTAACTATCTATATATGTATATACTATAACCTGCATAGTCAATCATGAATGAAAATTCATATGTTATTGACTAACTATAGAAAGCTTCAGTAAACGTCAGAAGGGAAGGGCATTGAACCCCTTAAATATGTCCAAATGCATCGGAAAATCGAAATGTCGTATGTGCAAAGTTGCAATAAATGTCATAGCTGCATAGACCGAAGGTTGATATTGAATCGGCAAGCAACTACTATTGTCAATAGATTTTAGCACTTATGAATGCAGATGCAACGCGCAGAATCAGATGCACCAGCACGTGGTGTGCCGTATTGAAGGGCGCGTAGTAGTAATATCTCACGTGGTACCCCTCCCGACCGCCCCCTACCGAAGGTTACGCGCGTAAAAGCCAATGAACCACACCCATTCCATTTCAGGGTTACCGGCAGAATCAGTTACATAATAAACATTAAAAAGTTTGTTAAGTTATAAACTAAGTAGGTACCTAAAGTTTAATTTGGTGTTTTTATCACAGTAACATGCGTTGAATTAGTTAAATTTCGCGCGGTTTACGAAACTATTTTCGCCGGTAAACTTTGTGGGGGGCGCCGTGTGCGCGGCCACACACACCCTCTATAAGACTGGTGGCCCTGGTTTGTAACATTCACGTCACACTTGTGCTATGTTCAAGTGGCGGTTACGTCAAGCCTGTTGCGCGGCTTGTGCGGCATGTGCGGCGTCGCACATGCGCGTCATATTTTGACAAGAATCTATAAAAGCGACGATCCTGCGCAATGGTGCATCAGACAACGCCCTTACTGTGTTTTCACACCAAATTTTAGCTACAAACAGGGCATGAAAATGCCTCGCGGATCGATAATTGCGACTGCGCACTCCCTTTACTCGTAATACGCATGACGTAGACTGAATAAGCATGATCAGCGAATGTTGCCGAAATTTTCAACGAGTCTGCGTACTACGTAAATGTCAAAAAAGTGGACGTTAGTTTCTTGTAGTCATAATGAAAGAAATAAAAAAGTAATAGTAAGTCTCAACCAAGATTAAGCAGGGCATGCGCGTGTGCGCTGCTATTATTGAGGTAAGTGTACAAATGAAGATAATTTACAACAAGTTATAGCAAATATAGGGAGATAAAAGTGAGTGAAGCCATATTGATTAGTTAAAAATTACCTTATTAATTCTAACAAATTGGTATATAACAACTAATATTTTTTTAATAATAGTTGGTCTATATGTTGCCATCTAATCTCTCGACCCATTCGAATATGCTAATCGTGATCATAACATTCAAACATACACATATTTAATATTTACTAAATGCTATCTGTGAATACTAGAGTATTTAAGAATGTTCTCATGTCATTAACCTTCATTTAAAACATTCCAGCCTCACGGATAGTTTTCTTATAAGAGCCGTTGTGGCCTTGTGGTATGAAGCGTTGCCTGCTATTCTAGCGAAGCAAGTTCCAATCCGATCGGCCAGTACCAATGTTTGTTTATCTAACTTAGTACAGTGATTAGTCACACCACGAGTTTTACGGAAATCATCGTGAGGGAACCTTGCAATACGCTTGTGAAGAAATTCAAGGACGTAACTAGTGCCTAAGATATGGCGACTCACCATCTGTTACGTTGCAACCAAATTATCTTTGTTGTGTAGCTGTGTGGGTTTTGTAACACCTCCGCCTATGCCTCTTCGGGATCCCTTGTAGAAGGCGTGAAGATATATTATTATTATTTATAAGTGTTCGTATGATTCTTAGGAATAAGATGGCGCGACGAACCGCATATCACAACAACCAAATGGATGAAATGGACAAAATTAGCGATAGACGGACACTCTTGGAAGTCATGGAGGGAGGCTGTGGTCCAGCTGGGGGATGTACTACTTAGGTAAATTGAAAATGTGGTGGTAGCATGTATCAGGTGCTACTTCTGACACCTGTGCCTGAGCACAAACTCAAAAAGTTAAATTAAAAAACCCTTGCCTCATAAATCTGTAGAAATCGAATAAATACCTATTGGGCCTTTTAGTTTATGATAAGTTGCGATAAAAATAGTAATATGTAGTAATATCTTTGATTATATACTTGTATATTAAATCAAAATGCCGCCTTATAGCATCATTTATCTGCCAGTGAAAGTCCCGGTCAACTTAACAAATTGTTAACATATTCTGGATGTTTATTCAATATTTTATGGAAACCCTATTAAATACGATCAACAAACATGGATGACAAACCGTGAAATGTTGACGATTTAATGAGCTCAAAATGAGGTCAAATTAAGTTGGCCACTTCATGAAATACGACTATTTCATGAAATTCTCGAGGATTTCATGAAGTGATCAAATCTACGATGCGACATTAGATACATACTTCATTCACTCATTTATTCGCTTTACACTTTTATACGACCTACGATACAACATCGTATAGAAATATTAGGTCCTTACATATGAAATTGGCGTTTTTCGTACTGGCCACTTTAATCACGAATTTCTCCTCTTTGGTAAGGAATTCCAAATTCAAATTTGTACAGCTATAGACTCATGTATTTGTGCTTCGATGATCGTCATTCATTTGTTGTTTTTCTTCTGTTTTTTTCTGTTTGCGTCACTCATTTTACAAAATGGAAAACCTTAAATATCGCATTATTTACGAGTACGAGTTCCGCCGTGGCACTAGTGCTGCGGAAACAACTCGAAGGGTGAATGATGTGTATGGCGGTCGTGTTGCAAAAGAAAACACAGTTCGTTTTTGGTTCCAACGTTTTCGTTCTGGAAATTTCGACCTGCAGAACAAGCCCCGTGGACGGCCTGAGACTCAAGTTGATAATGAAGAGTTGAAGGCTATTGTGGAAGCGGATCCATCGCAAACCACGTCCGAGTTAGCTGCAGGCTGCAATGTTAGTGATAAAACTGTTTTAATTCACTTGAAGCAAATTGGGAAGATTAAAAAGCTTGAAAGGCGCGTCGACTGCTGCGTTACATTACTAAACCGGCACAATAATGAAGGTATTTTAAACCGAATCATTACCTGTGATGAAAAATGGGTTCTTTACGATAATCGGAAGCGCTCAGCGCAATGGTTAGATCCTGGCCAGCCAGCCAAATCCTGCCCCAAGCGAAAATTAACCCCAAAAAAGTTACTTGTAAGCGTTTGGTGGACTAGTGCCGGTATTGTTCATTACAGTTTTTTCAAATCTGGCCAGACTATTACGGCTGATGTCTATTGTCAGGAATTGCAAACCATGATGGAAAAGCTAGCGGCTAAACAACCTAGGCTGGTCAATCGCTCCACGCCACTGCTGCTTCACGACAACGCTAGACCACACACTGCGCTACAGACGGCTACTAAATTAGAAGAGCTTCAATTGGAAAGTCTAAGACATCCTCCGTACTCCCCGGACCTTGCTCCAACAGATTACCATTTTTTTCGAAATTTGGATAACTTCTTGCAAGGGAAAAAATTCAACTCCGATGGGGCAGTCCAAATCGCCTTCAAAGATTTTATTGATTCCCGTCCGACTGGTTTTTTTAGTAAAGGGATCAATGAACTACCTATGAGATGGCAAAAGTGCATAGAAAATAATGGTTCATACTTTGATTAATTAAATATATTATATTAAAAAATATTCGACTTTTTGTTCCTCCCATACAAAACGCCAATTTCATATGTAAGGACCTAATATTTCTTAATTATTCAACGAGTGTATGTGTTCGACGAGACCGCTGGTCTAGTGGTTGGTATACCTGACTGCCACGCTAGAGGTCGCGGGTTCGATTCCCGCCAGGGCAAACATTTTATGTGACAAATATGTTTGCCTTGCGTTTGGGTGTTTGTTATGTATTATAAGTATGTATTTACAAAAAAAAAGTATATAAGTATTATATCAGCTACTGATTCCCATAGTACAAGCTTTGCTTAGTTTGGGGCTAGATGGCGCTGTGTGATAATGTCCAAGCATTATTATTATTATTATGTAGTTTAGAATCGCTCACCATCACCAATTTATACTCAATACTCTTTCCTATTCTATCACCTGATATCATCTCTCTAAGTAACACCTATTCGGTGAGAGCTTAAAAACGAACACAAGCACGATAGTTATATATGCTGTAAGTTGGTGAGGAGTTACCCGGTAGGTTCCAAATGATGCTGCTGCATCAGGTCAAGGTTACTATGTCATTATATTCATTGAGATCATTGACAAACTCCAGCACGATATATTTGCAGTAAGTTGGAAAAGAGTCGGGTATCGTGTAGATTACAGATGATGCTGCAGCCTCAGGTCAAGGTTACCATTTCATTTTATTAATTGAGACCTTTGCAATGAGTTCAAGCACGATATATTTGCTGTAAGTTGGTTTGGTAAGAAGTTGGGTATTTTGTAGATAGATTATGTAATTAGGTCAAAATAGCAAAAAGGTTAGTCGACATCACAGGAGACCGAAGAGCTGGCAGCTACCTCGGACAAAGATTTAGTCTTGCTATTCAGAGGGGGAACGCTGCCAGTATCTTCGGAACATTGCCCACAGGGACTCCTTTTAATTATATATTTTAATATTTAAATTATATTTTTAAGGTTTTTAGTTTTAGGTTTTGATACCCATAATTAGAGATGATAATAATATGTTGTAATACACAATATTATAATTTTTATTAGGTCACGACATAATAAATGGGGGAATGGGGTGGCCTTAAGGAACAATACTCCAAGGGGTCGCGCCACTACCTCTATGCATAAAACTAAAGGTTGAAAAATGTAAGTGTGGAGGCCCCCAGCGTGGCCGGGCGTATACCTAAAACTTAAAGGACATAATCCATTTTGGTCCAAATGGTCCTGAAAGTGCCGGCCAACGGTTTTTTTTGTATTTTATGTTAGAGCTTGCCCGTCTGAACATTTATTACTATAGCACCAAAGCTGTGGGACCATAGTTGGTAATTTCATTTGAGTTCAAAAATCTGAATATAAATAATATTGCGCTTGTTGGCCGCCACTTCCAAATTAGGACCAAACCTCAATGAAAGATGGATGATGTCCTTTATGATTATGTTTACTTAATGTTATAGTAGGAATCTAATTTAAATTAAAAGTATCTACGTATAACATTTTTTTTTAGATTGTACGAAATCATTAAACTAATTTGACAGGATTTAAAGTATTGCCGTCCTTATTTGTCTCCGCACATGAGAAAGGGAAAGCAAGAGTTATATTTTTGTCAAATTAGTTAAGTTAAGGGATTTTGTACATCAGAATTGGCACCAATATCTATTTGTTTTTAACGACGAAAAAGGGGTTTTATAAGTTTGTAGTGTGTATCTTATTTATTCTGTGCCTGCCTACGATGCAACATCGTAGCTCTTAAACGGATGCACCGATTTTCATTTAGTTTTTAGGGTTCCGTACCTTAAAGGAAAAAAACCCTTGTAGGATTGCTTTTTTGTCCGTCTGTCTGTCTGTCAAGAATTGTATCTTAAGAACGCGTGGAGTTACCTTATTGAAATTAATATGAAATACCCGGTTCTATGGTCTCTTTTGGCTATAAAATAATCAAACCTATAAATTGACCTGACCTGTCAATATGACCGTTTATGTCGCAAATTTTCGCATATTTTGCAATTTCACAGGGGCAACAAAACCTATATGTACTTCCCGTTGACCTAGAATCATGACATTTGGCAAGAAACAGTGTCTTACAGCACAATTAAAGGAAAGAATCAGAAATCCGTAAATATGTAGTTAATTTTATTTATAATGAGAATTTACTGCAAAATATTCCTGAAACGCGCTTTTAAGACTCACTGACGAATAATGACCTCATTTGAAGTTCGCCTACTTTTAACCCATAACCTTATCTACAAGTGTGTACTGTGTACGGAACCCTCGGTGCACGAGTCCGACTCGTAATTGGCCGGTTTTTTTGTTTGAAAGGATTCTTGAGCGAGAGTGCTCTTAGCTATATTTAAAGAAAAATCTGTCTAGTCGTTTGAAGATCATCAGCTCTATTTCGACAAGGGATTTGAGGCACTTGTAGTAGTCCGATCGTTTCAATATTTTGTATTCATCGACTTCAATGATATTAAAATAATAATCTGAACTTATGCTATTAGTTGTACGTAGTATATTAACTACTCTGGAGGTATTAGGAAATATAATTTTGTAACTTTCAAATAAGGGCAGCTCCTAAAGTGTAATCTAGTAGTGTGTCAGACCTTTGAATAGCTACTGAAATAGCGTGGCAGGGTGCTAGTAGCTCTAGTTTGAAACAAATTACATAGATAGGTCTGCCAACGTACATTGTGCATTTATTTTCAAAGCAGTTGAATGCAACTGGACTGAAAATTAGAGTTTAAAAAATAAAAACTTACCTCCTTTTAGACAGAATTATTAGTCAAACATTTTGTTTATTCATATTATTATGGAGTGTGATATGATAACCAAATGTCATAGGCTATATAGGCTTATCACAATAAACGTTACGTAATTTAAAATGTCATTAATACTATTATAGGTCGCAATTAAGTAGTTAGTAGTCAGTTTATACGAAAAGGTACCACTTACCTCTATATGCATTATTTTGCAGTATTCTTTGTATTTCACCTGCTTCTGACCCGCTCTCAGACTCCGAGTACACCGAAGGTCCTCCAGGATGGTAAACTTTGTTATTATTTACGTTTTTCATTCTTGTCCACGTGCTACCAACAGGACCAACACTAGTTGTTCTAACAGGGGGTCGAGGTGGATGCTTAGCCACTTCCACCCTTCCTCTATTTGCAGTTTCAGGTTTCACATTTTCCTTCTTGCTACCATTACTATAATTTTCAATAGTTTTAGGAATATGTTCTTCAAAACTTACGCGTTTAGATTGTTGATTTGTATTTCGAGGGTCGTGCTTTAAGGAACCGCGTTGAAATATAGGAAATTTCCTGTCGGGAAAAAGAGCGGGCGACACCGACGCTAAATTATTTTTTTCTGAATTCTGATACTTGTTTCCTGACTCGTACGGACTACGAGTTCTTATAAACGTATCTGTTCGCCTCTCTGGCGCACTTCTAATGAAAGGCATCTGTGAATAAATTGGCTGATTTACATATGATTGCAGATCTTTGCCTCGTGGTAAGCTGGTACTTCTGGGTTCAAATTTGAGGAAATTTGGGGTGCCGCTATTAGAAACAGAGTACGATGTGTTCTGTTGCATGGAACCCCTCAATGATTGCCGTAAAAAATATTCATCCTCTTTTTGCTTCAGCTCTTTTAGTTTTTGCCAGTAAAATGCTTCAACTTTCTGCCTAGTCCTTTCTTTATCTAAATCACCATTTCTTGATTTTTCTTTTTTTATAATAACCGCAGGTGTAGGAGTTGTTGATATATCTATGGACTCCGTAAATTTCGAACAAGATGATGTTTTACTTTGAATACCATTTCGACTTAAGGTATTCCTTTTTTCTTCTGCTTCTGCCATTGTTTTACGGATTTGTTCATAGGGGGATACTGTTTTCGGCATACTGGGGATCCTATGATTTACCGGCATCGGGGAGGTTGGAGCAGAGTAGTTATAAGGCTTTTTTAACTGTTTTTGATTCTTTTCGTGCGGATCGCTTTGATTTGATATAACAGGGTTTTCTTTATTATTGTCGAATGACAGGCTTCTAGCTCGAGTTGGCTGAATAGTTCGGACCTCTGCTTCTTTTTTAGGAGAGATTAAAAATTTTGTGCTGACTCTTTTAATTTCTGCACCTACTGAAGCGGGGCTGGCTGGGAAGTGAGAAGCCTTATATATTTCTATTTCATCTAGAGGTGAAATTTTACTAGTCAGCTTTTCCAACGAATGGTAATACACATCGGGATACTGACAGTTGTCCACATTATTGCTTCGGTTCGGCGAGTTTATTATTTCGTTGTATGGTTTTGGGGGCACCTGTGGTCTAGCTTCGAAATGCTTGTTACTGACATTCACTGCTTCAGCTGCGTTCTTTGATATTATCTTGCTTTTTATACTTTCAGATACTAATGTACTACTGGATGAATGATTACTAGAGACATCAATGATATGAGTTTCGTTATCATTTTGATTGCGTTTTATTGTTGTTAAGTTTTCATATATGCGTTCAATGTCACTGTCATCTTGAGTGTACTTATCGGATTTTATCACTGATCGAGGAATATGATATTGATTACATATAGCGGAATCTGGGCCACCTTTGAAGCAGGACTGCGCATTTTTATTGCTTTTCTCTTTTGATTTATTTGAGAAGAACAATGGAAATAATTTTCTAAAACTCCCAGCACGTTTCTTATTATTGTCCGCCATGTTGTATATTTGAACAGCGTCACCGCTCACCTGAAAAGATTCAAAGAGGAAATCATTCGAGTACAAGTAAGTAGTTGCTAGGTCGTATCTTTCCTATTTTACCAACATAAAATACTAATATTTTTTGTGCTGGGACGAATTTGAAAATCTGTTAAATTTCTGCTACAACCATGTGCGTCGTATAACCTACACATATAAAAGGCTTTGTCCTGAATGACTGAAGGATCAACAGTCAACACAACAGTCTAAACCGCTGATCGCATAGACCCAAGAGAATACAACCGCTACGCTAGACGCATAGACATGAAAGCTGGCGAGTGGGTCCTTTGTAAAACGTAGGCATCCGATAAGAAAGAGTTTTCCGAAATTCTACCCCAAAGGTGGGTGAAAAAGTGCATTTTTTAAAGAACAACGTGATTCATTGGTCTAAGCTACAAACATTTTTGCATAAACCTGTTTGAACAGAATTTAAGGAAGACGTGCATCGTATTTTATTAAAATGTATACTTTAACGGGGTTAAAAAGGGGTAGAAAGTTATAATGGCGATGATTTGCTTCCAAGTTGAAATCAAAACATTTAATTTAAATTTCATTTTATAGCACCAAGGCTGTAGGATCATCGACTTTGAATTTATTTGAGTTCGAAAACTGAATTTTCATACACTTTTGCTGCATATAGGAATTCAAAATAACCAAAGCAAATGAAATGTCCTGTACTGTCATTCTTTGGTGCCATAGTAATAAATGCTCAGACGGACAAGTTCTAACAGAATATACAAAAAAAAAGTAAGTTGGTCGGCACTTTCAGATTTGAACCAATGTCTATGAAATATGAATGATGTCCTTTAGCGCTAAGATGACTATTGTGCGCGGAGACTACCACTTCTGTTCTGCTAAACTACCACTCGTTGGCAGTAGGGAGGGGTAAGAAAGAAAGGATAAAACGGGTTGCGGAACTATACAATATACATATCCTGCATATCCACCCACATCAACACGTGAGAAAATAAAATATCCACACTACCTACTCTTCCACAGTAATATTTTTTTACCCGACAACGATCGTTATTCTGTCTCTGCGTTACCTTTTCATAACTCAAGGTATAAGGCGATTGGTGTATGTCACGGTCGGTCATATGTGATATTGTATGCAACATAGGCTAATTTTTATATTTTAGCATGCTTTATAGAATATACCAATATCCTTTTTACACTACAAGCGATGGCTATTAATGGCTAAGCTTGAAGAAAAAATACAGGGAGTTTTGCAACGTGAGGAAGAAGTTTAGTTCTTTAGTTATCTTTCATCTCCGCTTAAATATCGCGATGCCAATTAAATATCTAGATGGAATTTGCCGGTGAGTTAATCTGGATTCTGAGAAAAAATTAACCCAATCTTTAATTATAAAATGTTTTATGTTTCTTAGGGAATACTAACATACCGTATAATTGAATTCATACATTTCAATTGCCGATTACCTAGGTACTGCGCGGTGCCGCCGTTAACAATGGCTTCGGAAGCCCTACAATACGCGTAGCGTAGCCAATGTGTAGCAATGCGACATGGACGTGGCGAGTTATTTTTATTTATTTATTGAATATGACATCTCTGGGCACTGAACCCTCTTGTACATATTATGAACCCTCTTGTACATGTGTAATGTATTGTATTGCTGATTACCTAGGTCCTGCGTAATATATGAAGGTACCTTTAGAGAAATCGTAAGCTCCATGGTATTCGCCATAGGTATGATTTAACAATTTGGTTCGACGGTGGCTGAAAACACTGAGTCGTATTTGTGGTGTATTGATGAATAATCTAACTCTTAATTTTATAGATGCAGACCATCCTACAACAGACAGATGGACAGGTAACTAGAAAAACGGTG
Source organism: Falcaria lacertinaria (assembly GCA_951449985.1). NCBI lineage: Eukaryota > Metazoa > Arthropoda > Insecta > Lepidoptera > Drepanidae > Falcaria > Falcaria lacertinaria. Next base: position 5,143,032 of record OX602108.1, read on the forward strand.
CGGGGGATTGCAGGGCGGCACGGGGCGGCACAGGGCGTCCCGTAACGGCGTGGTGCGGCGCGGGGTGGTCGACGGGTTGATAGGGTCCCGTAATCATGCGGAACCTTAAAACGACTAGCGACTGTGACCATGCGATACCGTAACCTTAAGTCACATTGTTGTCTTGTCAAAGGCTAAAAAAACTATCCTATCCTTTTTTGGCTTTTAATTTAAGCCTGTTTCTAACAACAGGGTCTTGCATAATTTGTTCGGATCAGAGTTGTTTACAAAAAAAAAGATACCTACTCATTAGCTAGAATAATAAACATTTACCCAGGTGGAAAAGTACCTTACAATAATATAAAGAAAATACTTAATTCGTAGGTAACTAATCGTTTAAATAGTAAGTTGTTACACTATTATGGATAACGATAGGTACCGACCTATTATATGGTTAATAGATACTTATGCGTAGGTACCTACTTACCTACATGAAGTTGTTTAATATTTGATCTATGTAAAAGATTCATACATAAATTATTTATTAAGGGAATTGTGAATTGTCTATTATAATATTACCAAGCACCTACAACATAATTAGCCCAGCTTTGTTATTTATTAGTTAGATATTACCAACATACGTACTTACTCACTGTGAGTCATGCGACTCATGCGCAGAATTTATCACTCTGATTTCTTTGCCGTTGAATTTGCCGCGAACTATCTACACTCTACAAAGACTCTACACTGTCAGAGCAAACGCACACAAAAATACCGCTTATCATTCTGAATGCAACTTTTTTATTTTTAAACTACAAAGCAATAATTAGAAACCGAAAACACACAGGAATATTGCACAAATGTTTCATTAACTCCCAAGTGCAAGTTTTAAATTTTAACACTTGGCATCGCACGACTTTTTCATTTTACAATTATAAGAGTAAGTTTGTTTTTTAGTAACGTAGTAGAGACACGTAGGCCGAACCTAGTATATTTTTCATATACATTTATATTGACGGGAGGTTCGACAAAAAACCCAGCTAAGTTATCAATGATATAATATAAAATAACCTTTTATGTACAAACTGCATCATAGCCCAACCTTTTTTTGTAAATTGCTATATCGAAGGTCAAATAAGTCCGTTCTAAAATAAGCCATCCCTGTTTGAAATAGAGGCGTAATTGCTGTGTATACAAATAATTTCCTACGTTCCGTTGCACATAAGTATGAAATTATTATTTCGAAATAATTAAGGCTTAGATTAAGGAATATATTTCAGCCCCTCATCTTTGACTCTAAAGTTCTATTTTATGAAGCATATTACTTTTATTTTTATACAAATTATGTTTCAAACATTAAATAAGTTAAATATTAAGTTACGCTTATCAAAATGTACTTTACAAGTTATTATTTTTATGTAAGTGTTATATTTTTCTCTTTTCCTTGTTTATATAGGTTCCTTATAATGTTTATAGTTACCTATAAGAAATATTGTACTTATAATATAAATATTGTTTTATCTTATAGTTTCTGAATGTTACAATACATTTTATAGGAGTATTCCTACACAAAAACATTTTAATAATAATTCAGCGTTTTCTTTCTCCTTGATCCAAATATATTTTCATAAAGATCTCAATACATATTATCCATTGGGGTGTCGTTGGATGTCACATTTTTTATCAATGCTGTCTGACATCTGTCAAGCACTAGACTGCTTCGCGGTCACTGTGCGCCCGCATGCACGAAAACTCCGATTTCTATTAAATTGAAGGAACTAAATGTTTATAAAGTATATCGTAAGATCGTAATATTACGTTTGACTGCCCCCTTTACAATAAAACTCAGAAATTTAAACAGGGACCTAGACTATTTTAAAATTAACCTTGTGTAGGTTGGATTTTCAATTAACTGCGTTTAAATTAATACAAAAATCTACCTTTACCCCATTTTGCGTATACGTTTAAGACCCAAGAGAATACAACCGCTACGCTAGATTTAAGACATTAACACTTCATGTTCAGATGCCTGGATTACGACCAATAATTAAAAATCCAAAAAATTCTAAATTTTTGAATTTTGAATAAGAATTTAAAGCCTTAATAGAAAAAATAAATATAAAATACTTTTACATTCTTCTTCTTCTTCTTCTTCCTAAGTATGGCAATCAATCCCTTCAGGGACTATTTTTGCCAGTGTCGAGTGTTATAGAATTTTCATGTTGCAAAATTTCTCGTGTTTGCCGCATTAAAATGCCTAGTGTCATGCATTCTAACGCCCAATGGAGTTTCTGGAGACAACCCACGGCAGTAGCAGATCGTAACACGCCTTTAGATTAGAGGTAACCTATTGACCAAAATGTTAAATCACTTAACCCAAAAGTCGTATTATGGCATTATTTCCAATGCTCCTATAAATCAGTCACTAAATGAAACTTTACTGCACATATCGACACCAAAAATACACATTAAAGATCACTATAACACAATTTACGACACACTGGAAAAAAATCTCAACCGCTCCGCCTGATTCCCGCCAAAAACTCGTTCACTTTTACATTCGGTAGTGGCAGTTAATATAATCATAAGAAAAATGTTGCCAGCTCTTGAAACATGAATATGTTTTATTTAAGTACTGGTAACAATACACATTACACTTATCTTTTCTTCTTCTTCCTATCAAGCAATCAATCCCTTCAGGGACTATTTTTGCCAGTGTCGAGTGTCAGAGAATTTTCAAGTATCAAAATATCACATGTTTCACATGTTTGCCGCATTAAAATGCCTTGTGTAATGCATTCTAATGCTTAATGTAGTTTCTGGAGACAATCCACGGCAGTAGCAGATCGTGCCTTTAGATCAGAGGACATCTATTGACCAAAATGATAAATCAAAATATAACTTAACCCAAAACTGGTATTATGGCATTATTTCCAATGTTTGAAGATATTATATGGTCGTATGCGCAGAGGGAGAACGTAAGCATATGGAGTATTTGGCGGGAATCAGGCGGAGCGGTTAAGATTTTTTCCAGTGTGTCGTAAATTGTGTTATTGTGTGATATTGTGTTAGTGATATTTACTGTGTATTTTTGGTGTCGTTATGTGCAGTAAAGTTTCATTTAGTGACTGATTTATAGGAACATTGAAAATAATGCTATAATACGAATTTTGGGGTGATTTTTCATTTTGGTCTATAGGTTACCTCTGACCTAAAGGCGTGTTACGATCTGCTACTGCCGTGGATTGTCTCCAGAAAATCCAATAAGCGTTAGAATGCATGACACTAGGCTGCGGCAAACACGAGAAATTTTGCAACATGAAATTTCTATAACACAACACTGGCAAAAATAGTCCCTGAAGGGATTGATTGCCATACATAGGAAGAAGAAGTAAGCTAAGGAGTGTAATATTATCTGCTCTGGCCTCAGAGATATAAGAAGTACCTACTAGCTTGTCTCTTCCAATGAAGCAAATAAAACGTTTATCTTAAATCTAAAGTTTAAAACGTTATTAATTATAATTAAGTTGTTTTGTAGGGTGCAAAAATGAAACGCTTTTGACACTCATAACACTCGTTGGCATTAGGCATACGTGTTGTTGTTGTATTTGGCGAAGTAAACTTTCATTTTCTACTTTAAAATTAAATAAATTTTGTGTTACGTGTCCACTGCTTAGTCCTACTAACAGCAACAGTGACTTCTCTCATTACACGTACTAAATGTTCTGAACCTTCTTCCATTAAAAGTTTTGTATAATTTTACAAAAAATGACGATACCGAGAAGCGAGTTCAGATTTATATTTTATGCGGGTGCTATATTTGTTTGCTATTTTATATTTGGCATGCTGCAAGAGAAAATAACCAGAGGAAAGTATGGTGAAAACGACAGGTTTACTTGCACACTATCTTTAGTTTTAGTGCAGTGCGTTGTGAATTACATTTTTGCACAGATTCTGATGGTGAGTTTAATTCTGCACGTAACTAACTATTAGCATTGTAAAATTTGTGTTTTTTTTTGTAATATTGCTTATCTTTGTAACATGTTGTTCTTTATAACCTAACTTTTATAAACCTCGGAAACCATTACACAAAATAATAAGTTGCTTTATACACCCCATATAAGAACCAGATGAACTCATGTAACAAAAGCTAATAAATAATTTACAATTTCAATAAAACTGTGATAAATTTGATCATATATTCTATGCCAATATGATATAGTTGTATGGTCAGTAGGTATTTATTATTTAAAAACTATAGGAAGCTATAAGAATAGTTGGATTTGTTATTAGGTCTATGATAAACCTATATTCCTTTAATGGTTCTTAAAATTACTGTCAAATTTTGATAAAGATAAATAAATAAATAGTCTTCACCACCTTTGGTGAGAAAAGTACCGTTTCGGGAAAGCAGCTTGTAGAACATATACTAGTATAGAACATACTATAGTGATAATAGCTTTTATATTAATTACAATTCCAGCTATCATGGAAGCATGATGTCGATAACACCAGAAAAGTGTACTACTTCTCTTCAGCACTTACTTACTTATTGGGCATGGTGAGCTCAAACATGGCTTTGCAATGGATCAATTATCCTACACAGGTATGTTCCTAGTAGGCAATAATATGTCTAGTAATTTAGGATTGCTCTATAAATGACATTGGACAAAAATAGAATAGGTACAGTATGAAACACCTTTTTATACTTGGCAGACAAAAACTTCTTTGCAATTGCTTCTTCCTCTGCAGCATTAATATCAGTTAACATGTGTGCATCGTTTATAGCAATTACTTTTACTGTCTTGAATTCTTGGCTTAATGAGCGCTCAAAAATTTTGCAGGTAGTTGGCAAGGCAGCTAAGCCCATTCCCGTCATGCTACTAGGAGTGCTGCTTGGACGCAAAGCATATCCGTTAAAGAAATACCTGTTTGTCTTTCTAATTGTTGTTGGTGTGGTATTGTTTATGTACAAAGACCAAGCTAAGAAAGTGGCCACAGATGATTCTCAAGGATTCAGTATCGGGGAGATATTATTGCTACTTTCATTGACCATGGATGGGCTCACAGGAGCTGTGCAGGTATGACTTCTAATCTTTTCTTTTTAATTCTGTAGTGGCTTATCATGATCATAATAATGTGTGGAGCAAAAATTTTTTACTCCATTTTACGAATATTGAATGGATTAGTAGGAACTTAGGAAGTATGAACTACTTAAATATAAAGGACCTCATTCCTGTTTCATAGAGATTTAGTCCAAATTTGAAAATGCCCGCCAATACTATTTGGTAAATTCTGTTAGAGTTTGTCCTTCTGAGCATTTTTTACTATGACACCGAAACTGGACATTAAAAGACATTTCATTTGTTTTAGTTATTTTCAATTCCTATTTTCAACAAAAATGTATGAATGTTCAAATTTTCGTACTCAAATAAAATCAACTTTGGTGCCGTAGAAATAAATGTTCAGACGGGCAAGTTCTAAGGGAATATACAAAAATATTGTAATGGCCCAGCACTTTCAGATTTGGACAAATGGATGATGTCCTTTAATTTTGGCTAATCTGTTGTCTTCTCTTCTAGGAACGGATCAAGAGTGAATCCTCTCCCACTGCTTATTCTATGATGCTGAACACGAATTGGTGGTATGATATCATATTCATTAAGTAATAGCTAATATTATGAAGCGATTTATATTCAGTCTGCATATTCATAACCAAGATTGAGAATTGTGCTGAAGCAACCATATTGTAATATTTATGAATGGGATACTTTTGCAAAGCGAATGTTTTAAATTTCAATGAACCTCTAACATGTGTTGCTTGCTAAAAACATCCGTTTTTTTATATTTGTTAATTTTATTTCATCAGCTTTTATTTATTTAGCTGTCTAGTGGCAATAAGAGTGTATTCATTTGTTCATGACAGTGGTAGAGCAATAGAGAGAAAGGTAGATCATACATATATTTCTGGGTTTGCTTGTGCAATGTGCCTCAGTCCTAGCCACATAGTTTGGCTAGCTAAAAATATCCATCTGCCACAATTCAATTTATCTGAATATAGAAAATAAAATGTAATCACTACATTGCATCTACGAAGTCGTGGACATTATGAACTCATCATCAGCACTATATAATTATCACTGCTGTTTGTTAATATGTAAGTATGTTTGTGTTGATCACAGAAACTACTGATCCTATTTAAATTGGCCTTCAAAAACTTGTTATTGGGATTAAATTTCACTAATAGAAACATTGATCAACGAAGGCTTTTTTTTACCAATTACAACAACTTGGTAGCTTTCATTTTGATTTTTGTATCTAAGAGAAATTTTGTAATAGATACATTATAATTTTTATTCAAACGTTTGTTATGTAAAAAAAGACTGAGCACTGAGCCGGTTCTTCTCAGGTGTCTTTTTCCGAACCGTTGGAAAAGTAGACCTTCTAGGGTCTAAGCTGTTTTTTTTTTCAGATTTTGCTTTTAAAATATTGCTGATGGCATGATGTTATTTGTGGATTTAATTGACTTGCGAACTTAATGGTTTGTGCTCTGTACAAAGGCTGTGTATCAATAAAGTTATATAAAAATAAAGTATGCTAGGAAGTTGGCTTCTCAAATTGTTTTAACACCTGCAAGTGCCTGCTCCATAATATATCTATTAAGATAACCTAATTATAATGAAAGCTACAAATACAAGCAGTATTTTAATTTGGATTTCTAAGAGCGCTATGCAATAGGTCGGTACCCCTACGTAACAACGGGTCATCCGGCCGTAGATATTTGGTTCTCTCCGTGCGCAGGCAGAGTGGGTCGCATATAAAATTTATTACGGCTTTTCCTATAATCGAATCCCCAAGTACCTAATGATGTCACTTCTCCTGTAACTTTGTTCTATATTAAATTCTTATTTATATTCTATTTCAGGTCGTCAATAATTATCTCGTTTGGAGTGCTACTTAGTGGTGAAATATTCAAATTCATAGCGTTTGTGGGACAATATCCTGAAATCATCATCTACCTCATAGCAATCGCGCTCATGGGAGCCCTAGGGCAGCTGTTCATATTCTTTATGGTATGTCTTCTTTATTGCTATATATAAGACTTACCGCCGAGCATGGATGACCAGAACACTTGACTTGCATGAACATTTGTAATTGAATCAAAGTTTCCTGCACTAAATCCAGAACAAACATACAAAAAAAAACAAATATATCTCCTTAAAATATTTGTATAGATGAAAGTATCGTTACAGAACTGTTCCCGAGATTATGTCCTTCTCGGGTCTATAAGGAACTTCCATTTCAAAATTTATCAATATTGGTTTGTCTCATTCGTCATGGAAAGGTAAGAAAGAGACAACTGCTTTCGCATTCGTAATGTTAGCTAACTAGACTAATTAAAAAAGTATAGTGTGATGTGTGTATACAGTAGGTATAGATTTTTGAGACGGCGCAATAAAGGCAGTTCATAAAACTGCAGAATACTTAAGGTATAGAATAAAATAATTACACTTTACATTTCTTACGCTTCTTTTTACTTAAATTACGGTCTGATTAATTACTGTTATCATAATTACCTTATAAAAGCCGGTACAGTCCGCCGGGACTTGAACCAGGACCACAATGGTAAGTGGTCACTTCAACTGCATGGCAACCACGGCTATCAGCCATTTGAGAACACATTGATAAATTTCTTTTTCACTCGATCGACTAGTTATCACTCTTTAAAAGCAATTGTGCATTGTTCGATATCTACACCCGAGAGTGGGTTTTTGATACTGCAATATATAGTTACCTTACTGGGCATCGTAGGTAAAGTATGGGGAATACGCACCCAAAACAGTTACTATAACTTAAAATGACCGTTATTCGTGGTGACTCAAGTTCTTTTAAATTTTTAGTGGGGTAGAAAGTATATTTTAAGCGCCTCGAAGGACCGGTGGTAAACCAGGTGGCTTATTGAATAAACCGAAAATACTGTTTCTTTTTCGCTTTTGGGTACCTGAATATAAGATAATTTTAATGTATCTCGGTTACAGGTCGCGGAGTTTGGTCCACTGCCATGTTCAGTGGTGACCACCACGAGAAAATTCTTCACCGTACTGGCATCCGTTGTCATATTCGGAAACGTTTTGCTCTCTAGGCAGTGGCTGGGTGCCATTTTAGTTTTCACGGGTAACTAGAATTTCTACATAGATTAACAACTTTTACAAGCTTTTATTTAGTTTCACCTGTCCGGTGTGTGCTTAATCAAATCTTGCAAGCTGAAATTTGGCACGTTTGGTTCCCGTGACAAAGGATGATTACCTAAATGACGCTATTTTAAAATGCAATATGGCGGCCGGTTTATCAAATGGGCCGGCGGATATCAAATAAAGGGTCTGGAAGAGCGGATCACATTTTTTAAAATTTAAAACTAATAATAGATAGTTTTAAAAAAAGTTTCTTGTATACAAATAATATAAATTTTTTTTAGACATCATATGAAAATTACATTAAATTTATGAAACATCATAAAATGGGTGAAATAGTCTAAACGCCTAAAAGTCATTAAATAGCCCAACTGAGGGAACCTCATTTCAAGCCAAGCGAATTACCGTTGTATTAAAGAAGCGCTTATGTGCATTGCCACAACGAAGCGAGTTTGTATATAACGCTATTGAAACAAATTAAATTTATTCTATTCCAGGTCTCTTCTTGGACATTCTCTACAGCAAAGGAAAGGGCCAGCCTGCGAAGAAAACTTTAGAAAAGTGATATATTGTATTTATTAGGCATTTTTATTTTATTTACTAGGTTAATCACAGGTTATTATATGAAATGAATCGCGGGTAATAGATGTAAATTTGACCCAATATGTACATAGAATTTTATAAAAAAATATTCTGAATGTCTTCCAGCAAGTATCTTTAACTTCTCGATGACATGCCCTTTTTCATTTTTATTTAAGTACACAAAGCATTCCAATTTATTTTACCGGATGCACAGACTCATAAGCAGCCGATATTAATATAGGTCTATCCGTAATATTTATTTATGTTATCCACAGCACGGTCCCTTGGAGACCCTTGGTTGAAAACCTGGAGTCTAGCTTAAAGCTTTCATACATACATGAAAACAATGAACTATGTCCAAGAACAGCTAATTTACATGAAAAATAACACACAACTTAGTGACAGTGGGGTACTTAGGAGGAAGACAGAGTAATTTATGAAACTTTGACGCGATCTAGTATCGTCCTACATTTATTTATGGATGTATGTTTTTAAATATCCATGCTTGGTCCTCTAGTAAGTAGTAGGTATTACAGAATGCCTCCTTGTATCTAGGTCGTTGATGCACTAGCTGAGAAGGGTCTAAATATACGTGTTCACTGATCGTTCGTTTACTGTATTGATGCAGTAAACACTTTGTCGTTATCTATGATAAATATGTCAATATGGATACAATAGTTATGCAGGATGCCCCGGTGCGTACCATTCAAGCCGAGACTATAATCAAGTAAATGCCATTCTGATCAATTTTATTATAGTAAAAATCTGAAATGATTCATTTTATTTTGATTTAGCGAAATTGATGATGGTCTACATCCGCCCCTGACAACACTTGATGACCACGACCGCTCTGACAAGAGCGAACCGACGGAGAAGATGATGGTCTCCCTCCACTTATCTCCTCAAGTATGAAATATGTGTATGATGGTATGGTGCATCACTGGTGTTATTTACAAGGTCTTAGGGTTCCAAACACAGGATTTTCCTAAGAAACTACAAGTGGCCATAACTTGGTAGGTGTAGGCTGATATTTGTGGATATTTATTCAACATGAAGTATAGTAGCCACATCTTTCGTGGTCGGCTACTTATGTAAAATATTTTTTATGCGTGTCGCACTGGTTTGTAACTGTTGAACCCAATTTAGACAGGTTTTAGTATCATTGACCATCTGCTTTCTTATTGATAAGAAGTTAAATACGTTTTATTTGTATTCATAATATTATAACAATTAGTGAATGGTTTACACTTACTTAGGTTTAAGTTGTAATTCAAGTTGCCTGCTTCTTTGCAGTTACGTATATTTTATTATATAGATACGATTTATAACCTCATTGTAACTATGTAATTTATCATTATAGTAAATATTTTGTCAATCAATTGTAAGGATTTTGTATTTATACTTATCCGACTAGGACTATAAAATTAATTATGGGTAATTGTACATATCTACTTCTTTATCGAGCTTAAAATGCGCACACGCAGGTCAATTACCCAAAAACATTTGGCAACAAACCGTATTTAAAAGATGTTGAGTAATTATTTATTCAAGTAATACCTACCATTATGTCCTATCTAAGTTCTGCACTCTTGATGTAATTTGTTAGTGAGACATTGAATATCTTACAAAGAGGGCTTACAAAACGATATAAAAGGCTCAGTTACCGAATTTTTACATGACAAGCACGTATGTCCTTGATAATGTATTTTTTAAAGTAATTGCTTAAATTACTTGATTTTAAACCGATACCTCAGAGTAGATAATATACTACGTACAACCGATACCAAATGCCTGTTAATTTCATTGTTATTTCACTTGTGACAATTTACTTTTCTTCATGCCAAGTCACTTTTAGTTAGACATACGAGTATAAAAAGCAATTTTACTCTTGTATGTGTCTTACATACTTCTGCTTCTTCATGAACACCCATCTCACATACATTTCATACATTGCGTGCCAGGTCCGAGCCCTCTTCCTGGCATTTGACTCGATTTGAGGTGGGCTCTAAGTTTGTTTTGATGTAAATCGATCCTCAGTATCCTCTTGAGGTGGGTGGCATGCATTTGTCGCATGTAATATCTCTTGCTCCCATTTAAGCCGCCCCACGTTGATCCTAGTTGTTGAGTACTATTTTTATGTGGATCTAGTTTGTCAGGTCGTGTTTCTCTTTTTAACTTGTTTAATTATCCTCACCACGGATTCATTTAAAGTTATTTTCACCAACTGCTAGATGTCTGATCATATAGAACATGAAGAAATACCGATAGGTCTATCTAGTAATTTTTACTTTTTATAATGTTAATTATTTTTTGTTGTTCGACTATTTTCACATACAACCAATGACATAATATCATTGCATACAACCGATGAAAATATAGAGTCTGTTGATATCAATATTATTTTATTTTCTACCTTTAATTTAGACATTAATAATTATGATTTCTTAAACCCATACTCCGAAGTAAGATGTATGTCTTTTGTTTTAATACTATCTCGGTCAAATATCGAGGCTAGTAAGTATCGTATTTTAACCGACTTCAAAAAAGGAAGAGGTTCTCAATTCGACTGTTTTTAGGGTTCCGTACCTGAAAAGAAAAAAAGGGTCCTTATAGGATCACTTTGTTGTCTGTCTGTCTGTCTGTCAAGATTTTTTATCTCAAGAACGCCTGTAAGTCAATATGAAGAAAAGATATGAGCGCTTATGTCGCAAATTTTCGCATATTTGCGATTTCACAAGGGAATTAAAACCTATAGGGTACTTCCCGTTAACCTAGAACCATGAAATTTCGCAGGAAACAGTGCCTTACAACACAAGTAAAGGAAAAAATCTGAAAACTGTTAATATGTTTTTGAGTCAAGCGCATGAAATTTGGTATTTGGCCTTTCAGTTAAACATATTTTTGTATTTCAGGATTTTTGGAAAGTCCACTCCTACGGGGGTAAAATAGCGGATGAAAGTTTATATGCAATTCAGTCATTTTAAAGTTAAATCCATGATAATAGTCGCGGGTAACAACTATCGTTTATTTAAATTTACTTGTTGACTTATTCACTTTAAAACGCGTGCGAAGCCGCGGGCAAAAGCTAGATAATAATAAATACCCATGTGACAATTGCTGTCAGCACCTGTTACCGATGATTTTAATGAATATTATTGTAAGCGTACTTACTGATATATTTGAAGTCGGTGCCTGTTAGCTGTTATAGCGGCAACAGAAATACACATTCTGCGAAAATTTCAACAGTCTACATACTACGGATTATTAGATACAGCCCAGTGACAGATAGACGGACGGATGGGCAGCGAAGTCTTAATAATAGGTTCTGTCGGTTACCCTTCGGGTACGGAACCCTAATAAAATGTGCGGCATGACGAATCAGCGTTCTCGGTACGATACATCGGTCAAAAGTTTTTATCTTGAAACATTGCATATATTGAATTGATTCAGGTTTTAATTTGCGGAAATTCATATTTATAGAATACAAAATATATTATAATTTGCTTTGTCCGCTTAAATGAGTGTGATACGGTCGAACGGCCTGCGCCCAGGTGTGAGCTCAGGTGTGATTTCTTCCGACACGTGTTTCAGGACTTCCACGTCCTATCATCAGGGTGCCGCCGCGTTGGTCGAGCAGCGTGATGTCACATCGAGGTCTGGATGCTGGAGAAGCGCCACAGCTCACAGCAGCGTCACACCTGAGCTCACACCTGGGCGCAGGCCGTTCGACCGTATCTCACTCATTTAAGCGGACAAAGCAAATTATAATATATTTTGTATTCTTGAAACATTGCCTTGGCCCAACACAAAAATAAAGTAAATAAATAATCATACATATATTAGTCCCATGAAGATAGGAATGTTTTCCCTATATCCTGTGTTTATTCAAATTATAAAACAACCAAAACATGTGTTATATTCGCTAAAACAGACAAATTCCTTTCATTCTTACCAAATCGCGTTACAAAATAAACATTAGTGTTGTTATGATTGTAGACATATAAAGGCTATTCCTTGGGGGTATATTCTTATTTTTAAGTCGACATGATTGCTGTGTACAACTTAATTTAGGATATTTAATTTCGTTTATAATGTGTTTTTATTTATATATTGTTTTGTTTGTTGTTTTAAATGGTGGGTATTTAATTGACTACACTTTGAGTCTTACCTAATCAGGGAGTCGTAACAAGTCAATTCAACCAACATTTTGCGGATATCCTCTTTAGAATAGTCGTACGCTCATAAATGACAGGAATTTTTGTACTTTTAAATTCAAGATTTCCTTACTTATTCCATTATTGTATTATTTGGTAAGAAAAAGTATGTGTGATTTTTTTCAACGGATGAGGGTTTTAAATCATTCATATTGCGATTGTAAACAACAACGTATGAAATATGGCGTTGTTGATTTGTGAGGCGAAGACGAAGGCTCTTAAAATACGGGGGTATTTTAAGAGCCTTCATTAGAGAGCCATAAAGCGCTTGCATCATAGGCAGTTTCGTGGGAGTTTCCTTTTTTGTCCGAGGCGTTTGGGAATTTCCTTTATAAAGCACGTAATTTAACAGCACATGTAATTTTAGCACTCCCGTCATTACTCAGTGTAGATTAACTATCTTTAGATCCTGTGAGTAAAAAAGTTGTTAATTTTTAAAATTAAAGAGTAAAATTAAACCAAAGCAAAACTCAAATTTTGTCTTAAACTAGATTTTTCTGTGCGTTGTGTTGGTTTAAAAAAATGTTTTAGTGCCAAGAATGCATTCAGTCAGAATAGACATAGTAAATTGCGGTATGGATGAAGAAACCGACGTGGCCATAGGAAAAATCCCAGTTCAAAAGTATCCCTGGTTGGGAGTACTGTTCTATCAGTATTGTAAGTATATTTGAAGTTACTATCTGACTCGTAACCATTAGGCATATTTAATTCCAGAGCCCCCACACTCACACTCGTAACTATTAATTGTTAGTAAGTTTTCTTTCTTTGTGGTCGTGCCTTCAAGTCTGAAGATCGTGATCACCAATAACACGTGGAGTTCGATCCCGGTTTGGCCATCTGCAATACGTCGTAGAACGTGGCGCCCATTTCTCGGATTTGGTCCGTTCATCTGGTCGGCGATCTGCCATGTGGGCGTCTGCCTTCCACATTGCCGACTATGACCGACTTTTCGGGATTCTCGCCGCCACTTCTTGCCATATGACCGAAGTATGATTATATGCGGCGGCGACATGTTTTGCCGACGAGCCGCCCGGCTGGGGGCTGTACCTCCACCTTACAGAAGACCGCAGTCAATTAACACTACTCTGATGTAGTGTCGTGTTTCTGCGGTAAGTAAGGTTGCGGGTGCTCCACGAGTATACGCTGCGCTAGTAGGTAGTACCTAATGCTGCTACCACAGAGAGTCCTCATCAACAATAGGGTTGGCAACGCGTTAGTGTTACCTCTGGTGTTGCTAGTAGCTTACATTAGTGGTTTTAACAATAGTCATCAAAGAAACGGATTATGAATGACTTTCAATTTTGTTAACAGATGACGGTGGTGACGCAAGAGCCACGACGACAGTTGTTCTGATACAAAAGGAATTCGTCCTCGCCTCAGCAGCTGATATAGGGCCCATGCCGAAGCACAACTTCAGGTAAAACAATAAATATAAATCTGCTTATATTATAATAAGCAAAAATGAGCAGCGAGGCGTAACCCGTAACATTTATTTAAGTAAAATTTCGATAATTAATTTTAATGTAGTTGTGGCATGTACCTACGTTATCACACTGCGTCCAGGCAGTAACGCGGTATAGCTTGGAGTTGACATTTCTGAGGTAACTTCTTATTTGAGCTTACACTTATTATGCTACTCTGTTGGTTACATATTACAATATACGTCGCGATATTTATTAGAGTAACTTAATTTGTGAAGTAGTAAAATAATACAGATATGTGTCTTATTGTTACGCAAACACGACTACACATACACTTTGGATTATGTTTTTCAGGCCTATTCATTGATACATCATATCTTGTCTGGGCATACCATCACTGAATGGTGATGGTGAATACCAGCGATAGATTTGTGAAGCCTTAAACTAAGCTCTGGCTTTTTTGATTAAATTAAAGTAACGAACAGATTTATGGAGAAAATTATATTCTCATCATTATTTTGATTTGTTTCTTCTAATAAATTTTTGACTGGCGGCAAAAGTCGGTAGGCAGATCCCTTATAATGCAAGAAGTTGCTAATACTGAATGCCCAAGTAGTAGGACTGGACAGACGAATGTATGGAGCAAAACCTTGAAATGGCCCCGCTAAAGTAATTTCTTCTTGTGGCTTAAACGAGAACGGGCGCTTGCAATCACTTATATATCATTACTCTTCAATTGCTACAGAGATATCTTTTGAGCGCACCATGGTGATAAGATAATAGCGCAATCACGTTTACGGAAATCCGTTAAAGAATAATTTTGAATAGCTATAAATCGCCAAAACTTTAGGACTTGGCATAGAGTAATAACAATCCCCATGAATTTTGCCAGGGCCAGTACAAGAGTTCTGTTGGGTGAAGATTGGTCACAAGGTGGTCGGCGCGTGCGTAACTACGTCTTACACCCAGAGTACGAGGAGACGATGAACACTGTGGCGCTGGTACAGCTGAAAGACATTGTGAGAGATAGTGAGTTTCTCATTGTGATGAAGGAATAGTCGGTATTATAACTACTTGCATACTTTAATTTAATTTAATTTAATACTTTAATAAAGCCATCATGGTTTATTTATGTTGGGTAGTTATTCCGCTTCAATTAAACAGACAGGCGGCACCAACTTAGATCAGAAAATCTCGTTGCCCCTACCTCCCTCCCTTTTTCACTTAGCGCTACGTAGGAGTCACCTGAGATGTGATGTGACCAGCATCAACCCCTAGCCTAGATTCGTATTCGCTTTGTTCGTCTTCGAACTGACCTGGCAAAGCCTGGCTATCCGATTTTGTATATAGACGGCCTACAGATCTGATAGCCAAGCTGTCGCAACTTAAAAAATATTTACACGACCTACAGGTAGTTCTTTTGGGTTGAGATGTGTTGCTAGCATGTGGGGCTTATTAT
Organism: Falcaria lacertinaria; assembly: GCA_951449985.1. Lineage (NCBI taxonomy): Eukaryota > Metazoa > Arthropoda > Insecta > Lepidoptera > Drepanidae > Falcaria > Falcaria lacertinaria. The sequence continues at coordinate 5,158,879 of OX602108.1, forward strand.
AACTTCGTGTGTACTAATTCATAACTTTAACTTTTTGTTCTTTTAGTTCACATAAAACCGATTTGTCCACCGCCTGATTTTGTGAGCAGTCCAGATTTCTTTGTGGTCAAGTTCGAAGAGGGTAAGAGAGCTTATTTGGCTTCGTATTATTTTCATGTCATTTGTCTGAGGAAAGTCAGAATTCTTTAATCGTTTATTACAAACCCACTGTTTATGAGCCGTCTTTTCCTATGTGCCATCTTTTGTCCATTGTGCCTATATTTTTATTATTAAGATAACTTATTACGTTATATTCCTCTGTTATTTATTTTTTAGACTTTAACTATTTAAGGAAAGAAGTGGTAGGAGTCACACATATACCTGGATCTTTGTGTAAAGAGTTTTATATTGCTGCAAATGTAAGTTTTTTTTTACGACAAAATATATATATATGTAATCCAAAACACTGACCGGCGTTTGAAGCTCTAGAAATACTGATAAGTTATTTTACCTTTATATTTCCCGTACTGGATAGCAGATCAATTTAGACACTATACTTTAAATATTCGCTGTGATGTGCTTGGATGTATGACAACGGACGTAGGACGTGAGAATGCAAAACTTTATATCAAAACCTAAATTCAGTTTAACAAATTGTTCACTAAAGAATTTAATTTATAAGTTTGATAAAATTGAAAAGAATTGTGCAAATTTCCTGATGCCCTTGTATTTCAATCAGCTCTTCAAAATATAACTGGGTTGCCCTCTATTTATAATCAATCCGGGGTTAACAATTTTTATTTAATTGCAGCTTTATAGCAAAAAGATGCGGCCTCCTAAAGTAGCATGCGTAGTGCAACTGGACACTCAAAAGCCTTGTGTTTGGAACGCGGGGGCTGCCCTCGTAACTCGTGATGTCTGGGGTCGCTGGCAACTGGTATGCTATAGTATTATTTAACATAACATCCGACGCAAAAGTATGGGTGTTGTAAGCTCAACATGTGTATCTGCCTGTCATCGTAGTTCCTAAACGGGTGACATTATTATAATTTTACTTTTTCGTTTCAAAAGTGTATCCATCGTTTTTTAGGGTTCCGTACCTTAAAAGGTAAAAAGGAACCCTTATAGGAACACTTTGTTGTCCGTCTCTGTCTGTCAAGATTTTTTATCTCAAGAACGCGAACGAGTTATCAAATTGAAATTACTATGAAATACCCGGGTCTATGGTCGTTTCGGCTGTAAAATAATCAAACCCGTAAGTCAATATGAAGAAAAGATATGACCGTTTATGTTGCAAATTTTCGCATATTTTGCGATTGCATAAGGAAATCAAAACCAATAGGGTACTTCCCGTTGACCTAGAATCATGAAATTTGGCAGGGAGCAGTGTCTTACAGCACAAGTAAAGGATAAAATCTGAAATAATCAGGTTCCCACAAAGCTAGACTTTTAAAATATTATTTTTAACAAAAACGATTTTTTACATTTTGTATCACGTACGGCATAACAACGCAACCGCGAGATGCCTGAAAGGACGGTTTTTTCTTAAAGCATCGATAGAAATATAATTTTAAAAAAAATAGCTTTGCGGGATGGTTTGGCTTAAGTTTGGTAGGCTATATAAAATATATGCCATACCACAAAATACTGAAGCAATTTTATTTTTCAGCTGGGCCTAGGCGTTCGTGGTCCGGGCTGTGGCATGCCATCCCGGTATTTAGATATGATGAGCTATTATCCCTGGATACACGATAGCATCTCTAAATTTGAAAGAATCACTATATCAAAAATCAACAAGCAAAAATATGTGTTACGAAGTAAGTTTTTTGTTGCGCGATACAAAAACATGATAATTGTAAGAAGTATGAATTTGGCTTTGATTATATACTTTCAAAGGTGTTTGGTATCATACAAGTGGTATAAACACTTGATTGGTCGTTGTAAGAGTATGTCCATTTAAAATATTGTACGTTCTTGGAAAAGATTCACTTATGTCAAATAAATTGTGACGCGATACATAAATATATGTAATCTTATTGAAATGAAACGTATTATTTCCGGTTGGTACAATAGCCGTGTCTAGGGATTGAAAGGCAAAGCTAAGTTTGTCATTTAACCTAGTGTGTTTTTAGTGCGGAACCCTCCGTGCGCGAGTCCAACTCGCACTTGGCCGATGTTTGCTGTTGCGTTGATTTTGCAGTTTTTGGGTGGCGTGTTTTTGGACTGCAAATTATTAATATTAATCGGTATTCAATTCAAGATGAATAAAGTATACTTCTGCCTACACAAAAATATATTAGAAAACATCATACTTCTTTTACGGTACGAAAAGAAGTGAATTTTCTTATGCCAACGTCATGCATGACAATAGTACGTCGATTCTTAACATTCCCCAAAATACGACTCAGTAAAACTGTGGTATTTCAGCTACAAATCTGTGTATTGGTACTTATGCATTTTATTGTACAATATAATATTTGAATATTAAAAGTTTATCTTATTTTGTTTTAGCTGGAGGAGGTACAGCCGTACAACGATTTGGTGCATGTGATTCTGAAGAGAAAATTAACTTAATTTATAGAGAAGTAGTTGTTCTACGTACAGACAATACGCAGTATCAGTTTTTAACATACAATGTAAGTTATTAATCATATTATTGGCTCAACAATAAATTAACTAGGTATATTACAGAAGTAGTAAGTAAGTAAGTAATTTATTCAGATATTATAAGTACAGTGTACAGTATACCAGCTTATTTAATACAATTTATTGAAGTAAATAGTATTTTGGCGAATAATTTTGAAGTAATACATGTATTTCTTAATTAGTAATAGTGTCGGTATACAGAAATATATTATTACCTCCCGTGCTAGAAGTATGTGTTTTAATGACATCAGAAGGACCGACCGTGATCACGAGCTGACCAACTCGTTCTTATATCATTAATAATATGTGCTTGGATCGCGTTGGATAAATTATTATTGTGTAGTTAAAATAGTGCTTATTAACGTATTAATAGGCGTGTCCACACTGTGAGCATGACAAGCAATCAATCAATTGGATGTACCTTAATTTAAACCTAATTATATTTATCTTATAGTAGGTATTTTACGGTTGGCAACCCCTGGTGTTGTAAGCGACCATAGGCTACGGTGACTATCAGGTTGGCCGTATGCTTGTTTGCCACCTTAGTCTACACTAATCTACACTAATATTATAAAGAGTAAAGATTTGTATTTTTGTGGGTTTGTATTGAATAGGCTCCGAAACTATTGGACTGATTTCAAAAATTCTTTCACCGTTAGAAAGCTACATTATCACTAAGTAACATAGGCTATATATTATACTAGCTGCCCGCCCCGGCTTTGCACGGTTAGACAAAATGTATTTGATAAATGTCTACCCGTGCGAAGCCGGGGTGGTCAGCTAGTGGTATATGAAACAAAAGTATAGGAATCTCAGCTTGAGCCTTACCAAACCCAAAAGACTTCGAAGTCTTCGTTACCACATTACAATAATCTTCATAGTCTTTATTTTCGTTAAATGTTTTTTTTTATTTTTAACTTTTAATGGTAAAAATTTTTCTTGTGTCGCGTTTTCTTTATTTCTTTCACATCGTAGAACTGATAACTTTTCTGGTTTCTGTTCGTAGATGACTATATTCGATAACATCGAGTACACCTGCTTGACGTTGGAAATTGTGAATGCTTCAGCGGTGTCTGAAATGAATATTAGGCACAGGTTACCCCGCATTGGCTACGGCAGACCTTGCTATAGATATCATGGTAAATAGTTGTATCAATTATAAAATTGCCCTTACGAAAACGTACTAAGAAAGACAAACATGTGTCTATCCCTCTGCCTGTCTGCTGGTCACACCAAGCCTGATTCTCTTGGTGACTGACCAATGAAGAGATTTCATATTAATGAACAACTTTTTTGGGAATCCAAGCTTCTTTGCTATTGTACAGTGAAATACCACTTTGATTACAGTATTGTGGTGGCCTTGTGGTTGAAACAACCGCCTGTCATCTGATGGGCCCAGGTTCAAATACCGGCCTGTACCAATGAGTTTTTCTAAGCTTAAGTACAGTGATTAATCACACCATGAGCATAACAGAGAGGTAGGGTGAATTGGGATCTGCCGTGGGTTTTCCCATTTATATTGGAGCCGCCCGATTGGGGACTGTACCTCCACCTTACAGAAAACTGCAGTGAAACAACACTCTGATGAAGTGCTCTGTTTCTGCGGTAAGTAAGGTTGCCAGTGATCCACTAGGATACAGTAGTAATGCTGCTGGCACAGTGAGTCCGCATCAACAACCGGGTTGGCAACTCGTTAGAGATATCCTTGGTATTGCTAGTGGCTATAGGCTACGGTGACTGCTTGCCATTAGGTGGGCCGTATGCTTGTGAGCCACTTTAGTGGTAAAAATAATTATAATTATTTGTGCCACTTTAGTGGTAAAAATAATTATAATTATAATGATTATATTATGTTGATTTGAAGAACTTTTCTTAACTTGAAATCATCAATTTACTTAGTAATTGCATCAAATTGCAGGTACCGTATTCGAGATATCCGTCTACATTATGTTTTCGGATAAGTGCATGTTTGAAATGTTCGCTTGGGGTACTGAAAGGAACATGACACTGATGGGTCTTCAGGAGTGGAAGTGGGAGGAAGGCACCTATTATGAAGACTTTACCCCACAGCCCGTGGAATACAGGTAAGTAAAATAACTTGTTTCAACACGCCTTTATAAATTTGCCAGATTTCTTTTAAACTGTCTGATTTGTTGAAATGTTTTCTGTTTTACAGGGGTCCGACTTACCAAACAGAATTTGGATATGAGCCAGTAGACGAATCGCTATGGGTACCTGAATTTGATTACTGGGTTTCGACGCCGAAACCAAACGATACAACTGAATTTACGATTCCGTACCAGGATCCAAATGGTAAATATTTTTCCCTTCAAGTAATCTATCCTTAGAGTATATATTCCTATAGGAACTCTAACCATTTATCAGACACAAGAATACCTGGAGCTGAAGGGATAATCCCTTGTAGGTACATTGCTTGTAACGTAATTTGGTTATGTACGAGGAACATGCGAAACTCCCATAATGGGACCATTTTGTCACAACTCTTACATCAGTCCGTATTTCTATACTCTTTTATTCTACAAAGATGGTAAAGAAGAATACATGTCTTACCTGACTATAAGCCAAATCACTACAGTGACGGCGGCTGAAAACCATTCGGTCGCCTATACAAAGCGAACTGCAGCCACTGAGTACCATAATTACAATTTACGAAACCTACCCCTATCTCAATCTGGGTCAGACCTGTATCGACGGTCGGTACTTCGAATGAGGCTGGTGACGTACTTTCGCCGGATGAAATAGTGGTTTAGTAAACCAAGTGGCACACGGATTCTAAATAGTTATCGTGTCACAGTCATGAAATCAGCAGAAGGTCCAGCAAGAAATATACATCACCATCAGCATTATCGGCCTATTCTGTATATAGCTCGAGATCATTTGTGTGTGTTATTGGCTTGGAGAAGGATTAAGTTGCGAAAAGCCAGAGGCGAGGGCAGAGCAGAGGTCACGGGAGAGCAATTATTCTTCTAGAACAGTTACAGTAGTTAGTCGACAAAGATTTTATTATTATAGTGTAAGCACGTACCTAATATTATATTGGCTATAATTAGCATTTTAATAATACCTGCATGTGTGTTAACCAAATAGGACTTTGCACGTAAAGTCTCGACCATTTTATTTAAAAATCTATTCTATTTCTAATGCGGGCACGGCATCAGTTTTGAGCGGAAGTCCCATTCGCACTTGACCGTTAATAGTCTCGCTTCTGTCTGCTTATCTCGGGAACTAGATAAGCTATCGCCTTGAAATTTGGCACAGTGATTATTGTAGCTTACCAACATCTAACACAGAGTAAGAAGAAAGAACTTGTAAAATATACTTTAATAATAATGACAAAAGAACGTTCCTCGTAACGTAGGTTACCCCCCGTGTCTCCGTTTAAAAAGTGATAAATTTTAAGCCATAATATCCGCTGATATAATTAAAATTTTCAGGAATCATTACTTTTTATTGTATTTTAAAAAAGAAACAATCAATTAGGAAATGTCCGTACCTACATTAAACGTATTACCCTTTATCGGTTATACATAGGTAGTTCGAATCAAAAGCATGAAAAATAAATAACGATGCCTGCAGAGATTTTATAATGTTGTCAATACAAGTGCATTGCTGAATCTTCCTTGTCTGGTGTCTCGGAAGATTATTTTTACCAAACCAGTAATTTTGGACGATCATTAGTGTTTAATACAGTTTGATAGATTTTTGGATTTTCTATCGATTTGTCTAGATTAGAAGCCAATCGGAAGAACTTTTTGGTGTTTCATTAAAAATACAAAATAAAAAAAGATATAATAATTTTAATTGAAATTTTAAACTTCGAGCAGCTCTGCTGAACAATTGGCCAAATGGCGCTTCATTTGTTTTTACTTTCCACCGTCGATATACTTATGTCACACGGCTTTGGAATGAACCACCTTTGCTACGTGGCAACTGGCTTATTATCATTATTTTCATGAAATAATTTCTATGAACGTTTTTTAACTTTTTTAGGAAGTACCTAAGTAGATGGTAGAACATATTTTTTGTCAATAATGGTACAAGTATCACTTTCACTGCTCAGGCTACTACGTAACAAGAAGGGTAATACGGGTGGTTTTCCATAAGTAGAAATTTATAAAGACGCAGAAGGAAAAATGTAATCAATTCTTACTTTTGTTACAGCCACTGGTATAGAATTTCCGAAAGGTGGAGGTGCAGAAACGATGTTGATAAATCCTGAACCCATTGAGCCTGCAGAACCTTGGTGGTACCCGCTGAACATCAGTTACTCTGTCTTTCCCACCACGACTACAACAACTACTACCACTACGACCACAACAACAACTACTCCGAAGCCTCCATAAATCTTCTTTCTCTGTCTGCCAAGCCAACTGCTATGATATAGATAGTTATATTAATGATTATTTAATAGTTAAAATGAGAAGGCATATAATTTACAGATACACCCCTTTGCATGAATGGTCTTACAACAAAATTATTATCAAACCTAATGCTATATATACAAAAAAGCGATATTATATAGTAGTTGGGCTGTTTTATTATTTAAATTCAATAAATATTATAGCAACTTAAATGACAGTAACCTTGATAGACGTTCGATAAGCATTGTCAATTACAAGGTATTGATCGACGTCGAAATTAGGAATTATTGTGTCTGTATTTTTATAAGTGTCGATACCTAAAGAAATACCGACCTTATTGTTTTACTGAGTTATGTTTTGTTTCTTATTCAAGAAGCTTAAGCAAGAGTTGCTGGTTGCATTTTCTTGGGACTGACGAATCACTATTTGTGAAAACTAATGGATGCCATCCTATATTATGATATAATACAGTATGTAAAGGTTTACATGTTTGTTTGCTCTCAACTACAATTAAAGGGCACAATTTATATTTGAACGTTGTTTTTTATTTCCTACCTATTCTTTGGTATGAGTAAGAGATTCTACTACTAAGGCTATAGATGTCTGTCAGTTCTGTCGGACCATACAAATCCTGTAGTAGCTCGTATCTTTTGAACCAGTAAACGGTTAAAATTTTCAGTTAGAAAGTCTGATGAATATGGTGGATATAATATCTTAATTTAACGGTATCGAAATATCAGTGATATAAACAAGAAATGGCCAAAGGCTCAAAAATAAAGTGAACTTGATATTAAAATAATCACTGTTCACAACCAACGTTAACTTGTATTCCAAAATAATATTAATCCATAATAGCGTCGCGTTTATCACTTGTACCTCTCTTGTCTCGCAATTGGCTCACAATTGAATGTCAGTCGGCTGCCCTTTGGAACCCTCAGGACAGAGACATGTCATTCCTCAGGAACATCATGGGACATAATGGAAACTGGAAACTAATCTCGAACGTCGTAGGCGTGTCACGAACAGGTACACTTCGTAGTAAAGATTTTTGATAAAAGGCGTTATATTGTTCTTGACGCCAATATCTCAGGTTAGATTATAATTTTACATAGTATTTTGCTTAGAACACTAATCATTTTACAAATTAAAAGTAACCTAAGTACCGCGTTGTAGTATCAGTTATCTACCAGTGAAAGTTCCATTCAAATCGGTCCAACCATTCGGATTAAGTTCATAATTTCATTGCCTTTGTTTGATGCGCGGAACTCTAAATATTTTTACATAGTAAAAGTAGCCTTGTACGAATTATAGCAACAGCTACCTGCCAGTGAAAGCACAACCATTTGGATGTTATTCACAATTTTAATGGATTTTATTTGTTGCGCGGAACCATTTACCAGGAGATTCGGAGATTACCCCAAACAAACAAAAAGACAGACAGACAGAGAGACAAAAAAAATTAATTAGAAGCGTGTTTACTTTCATATGCATTTTGTAACAAGCTGTTATTTTAACATTACTACACTTCAATTTTATTTATCTTTATAGATTGTTTTTGTCTTTAGTGTTTACTGCTTTTTTTTTTCATATGCTTTCAATTTATTTGTATACATAGATCTTTGATTAGACATAGATATACGGACTGCAACTTTGCTTGTAAATATATAACTTTCATATTCATAAGACAATACCTACTAATAACAAGCCACAAAATTACGCCTATAGGTAGGTAGATCGATTTAATATAGCGTAACCCTTGTGTTAGAGTTTAAGGATTTGGGCGCGACAAGCAAATATTACCGATATCAGACACCGAATCACGATTGTAACAAAGGCTTGTAATGTTATCTCTGCTTCGTATATTTTAAAGATTATTTTACTATGCATGTAATGTGGAGTGTTAGGTCCTTTTAATGTTCAAATGTGCCAATGTGATAAGCGCAAGAGACGGGTCATAGAACTTTGCAGGGCTTGGATGTCAGAAAGAGACAGAATATTTTTTTCTTTTCTGAATTTAAATGAGCTAAAATGAACTTAAGTAGGTACCTAGGTACCAAACAGGTAGGCATGTTTAACTAAGTTTTCAATTCAGGAATCGTTTCATTTCATTTTACACAAACTTTAGAATTGTAAGTTGCAATGCATTTTTTTACCCTACGCTTTTTAGAAGTTTACAAAGCGCATTCCAAGGTTGCGTAGGAAGGAAGAGGTTGGCTGCATGTGAAGTGCAAAGTAGGGTAGTGATGTATCGAATATATTTTTTTAAAATGCCGATACTAACATCGCCCATCGCCATATTCCGTTTTCGATATTATATTTTATAGCCGTGGTGGCCTTGTGGTTGAAGCAACGGCCTGTCATCTGATGGGCCCACGTTTGAATCCCGGCCTGTACCAATAAGTTTTTCTAAGCTTAAGTACAGTGATTAATCACACCATGTGCTTTTAAAACGAGAGGTAGAGCGTTTTGGGATTTCCCGTGGGTTATCCCATTTAAATTGGAGCCGCCCGACTGGGGACTGTACCTCCGCCTTACAGAAGACCGCAATGAAATAACACTACTTGAAGTAGTGTTGTGTTTCTGCGGTAAGTAAGGTTGCCAGTGCTCCACGAGGATACGCTGGGCTAGTAGTATTGTTGCTAGCACAGTGAGTCCTCATCAACAACAGGATTGGCAACTCGTTACTGATATCCCTGGTATTGCTAGCGGCTATAGGCTACGTTAACTGCTTAACGTCAGGTGGGCCGTATGCTTGTGTGCCACTTTAGTGGTATGAAAAAAATAATCGCGAATGAATTTGGTACCATCTATGGTTTTATTTTGGCAGCTTCCTTAGCGCGCGAGTCACATGCACACATTTGTCATTATTAGCATCTAATTCCGAACATTATCTAGCCGATCCGTAGAAAGCCAATTGATGTTATATATTTTAATTAACGAAAGATCGTTACCAGAAATACGATAATTTTGAGGTTACACAGTGTTTCGTGATTATTTTATTAAGATAATTAAAGTTAAAAAATAATTAAATTAAAGTTTTGTAGTATATATTATATAAGAAAATAATAATTCCTTGTTTGATTCACCTTTTTGGTATTGACATCTGATTTATTTTTCCGACGTTCATATTCGCAAAACATCCGCGTAAAAATTTACGCATGCGAATACGAATACGAATGTCAAGAAATATGCGAATATTCGCGAATTTGAATGCGAATGCGAATATTCGTTACATCACTAGTAGGGACACGGTTTGTCCGACGAAGGAGTGAGGAGCAAGCAGCAACCGAGCGCGGCGCCTGGCTCATAACATGGTTGGCACTTGGCAGGCAGTTCATTTCATTCGCGATCCGGCAGTGGTGTAGCGCGGTTGACGCCTGCGCGCGCTCGGTCTCGAACAAAACTTTTCATCATACGAGATCTCTACCGGAGCACAATGAGGCCCGGAGGGGTCCCGATTCTCCTTTTCTTCCTCGGCACCGTGATGGCGCAGGTTAGTTATATGTTTGTTTTTTTTCCATGATCAGGTTCTTACCAGATAACAACAACTGCCTCGGCACACTGAAAAAAAGTTTTTGGAAGTACAATCCTGCAATTTAGTTCAGCTACATTTAATATGTAGATAATTCTGTTGTTGTTGCCGATGTTGCCTAACAAAACTTGTTTGCATAGGCACTGAAGTCGAGAATAATAGTTAAGTACTTCTAAGATATTCGAGCCGGTTTTCTGCAACAACTGAACATAATCATTACAAGTTTATATTGTTCTTCTGATGGGTTTATCTATGTTATAATTTAGAAGTATGTATAAAATATTGATTAAGCAAACGGTAGAGTGTCTATTGTTATGTTTTCATAAGTTTGGAGTGTTGAGTAGGTAGGAATATATTATTGTTTTAATTCATATACATCTATAGTACTGTAATATTCATCAAATTAGATTCTGAATGCAGGTAACTTTGATAAAGGGAACCTAACCTAAGTAGTTCCTACCTGCCTAGATCCTAGCCAAAAAATATGAAGGCTCACGGGTAGGTATGCCGTAGAGGTAAAAAAACTAAACACCTCTCCTCATTCCTCTTTATTCGGTGGAATGGTTTGATTGACATGGTTTTGAAATTAACAATGCTATAATTCTATTTTATTGTGTTTACCAGACAGACTTAAATATAACTTACAAAACAGTATTTTTACAACTGTTTAATATAATTAGCATTATTTATTTATATATGTATTAGGGTTGCAGTATTTAAATACATGTAATTTCACGTGCGGTACCGGCAATGATTCAATTTTCTTCTACCTCCCTACTCACTTATAGAAGAAAAACAAAAAACAATGTAGTTTTTAAAGTACAACCTAGATAACAATTATTAATAAGAACTGTAACATAATATATGAATAAAGCCAACCCTTTGCTATGCCCATAAGAGAATTCGTTAAGGCTGAGTTAACGTTAACTTTATATCACAGAATATGGCGATTTTATGAATCTGCCATGTTCACGCGATCCACTCACAATTTTTATGCTGTAAATTGCAACTAGCTCACAGATACCTTTTGATGTGTTCCCTCTATTACTCCGAAGATTATTAACTAGAGAAGTAAAATTATCAAACATACAATAAAAATACTAACTAAAACTATGGAGCTTCCAAGCAAGCATGCGATGAAAGCAGGTAGCTGTGGCAAACATTCATCATTTATAGTTAGAACTATCCATTGTAAATCGTTAGAAAACACACACAGTCGCTCCACCGACTTAAGAATTCTATGAGTTTGGGGTTGTCTACAAATTAAAATCCTCTACATCGAATCAAATGGACCAGGCTGGTATTCCCTTCAATGCTCAGAACTGAACGTCACCGTCGTTAGAATTATTGACACCAAGCATATTCATATTCATTTTCATTAATATTGTCTTGAAATGTTGTCATTATGGATCCAACGATCATTAGACAACATATTAGAATTGGTGTTGTTTCGTAATGGGTCTACGTGGCAGACACGAAGCCCAGATCTCTCGAAATAAAGTAGTCTGACTGTATTGGTATCCAGGATTTACTATGAATATAATAATATGATTTGATCTGAATAAAGTGTGATATATGTACACTCAATGTAATGCAGTGTTTGTTAGTCACATAAATTATAATTAAAGTTTAAAACGATCTTGGAGATGCAAACTGATGCACCATTATAATATTGGTCTCAATTTGTTATGATGCTCTCGTCTCTTCGATTCATATTGAAGTCAAGTTAATAATTGACGACCTTGATCAGCGATATTAAAAGTAAAGTTATTTTACGTCAATGGCATATTTATTATGCACTGGTTGTAGATTGGAGCACAAAAGTAAACCAAATTCCGTACATACCGTTGTGCTCCAGGTACTTTTCCTATAAAGAACTGTGATAACGTTATAAAACCTTGTAATGTCAACTAATTAAGTATTTTGTGGCGTAGAAATACAATTTGTAAGCGATGCTAAGTAAGAAAGAAGCACTGCCCTAGTCAGGTAGCTCCAATTCCGAATAGGAACTCTCCTACCTACCTCTACAAGATTCTGTTCGTTTAGTTAGCACCAGTACTGCCAATTTTGGATTACGTAGAGTGCCAATGTCAAAGGTAAAGCTGACACACGCATGACAACATTATACCCCAAAATTGTGCGTTATACTGGGGGTCTACAATGAAACATAAACGAGGCTTTCTTTTGACGGATCGGCGTTTTTCTTACTACGTACTGCGATCATCGAATTTAAAACTAACATGTTTCAAATCCGAAGATCACAGTTTGACATTAAGGCAGGAGGTCTACAATGAAAAACAAACATCGATTGTTCGGACCAAAACAAAGGATCACCGGTTCGTGGTAAGAATAACGCCGAGTCGTCAAAATAAAAAATCATTGATTAAGTTTAGGCCTTAACAAGGCACTTCATGAAGGTCTAATTTACCACCGGTTCGAAAAAAAGGCCATATGAGATGAACCGACGAACTCAGTGCTCTGTCTTTTTTCATGTAACAATCATGATATAACAATGTTTAACAAAATTCTTCTAGACATAAGTACACAGGCATTTACAAATTTCAGAATAAAAGCTACCAAATTTGTTTTGCATTTAGTACTTCTCAGACTAATTACAATTTTATTTTCGAGTATAATAATGCCATTACTCATGAGAGATACATAGAGATACATATATCATGATATACGGGATCTTACTTCCCTCCTCAATAAACGTTAATAAAATTAAATAAATTATAAGAAATATAATCATAAAAATACCGTTCAAATGTAGGCTACTTGACTTCCCGTTGCCAAGAAGCTTTATAATAATATATCGAGGGGTCAAGAATGCAGTGTTAATAACTTTGTATGTGATAACGTTGGCTCGATTTATCGAATACCTGATAAGGGTGCGGCCATAATAATTTTATTGCGCTTATTGTAAATACTTGTTAATTCTTGGTCTGTTCGTAGATCTACGCGGCTGCCGAGATTGTTCCTAGTCGTATTGGATCTCAGGCATTTTAGGGAATTCAGCGCTATTACATTATGTATGACGTTGTTTATAGTAAATTACTTAATAATACAGTGCCTTTTGATCTCACATGCAGAAATAATGCACCGTCAGGCGTCCTTACGCCTATACCTTAGTATAATATGCGCAATTTACAAAGTACTTAATTGCATAGGATATGATATGGGACGTTCTTATAATTCCTAGGAAAGGTGTTTGTCTTATGTACGACAAAAGAAGTCACAGACGACCTTTAGTTACTTCTTACCAAAAAACCTTTACCAAAGAATTTAATAAATAAAAGTAATGATATTTGAATATGTCAGATATAATAATTGCCAGTTGTATATCATTCGTCTGTAAGCATGTATATGTAGCCTAGCATATTAAACTGGTGACCGGCGAAGATTGTGATGAACTGAGGTTATCCTAGTGTTATCACACATTTCGCCTGATCCTATTTCTGTGTCTTCGTTCCAGATAATATATAAAAAAATATTTAACATTTTGTGTTTTTGTGTGATTTTTCGAGTTCGGTTATCTGTTCAGTTTATCACCAGTGACCCAAACCCGCGATGCCTTGCACAATACTTATTGTTGATAACGGTGCCAATTTGCTTATTAAAACAATTATGACATTAATTTATTTACTAAATTACAGCTCCATAAATTTTACAAAGAACAGAGTCCCATCAAAGCCTGACAAAAACAGTATGTTTTTACGAATCCAAAAGAGTAGAAGTACTCCTCTCTGACTTCTTCGCTTCTTACAGAAACACATTGAAGATCAAATCCTGTAATTGAATAAAGCCAATATTTATTTTTAATGGCATTCAGGCGGTAAGTTAAATTTATAATTTCCCGACTTTTGACCGAGAAGGGTAGATCGGCATGCAATCTTAATGTTTTCGTGATACAAAGTTTGTAAATCTTCATCCTGTCTTTCTGACTATCCATTATCGTGGCAAATTTCCCCGAAATCAATTGGACGTCACAGTTCGGCAAACATTTAGTTACGAATGATTATTTAAATAAGGAAAAACTAATATGTATGTCACTTGTTTGGCGCCAATTTGTTTTTAGATATTATGTTGTGTTATGTCTTGTGTATATTGTGTTATGCGATGAGAATGAGAGGCTGATAACACGATGATAACGTGCACGACCCACATAAACTTTCAACGTTGCTTAACTCTGATGCAGCGGAACTACCAACTACCCATAAACTAATGGGGTCTAATTAAGAAGGTCCATATAAAGTCATGTTTAAAAGTTCATATTAATTTGTAGTTTTTTATAGGTAGGTAGGTACTTAGTCCACTTAAATATATATCTACAGGCACAACATAAGAGGTTATTCATTTCTAGTAATAAAATAAGTTGCAGTTCATAAGTGCCTTATTAGGGCCTAAACTAATTTTGATTTTAGTTGCACTGGTTTTGCTAATTCCATTTAAAAGCAATTCTGATCTGACATAGGCTTATATGAACGAAATAGCTTCTGCCCGCATCTTCGTCTGCGTTGAGCTTAGAATCCCAGATGAACCTAACATTTTCCCGGGATAAAAAGTATTCTATGTGTTAATTCAGGTTATTAACTATACATGTGCCATACAAATCCGTTGAACCGTTTTTACGTGATTGAGCAGCCAAACATCCATACATCCATACATCCATACATCCATACATCCATACATCTATTCTTACAACCTTTCACATTCATAATATTAGTAGGATTAGCAGACTACCAACATTTACAAAACTGTCACGATCAGGAGATTGAAATAGCAACTCAGGACCCTAGAGTAAACTAAGCCACAATATAAGATGTACTAGTAGACTACCCATTCAACCAGTAGAATATGTTACGAAGGCCAGACCGACAGATCCGGTCATCCAACAAATTTATTGACACTGTTGTTGATGCGATCATGTAGCGCTAACTTTAGCTGGAATTTGATTTGAATATCGGTCATTTTTAATGTAGTAGTAAGGATCTATTTGATTTCACATACATAAGTATTAAGAGTATTCAACTTACGAACACATTGCAGGTACATAAATATAAAACAATAATGGAGACTTAATTACTCAAAACTAGCTGATTTGGCGAACTTCGTCCCGCCTGATAGTCAATGAATGTGCATACTTAAGATTTTAAAATGATTACTTTTTCTTTTATTAGTACACATACTAATCTAATATATAAAATTCTCGTGTCACAGTTTTCATTGCCATACTCCTCCGAAACGGCTTGACCGATTTTGATGTTTTTTTTTGTGCTTATCCGGTATCTATGAGAATTGGCCAACATCTATTTTTCACCCCCCTAAATGTGAAGGTAGTCATTTATCTAATATTTTTTCCACCCGTGCGAAGCCGGGGCGGGCAGCTAGTAATATATAATTGGAAAATATGTGCATTTGAGCCATCTCTGTTAGTTAAAGATCTGTGTCTAGTTTTCACAGACAATAGTGGATTGGGAATGTTACTTTGTACTTTGACACTTGCGTAATGATTTTTTGTGTCATCTCGCTATTAAAACACACAAGTTTTGAGAGACCTTGTGTGGTGTGTACGTAAACAGTCGCGAATCATGACCGAATATAAGTAATTACTTGTGCACATAACTCCTACGTCATCTTTTTTACCTAGTTATAATCACTTGGTAACAGGTGGTAAATTTTGGTGCCGTCTTTTATTCAAAGAAATGTATTTTTACTACGGTTATAGGATATATAGGGCTGTACTAATTTTACAAGATGTAACATTAAATTAATATTTATAAAACATTTGCAGCTACAATATCTTTAGAATATATTTTTTTGTAGTGACTTCCAATTTTGAGCAACTATAGATTCCGCACAATCATCTAGCTATCAAATTAACTGTGCGTGTATTGACAATCGGAATAGAAGCGTTATAAAAGGTAGAACTGCATTTCTCAAGAAGTGGTATTATAAAATTAAAAGAATAAATATCTTTTAATTACCATAAATAATACCACCAGTTCCATCGAAGACTAACAATAAACCTCAACACCGTTTGAAAGATCACCAAGAAAGTTGGCATATCTCGGTGTCTTTTTATGAGGAAGGTTTTATGCTATTTTACTTTAGGAACATTTCTGACAGAAAACTTACGCGAGCGCAGTCGCCTACCAACTGGAAAACTGAAATAGAGTGAGATTCACGACATAACATTTAAATCGAAACTTGGTGCACGTTAACGGTATACTGATTTTTTTCGGAACATTTTATATTAACAAGTGACCGAGGGCCCTATAAATAGCCCTGAGTATTCCGCTATGTTCTCGTTCAAAACCAGTTTGACATCGACTCGAGGGTTGTAGATTGTCCTGTGTGAGAGTAATACACTACTGACACGACTGGCAGTGGACTGAGCCAAGCTTGAACGAAAACTGCAATGTAGGAATGCGCTACGTCTCCCTTCTTCTGAGTCACACATGAAATCTGAATAAATGAATCAAATTAAGGCTGTCTGTGTTTTAGATATATAGGCATTTTAATTTACGTGGTTACATGAGCGTTATCAAAATCCGTCTGTTTGTTCGTCCAGTCTACTCTGCGAAAGAACTGAACTGATTGTTACGGGACCTTTTTAAGAGTAATCTAGATAGATAGATAGATAACTCTTTATTGTACATCAAAATCAATAACTGAAAAACATAAAATACATTATAAATCGGTACATTTGGCGGATCTAGGTTACTTTTCACCCTATAAAACAACGGGTTCACACGGTATTACAATGACAGATTTAGCGACCAGGTAGCGTGCAACAGCAAGTCGATACGATAGATAAATAGATAAATATTTCCGCGCTGTAGCAGCATGACGTAGAGATTTTATTGATGGGCATTAGGTTTTTTTTCCAAGGACCTGAGTTTGCACGCTGTACAATATTCTTACTAGTTTTTCGTACCTTAGGGTTTAATATTTATTACGCTTTTAAAACTTTACATAATTTGATTTGTTTCAAAATTCTATAAGCGAAGCTTTATATAGATTCTGAGAATAATAATACCACTAGTTTAACCATTTTTTTTCAACTAGATGTTGTCATTTGTAATTCCACCCCAGGACCTTTCATCGAAAAGAAGCTCGTTATTGAGACCGTAGTTCATAATTCTTCTTTATCCAGTAATTAACTACGATGAACCCTTCAAACCTGAACCGTTAATAAATGTACATTACTGCTTGATAGCTAAATATCTAGCACTACGGTGGTACCCACCAAACCGGCCTCTTCACAATAGACGAGTATTAAGAATTAGTCACAAGTGCGTGTCTGACTAGGAAGTAAAGAGGTGTCCCAGGGATTTGAAGTTCAATATTTCTAAACGCGCTGACCCAATGCATCTCATATGTAATAGGTATATTCAATCACAAGCTGCCAGTCATTGCTCCACATTCACTGAGGATAAGATTAGATTACCCACGCGTACGATGTTTGCACTGACGTACATACTTCCGATTACTCTAAATTTGCCTCTTTTCAACTTAATTTGCGAGTTTTGCGACTCCCTTTTCACAATAAGACAAACTATATTATTTCCATTGCAGTCAGCTGACAAATATCAATAAGTACGTAGCTTTATATCAAAATACTCATTAATATTGTGTTACTGTCTTTAATGTTAAACAATTAGAAGTGTTTTTTATAAAGACAACAGGTCTTATCAATTACCCACTGCAATTATTCCCTATAATACTGAACACCGCAGATTCGTTCCTTTAGTTTTAGTACTATCTTCCATTGTTCTCAATTTCTTTCATTTTGTTCTATAACCACATCACATATTTCTTAAATACCTACTTGGTTTTACATACATCATGCTCTTTTTCCAGAATTCACTATTTAAGTCGAATTTGCTTGCCTGATCTATTCCTTCATTTACATACGTCATGTTTTGACCAATAAAAATCACCCACTTACAATTTATTTACGCTTATATACGCATCAATCGAATATAATTCAGTATGAAACGCTTTCAATTAACGGTAGTCATTTAAATAGCCGATCTAAATGAAAAATGTTCGCTCTCTTAATTTGATGCTGTTCTTCAATTTATGTCAATCTGTATTATTACCATGATTTAAAAACGATTATTTATTATGCACATTGACTTCCAAAAGTCTTTGCTCGTATGTGTGATGGATAAAGCGTGATGTAAAAATTTTCATACCTCTACCAAACGGCAGAACAATTCGTAATGAGAAATATGCGCGGAATTTTGTTCGCCAATTTCTATGGGACAATATTACCTATTGTCTTAAAAGCTTTTAGTGGTGAACTTGCAAGTTTTACTGTGCACACGATTGATTCCCGTGCAGATCAAAAGTAAATGTATGACCTGCAGATGATTTAATACGCGTTTGCATGTGTCTTAAACCGCAAAGATTATCCAGGGAAACCTACCAGTACAGAATGTCAGACTTAGGACAAACATTTATAGATACTCTTACGATATTGATACGCGTAATATTTGGTTGAAAAAGCGCAGAAAAATATCTATGGGTTATTTAGGAATAATATTTATTACTAAAAATATTAAGTTATTTCTTTCCAGGATGATTTGTTGGAAATAAATAAAACGTTTCAGAAAACTGTGGCGGTAGCAGGAACATTTTTGACTACGTAAGCGAATACGTAACTCGCGGAATGTCATAATTGTCATAAAAATTTTTAGTTCCACTTTTCACCGCCGCAGCAGTGAAATTGATTCATGCTCGTGCTACTTGTTATATAAATTTACTAGCTGTGCCCGTGACTTCGTACGCGTGGAATTAATATTGTTGACAATTTCATTTGCACCGTAAAATAATTACATAAAAAAAACCGGCCAAGTGCGAGTCGGACTCGCGCACCGAGGGTTCCCTACACAATTGTAGGTAAGGTTAAAAGTGGGTGAACTTCAAATGAGATCATTATTCGTCGGTGACTCTCAACAGCGCGATTCAGCAATATTTTTTAGTAAATTCGCATTATAAAAAAACCAACTACATATTTACGGTTTTCCGATTTTATCCTTTACTTGTGTTGTAAGACCCTGCTTTCTTTCAAATTTCATGGTTCTAGGTTAACGGTAAGTACCCTGTAGGTTTTGATTTCCTTGTGAAATCGCAAAATATGCGAAATTTTGCGACATAAACGGTAATATCTTTTCTTCATATTGGCTTACAGGTTTGACGATTTCATAGCCGAAAGGGACCACAGACCCGGGTATTTCATATTAATTTCAACTTGATAGCTCCACGGGTTCTTGAGATAAAAATTATTGACAGACAGACGTACAACATAGTGATCTTATAAGGGTTCAATTTTTCCTTTTAAGGAACGAAGCCCTAAAAACTATGCCTAAGTTATGCTTATAGCATCACCTTTCAGTGAAAGTCCTGTTCAAATAATTCCCTTTAATTAATGTTGTTCACAATTTTTTGTTTTTTTATTTTTTCTGCGGAACCCTAATTATTTTTCCAAAATTGAATTATCCAATGTTATGCATAGTAAACAGACACTTAAATTTTATTTATGTGTATAGATTTTCCAAGTCTGGTTGTAAGTCGCCTCCGTGAGTTCCCAGGCCTATACTATAAACTTCGTTTTCTAAATTAAGTTTAAAATCAATCCAATCTAAGCCCTTTTGCTCTAGCTTAGGTACCTTCCTATCTATTTTTACTTTATTTTCCTGCCCATTGAGTTTGTTCCTACTACGTTAATAGAATCTAGCTCGAGTATAGTTCAGGCTTAATTCCGGTAGAGTACGTGCACGTTACTCTAAACTGAACTTTCTTGTTAAACAAAACGTTTCCGTCAGACAAAATACACATAATAAAGATATGATTAATCCGATCACGAACTATGAAAAATAACGTGAGCTAACCTGCTTATATTAAAAACCAAATAAAATGTTAGACATAACTAACCAAATTTACAAGTGTATTATTTTATGAAGCATAAATAAAATCAAACCTTATTAATTTGCAATCTTCTATATCCACAGAATAAAATACATATATGATTGTTGTAAATAATAATAGTCTTTGATCTTTATTCAAGCTTCCCATATCTACTTAAATGTACTTTTTCACCGATTTGGTTAGGCAATCGAGCTCGATCCATCTGATCATGATAGTTACATGATCAGATGTGTACCATTTTATTATTTGTTTTTATAGCGGCAACAGAAATACATATTCTATGAAAATTTCTACTGTCTATTACGGATCATGAGATATAGACCGCTGACAGACTGATGGACGGATGGACGGACGGACGAACAGCGAAGTCTTAGTAATAGGGTTCCGTTGATTACCCTTTCGGGTACGGAACCCTAGAAATGGTATTTTCTTCATTCTTTACAATGTTCCAACTTCTCGTGTAAATTGTTTCAGCCATTTCCAAGTAAGTTTTGTGTTTTTGTTTTAAGGGCTGTAGTTAGTAGAACCAGCCTAAATGTTTAGCTTTGTATTGTGACCATCTTAAATGTAATGTAAAGTGTTTAGGTAACATATAGATGTTATAAACATGAAGCACAATTACGTTCCCTAGTTAAGTAAATTGAGCCACCTTGTTAGGTAGCACTATTGAATTAAAACTCGATACTAGCTCCTGTGGCAACCATGCAGTTATTGACGTCATAGTATCGTGCGCATTTATGAAGTGCGATATTATCAGATCTTGCTTTCAGGCATCGGTCGATATTTCAACAATCGATTGACTACCAAAATATAATATTTAAAACTTGAATAATGCAAAAGAAGAGAGTGAAGAGAAATTACATTTAATTGGAATAATACCTACTATTTGTACGTCGCTTATTATCTACTCTGGGCTACTATTAATTTTAACTAACTCAAATTTTAATTAATTTAAATGAGCGTTCGATTGCCACTGGACCCATTTTAAACCACTTTTATTCTAATGTATATGCGAATTAAGGGCTAACATAGTTCCAGTTACAAACGATAATAGTTAAAGAGGAACATATAACTAATTCGTTAAATTTTTTTATATAGGACTAAGGTGGCACACAAGAATACGGCCCACTTGATGGCAAGCAGTCACCGTAGCCTATAGCCGCTAGCAATACCAGGGATAACGCTAACGAGAACACTAACACTAACTAGTAGTACACTAATGCACTAAGTGTGCAGCGTATCCTCGTGGAGCACTGGCAACCTTACTTACCGCAGAAACACAACACTAAATCAAAGTAGTGTTATTTCACTGCGATCTTCTGTAAGGTGGAGGTACATACCCCAGTCGGATGGCTCCAATATAATGGGAAACCCACGGGAGATCCCAATTCGGCCTACCTCTCTTTTTGTAAGCTCATGGTGTGATTAATCACTGTACTTAAGCTTAGAAAATCTCATTGGTTCAGGCCCAGGTTTGAACCTGGGCCCATCAGATGACAGGACGTTGCTTTAATGACAAGGCCACCACTGCTATAATAAAAGTAGCCTATATTACGCCCAGTAAAATCAATTATATGCCAGTGAAAATCCCGTTCAAATCGGTCCAGCCGTTTCGAAGATTACCTGAAACAAACCGGCAAGGGGACATAAACATTTTTTTTTTATCATCAGGATCGTCTGTACTTTCATAGGCATTCCCCCTCAAAAAAAATTATTAAATCCAAGGTGGCTTTTGGGGCGGCAGTTCCGGTCCCAAAAGCCCCCAAAAGGCATTTAGTATAAAGCTGTTATTTTGACATTACAAACAGACGAGACGCTTAAATTTTATTTATTTGTGTAGATTACTACTACTTTTTACGATGTAATCACTGCATGACTTACCTATTTTAATGTCTGCCGATGTGGCGTGAATCCGAGACGACCGGTCACACGTGTTTTTATTATTATCACAACTAGTAATTTTGCTGCTGGTATTATCGCCTTCTGTTAAACAATTGAGTTGCCTCGTTAACGCCCTCCTTAAAAGCTATGCTAATTTTACTAACATTTCACGTAACATGCATAAAATCACACCGGCATACTTTTTTCAGTCAAAAGAATTGTGAGGCGTTTCGTGTTCCGGCACAGATTTTTATGATGATGGTCAGTGGAGTCATACTTTCCGAATCAGGCTGGATTCTAGTATGCCCTACATAAGTGATCTCCGCTATACCTAAATAGTTTTGGTACGAAAAGATCCTAATATCTGACAGTAATTATTTTACATACAGAAAATCTGAGTTTGGTATTTGCTTACGTAGCAAACAAATTAATTTGATGAATTAATTGCTTTGAACATAACTGGCCATATCCATAAAATGTTTAAAAATATTTAAAAGTCATGGCTCAGAGTAGTTAATATACTACGTACAAGTCATGGTAAGTCCTTATTCTAAGCTGTCATGCATATAATCAAAGCGTAGCGGTTGTATTCTCTTGGATCAAAGGCTGTCATGGTCTAAATACTTTAGTGTGTTGTCAAAAATAGTAGGTAATATGGTTACTAACTTTGATTATATACTTGTTACTAAATAGCAAGTGCGTACCTAAACTAATTTAAGAAATCATAACAATCAAGGGGTCTCAGAGCCGATTCCACTGTATTATTTCATACTTGGTTACAAAGTTATATGGTTCGGATGTGACTGCTAAAACGGTTTTAATCTTGACCTAGAGGCGGGAAACATTTTCAACTTCTTCATAAAATGCACTGCATACTTGGGACATAGTTCAGATTATAATAATATTACTATGTAACTGTTTTTATATAATTGTGTTCTGTTTTTTGTGCCTAATAAATAAATAGATGTAATAACGTGGGTGAAAACACAGATTTTACCATGTAATATATAAATCATCACCATATATATGTCAAGTATATAATCAAAGATTGTATATGTACATTTATTAACAAAAAGTCTAAGTAATGTTTATTTTTTCACAATTTTATATTTTCTTAAAAATAAATAAATGACTTTAGTAGCTATAAAGATGTAACGCTTCTAGTTAACAGCAATGTCGCACCAAAGTATTCGCAAACTTCTGATGAAAACGGTCTGTAATATTTCCTCGATCGGGCGATACTTTAATCGTGGAGCTTATATGAAAAATTATGGTCTGAATTTAGTATGCTGGAGGGTGTCATAGTCGCTCCGAGACAAACCCGCTCGGATCGGAGGCTAATTGGGGAGGAGAGAGAGAAGAGGAGGGTTCGCATTCCTCGCTTCTTAGTATTCTGCACAGGCTGGCCGGCGAGTCTCTCGGTTCTTACATCAATCTCAATATGAAGAGATGACGGCGCAGCGGAAAACCTTACCAAGTACAAGAAACCCCTCTTAGCGCCGACCATAGCTTTGTTAACACGCCGGGATGACCGAGACATATTGATTGATCCATTACTGACGAAATGTACACGTACACATCACGTGCTTCGCTGATGTTCTTATTATAGTTACTCTTACATGATTTCAGAGCTGCGTACCCACTTTCGAACCTAATAAATAAAAGCAGTGTGGTTTTATGTAAGTGGTAGGAACTTACAATTCAACATTCGATTTTATTATCTTTCTTAACACATTATATTCTCGTAAAGGATATTATTTCTCATATATTTAATTAATAATTGCACGTATATCACATAGTATACATACATTATACTGTACTTATATCTAGAATACGCACCCTACTGCCCTACAGGCCCTACGCCTGTACGCCCTATGCATTTTTAGGAGATATGAAAGTAATTTAGCGTTGCTCATTTATTGTTTGAGTAATTTTATATGGACTTATTTGGTGATGGAATATAATTGCAAAATGACACAAAATCTAACTCCGAACAGGTAACATAGGCTATATATTAAACTAGCTGCCTGCCCCGGCTTCGCACGGGTAGACACAATATATTTAATAAATGTCTACCCGTGCGAAGCCGGGGCGGGCCGCTAGTTTTTAAATATATGGGTGATGAAGGCTGATATATACATATACATACAATGCGATTGTGAGTGAAAGAAGAAGCTGTGGAAGTCCAACTTTTTAGATCACAATTATCAAAGTACTCAATGATGGAAGGTGAAGAGTACTCGGATTCGTTGGGCATATATCATGCAAACATTTATTAATGTAAAAGTAGCAAAATAGATTAGTAAGTCAAGAGTAACATGACGCTTTATACTCATTGTATGCCCGGTGAGGAACCTGGCGTGATATAATGTATGTATGTATTTAGATAAATAGTATATATAGGTGTCGGTGATTGCTGTGCCATCCATTATGTTGTGCAGAAAACATTAAACATATTGCAATTATACAGGTTTCTCTATAAAAATATGTGTTAAAGTTATGAATAACTGAGTGTTATTGATTGTGATCTTCTGTAAGGTGCCCTACCTACCCTAGTTGACCACCTCCAATTTTGATTGGGAAATACCATTACACTCTGCTTAGTAAAACCGAGGTCATGAGTCTCATGGTGCTTATTGTTCTACGAGTGGACACGTATAATGTAAGGAACATTAATCCCCAAAATATGTTTTTATAATTAAATTACAACTTGCTAGAGCCATGGTGGCCTTGAGGTATGAAGCCGTGTCTGCTATTCTAGTGATGCAAAATCGATTTCCACCTGTCTGTACTCTGTACCGTTGAGTTTTTCTAACTTAAGTGCAGTGATTAGTCATACCGCGAGCTTTACGGTGACAACAACATCGTGAGGATTCTTCTGAGAAGAAATTCATGGACGTATGGTGCCTAAGAGACTGCGACAGACTCTCCGACTGTCACGTTGGCACCAAATTATCTTCCGTGAAAAGTGATAGTTGTAACACCTCTGCTACCTCTTTGATGACCCTTGTTGGAAGGCGTGAAGAAATAAATTAGAGCTGAAACTATTGTAGATACCCACTAGATGTGTGATGATTTATGTAATAGTTTATTTTTGTTTCACTGAATATGGGTTGTGTCGTGTGTGTTTATCCTTGAAGTTACGTTTATTAATAACAAATGAACTTGTAATCAAGGGTGGCTTAGCAAGGATATCTGGCGTGACAAGTATTCTAATATTGTACTTATTAAAGGCTTAGCTTAGTGTTTCAAGTGCGTTATTTGAATACTTAATTGTATGTTAGACACATTGTAATTATTCCCAAATAAAAATATTTCTACTAACAGACTCTAATTGACAGTTCTGTAAATATGGTCATTCAATTATAAACTGATGCTCATTCATGTAATTTAGAACTTTCATAGACACAACTGATGTAAAAAGTGCATATGTAGAGATTACATTTCCAGTACTTTGTGTGTAGGAAATTATCCAATCAGCAATGCAATTCGGGTAAAACAGCGCCTGTAATCGCTCGACCATTTTTTGATGAGAGATTTCAAAATGACTATGACACTATAAATGTAAGCGCGACAAATACATTTTCAAGATGCTATATAATACAATTTATTGGCTGTCTCGCTCGCACAACAGCACAGTTCTTTATACATTCGTAGATTGCTGGAAACAGCAGCATATTCCGTCAGTTGTTTTAGATATTCGCAAAGCTAATTCTACCAATACATGAATGATGTAATATCACTACATAGTATAAAACAAAGTCGCTTCCCGCTGTCTGTCTGTCCCTATGTATGCTTAGATCTTTAAAACTACGCAATATATATATTTGCAAAGAAGCAAAACATGAGGACATCGAATTTACAATTACAAAAATTATTATATTGGATCTTTGTAATTTACTACATAGGTAAACTAGAATCGTGACCAACTTACGTTGTGACGAATGTACAGCAACCCGCCCCAGGTAGGCATAAGATGGTTCATTTTCTCTAGTGTTATTACCCAGGGAGGAACATCGGAAATGCATCAGTTTGGACAAAACGCGCTAGTAGAGAGTCCTTTTAAAGATGGTACAGTCGTGCTCTCTCATGAAGTGGACTGGAATTCAGATAAACTACGTTGCTATCCAGCGTCGCAATGCTGCCAACTTTGATTATACATACATGTACTTGTCCTACCAACCTCCTCTGTACTATTTAATTAAGTAGGTATTTGTCTTATCTTTAAATAAGAAGTGGTATTATTGATTCTGGTAAATGTTATCCTTATTTACAGTTCAAATATATATTAGTAACAATATAAATTAAACATTCAAAATAATTACTTCATTACACTTGAGTTAACATGCGGTTGGATTTAAGCTATACACATCGTATTTGGACTCAAAACAAGACCGGAGGGGTTATATATCATACATTAATACATATGAAATGGCACTGAAGCTATATCTTTGTCATACATATTATTGTAGTGTTAAAATTCGCTGGCCGCAGATCCGCGGGATGCCGTCGATGAATAACAATGGAAGCGCAATCCGGGATAAGGCTTCATTCAGCGACACCGTCTGCCCATTACTCTATGAATTTATGTATGTCCACTTGGCAGAATGTTTGGGTTAAATTTAACGTTATTACACTACATATATTTAAGTTGACTGCCAGTCCCAGTTAAACTGTAATTTAAGTAACATGCTGATAAAAACCTTTTTTACGCGTAATTATCTTATAATATTTATCCTCAAGCGGCGGAAACTACGTAAAAATATAGGCAAAAGCCAAAATATTAGGTCCTTACATATGAAATTGGCGTTTTTCGTACTGGCCACTTTAATCACGAATTTCTCCTCTTTGGTAAGGAATTCCAAATTCAAATTTGTACAGCTATAGACTCATGTATTTGTGCTTCGATGATCGTCATTCATTTGTTTTTTTTCTTCTGTTTTTTTCTGTTTGCGTCACTCATTTTACAAAATGGAAAACCTTAAATATCGCATTATTTACGAGTACGAGTTCCGCCGTGGCACTAGTGCTGCGGAAACAACTCGAAGGGTGAATGATGTGTATGGCGGTCGTGTTGCAAAAGAAAACACAGTTCGTTTTTGGTTCCAACGTTTTCGTTCTGGAAATTTCGACCTGCAGAACAAGCCCCGTGGACGGCCTGAGACTCAAGTTGATAATGAAGAGTTGAAGGCTATTGTGGAAGCGGATCCATCGCAAACCACGTCCGAGTTAGCTGCAGGCTGCAATGTTAGTGATAAAACTGTTTTAATTCACTTGAAGCAAATTGGGAAGATTAAAAAGCTTGAAAGGTGGGTACCTCACGAATTGACTGAAACAAACCGGCAAACGCGCGTCGACTGCTGCGTTACATTACTAAACCGGCACAATAATGAAGGTATTTTAAACCGAATCATTACCTGTGATGAAAAATGGGTTCTTTACGATAATCGGAAGCGCTCAGCGCAATGGTTAGATCCTGGCCAGCCAGCCAAATCCTGCCCCAAGCGAAAATTAACCCCAAAAAAGTTACTTGTAAGCGTTTGGTGGACTAGTGCCGGTATTGTTCATTACAGTTTTTTCAAATCTGGCCAGACTATTACGGCTGATGTCTATTGTCAGGAATTGCAAACCATGATGGAAAAGCTAGCGGCTAAACAACCTAGGCTGGTCAATCGCTCCACGCCACTGCTGCTTCACGACAACGCTAGACCACACACCGCGCTACAGACGGCTACTAAATTAGAAGAGCTTCAATTGGAAAGTCTAAGACATCCTCCCTACTCCCCGGACCTTGCTCCAACAGATTACCATTTTTTTCGAAATTTGGATAACTTCTTGCAAGGGAAAAAATTCAACTCCGATGGGGCAGTCCAAATCGCCTTCAAAGATTTTATTGATTCCCGTCCGACTGGTTTTTTTAGTAAAGGGATCAATGAACTACCTATGAGATGGCAAAAGTGCATAGAAAATAATGGTTCATACTTTGATTAATTAAATATATTATATTGAAAAATATTCGACTTTTTGTTCCTCCCATACAAAACGCCAATTTCATATGTAAGGACCTAATAAAATACAATTAGCACTTAAAATTATACTAAAAGCACAAGGAATATATAATTGTCAAAGCTTATTATCGTCCTGCTCTATTCGTGTTGATTTGCTCGAAATTTTAAAACAGAAAACCAAGTGTTTAGTTTTATTATGAGTTTCTAGCCAGTATTCAATCTATCAGTGCATTTTCAGTTCTCCCTAAATTCAGAAGGACAACTAATCAAAATGTAAAATAAGAGGTAATTTTAAAAAGAGAGGTAGGGCGATTTGGGATTTCCCGTGGGTTATCCCATTTAAATTGGAGCCGCCCGACTGGGGACTGTACCTCCGCCTTACAGAAGACCGCAGTGAAATAACACTACTTGATGTAGTGTTGTGTTTCTGCGGTAACTAAGGTTGCCAGTGCTCCACGAGGATACGCTGGGCTAGTAGTATTGCTGCTAGCACAGTGAGTCCTCATCAGCAACATGGTTGGCACCCCGTAGTGATACCCCTGGTATTGCTAGCGGCTATAGGCTACGGTGACTGCTTACCACCAGGTGGGCCGTATGCTTGTGTGCCACCTTAGTGGTATAAAAATAATAATAATAATAATAATAACAAGAAAAGCATCTTGTATATACATACTTATATCTATTCATGTTAAGACTCCACTCCGGTTCCGGTTTCGGAAATTTACTTAAAATATATAGCGTATGTAGTTTGTATTTTCATTGACTGCATTTATTAGTATACGGGTCAAATCTCATAATCCATTTCTTAAAAAAATCTAGTAATTATAAATCTAGGAACTTAAATATTTGTATATATAGTAAGTATACTTCCTGTAGGTACATAACACACAAAGCGAAATCTGTGGCATGCTTAGAGCCGGCAAACAATACTTACACATAAATACAAGTATATCCAGTAACAAAGTATCTTTCGTCACAAAAATGCGCGTTTGAAGGCCACTCAAAAGGAATCAGGAGCGTTAACAATGAGCATCAAAGCTGGTACGTATCTATTTGCTTGCCGTCGGCTTCGTCAAGTGGCGGTCCCCGTCCCCGTCTGGCTTACATATATTTCATGAGCTATTAAATCCAAACCCTCGCTAAACAGTTTAGCTCGGATATATCTATACAAAGCTGTTAAAACGTTACAAGGTAATTCAGTATATTATATTTTGTCTAGAAATATGATATATTTTATGTCTAGAAATATGTGAAATTTACGTTCACAGTTACCTCTGAACGACATAAAAAATGGTTAAACCTCAGCCAGACTTCTCCAATTTGATAAATTTTCACAAAGAGACTGGGCGAGATATTGGGTAAAATCGCCGTATATTTCATCCTCATAAAATTGGAAATCTGAAGCACTTATGTAAGGAGGTAGGTACTACTCAGGGTGGGCTACATTGTGAGTAATCAGGAGATACCTTTACTTCATTCCTTTCTGGAGATTTTCTTAGCAAACTAGCCATGATAACGTACCTCAGAGGCTGGCAACGGGTAGTTCTTGAAGGAGATGTTATATAATGACGTGATGCGTGACCTACATTAAATTTAAATACAATTTGGACATAGACTAATCATATTAATGACATGAAAACGGGTCTTATACGCGATATTAAATTGTTTATTTACCTCCCGACGTTTCGACCGAGTTGCATCGGCCGTGGTCACGGGGTGCTATTTTAAGTCTCTCTCGTATAAGACCCGTTTTCATGTCATTACTATGTGTTTAAATCGCGAAAGTTTAAAAAACACTCGAAAACTTACTTCGAGACATCATTAAGTTACTTTAAGTAAGTAAAAAATAAATAACTATACTATAAAATTCAATATAACAACGAGATTTAACTGTGAACTTGTGAAACAAGTGACTTGTTTCTGATCGTTAGTAGTTTTTTTTTAATTCTGGATTAATTATCGAAATGTATTACAAAAAGCTTCATAATAGTTCAATTGAAACCTGAAGATAGAACAAGGTGGTGCCGATCTAGTACATGCAATGTTATCTATAGGAAGACACAATGATCCGGCTTTAAATTACAAACATACGTCCGATATAGAATGTAACTCTATGTACCGCACTCTTGAGACGTTAATTCCACGGTGCTAATACCCTACCCTTAGGTTGCATCAAGAATTCATTCACAAAGGATTTGTATCTACTCCGATGCTAAATCTTCTTACTCTTATATTCCAGATGACAATGTTCTACTGCTATCTAATTATTATTATTATGTTTTGGATTTCAACAGACGATTCAATTATTGGAAGGGGAAAATTCTGTAGCAAACTATTAAAATTAAAAGGCCGCGACTTGAAATAAAAAAAAAATCCACCAGGACCGATAAACTGAAATTTCGCCAAATCTTCGATACTAGGCTATGGTGATAAATTGGAGAAGTAAAGAAGATAATGGTATGACTTTTTTTTTTCCTCGTGGGTTCTTAGTTTTATCTTTATAAACACCCGATTTTGAAGTAAACACACTTCTAACTGCTACTATAACAATTTTTAAAATACACTCGGTTCCAAAAATAACGGGTCAGTCACATAAACCCGAATATCTCCCGAACTACGTATGCCATCCTAATGAAACGAAGACTGTTCAATTGAGAATTTAATTATACAGATAAAAAATAAAATAAAACTTAGTTACACCCACAATATTAATCTTAAATTAAAAAAAAACTAAAGTAGTCATATTTTTCTTAAGATTACATTTTTTTTTATGATTGTTTTTTTGCTGTTTTTCATCACTTTCTTCATTTAATACTTTGTATTGCCTCCACGAGCTCTTCTGACAGCTTCCAGGCGATTAGGCATGCTGTACACCAAATTTCGGAGCCGGTGCTGAGGAATACCTTCCCATTCCTCCACCAGTGCTTGTATGAGCTCGGGAAGCGTGATTGGTGGGGGGTTTCGACCTTTCACGCATCTCTGAAGCTCGTCCCAGGCGTGCTCGATGGGGTTTAAGTCCGGGCTTCGCGCTGGCCACTGCATGAGTTCGATACCGACCTCTTCAAGGTAGTCATGTACAATTCTGGCGGTATGGGGACGCGCATTATCATGCATTAATATGCCATGCCGGTCCATCCTGGCCATGAAAGGACCTACATGTTCATTGAGGATCTCTTCCACGTACCTCTCTGCATTTAGAGTTCCATTTTGAATGAGCACCAGCTCGGTGCGGGCCTCAGCAGAAATCCCAGCCCAAACTTGTACGGAGCCTCCACCGTACGCCACTTTTTCCTCCACACACGCTTGATGGAAGCGCTCCCCTGGTCTTCTGTACACCAACTGCCTACCATCATGCTTATAAAGCATGAATTTAGACTCGTCCGTGAACATTACCCTAGACCAATCGTCTAGTGTCCAGTTTAGGTGTTCGCGCACGTATCTCTGTCTTGCAATTCGATGTCCCCGTTCCAGTTTGGGGCCATTTGCGGGCCTCAATGGTTTCAAATTTGCTTCAGCAAGACGTCTTCTTACTGTTTGAGCGCTTAAATTGCCACCTCCAAAGCGAATAAAGTGAGTTTTTAGACCAACAGCAGTTTGAAAACGATTTCGGAGCATTGTAGCCACCAGTTGTCTGTCTTCCCTGGCCGTTGTGCATCTTGGTCTGCCATTTCCTGGTCTTCTAAGGTGTGATCCGGTCTCTTGGTACCGCTGGACTACCCGCTGAACAGTCGACAAAGATACACCAATGTTTCTGGCTGTTTCACGCTGGCTCCGCCCAAGTTCCAAAAAAGTTAGGATTCTGGTACATTCCTCTAGCGTGACTGCCATGCTTCACCTCACAGAATAATAATTATGCACGTGGAAGACGTTCACGATAATTTTTTTGTGACAGAATAGAAATGGAAAGCATCCATAATGACATGAAACAAAAATTTTGTTTTTAAAAATAGTCATTTTTTTAAATTTTGTTTTTCTAATGAAGTTTTTTTTCATCAACCAGTTTAAATAATATGCTATTAGAAGCGCAACTAAAAAGTCTTTATTCTGTTTTTTATTTCATTGATCTAGCTTTTACAGTTCTGGAGGTATTTCAATTTTTGTGACTGACCCGTAATTTTTGGAACCGAGTGTATTATATCAGACTATCACATAGTCATACCTAGAACATACTAATGAAAATATCGCACCAAGGCATTTATCCTTTAATTTAAATCTCATTAGACGGTAGTTTTACTTTACAAGCGGATGTATTCCGCGTTCCAAATTTGAAGTCTGTTTTGTCTATAAGTGTGGTCCATCCACGTGCGTCGTGTACCGTAGTCTCGGTAGCGGTTGTATTAAACTCACTCACGTACTCAAAAAGCCCGTAACTTCAAGACTTGCCCACAGATAAAAAAAACGAGAGTAGAGAAATTACTCAAGCCTTTTTAAATATCCATGAAGTAAACTTTCTAACATATACAGAATTTTCACCCAGTAGGTAGTAAATACTTTATTGGCTGTGGTTACTATCTACACAAAACCATACTTAAATCAAAGTGTGCCTTTTCCAACTCAAAATTTGAGGGCGCGGATTTAGCGGGCTCTTAACTAAAATACATCTAAATCTAACAACAATATCACACAGATCCTAAAAAAGTATCCATTACCTCTTTACAGCACAATAAATACGGTACTTGCAAGAATTGAGTGATCTTTCCTCTTGCAGGTCGTTAATCAAAACGTTTTAAATCCAATCGTAGACGGATCTGATGACTCACTGGAACCAAATATACGTCTAAATAGTATTGTGTAATCAATATTGAAGAAGAGGTGTACTCATCATTTTGCTTCCAGGGTTTCAAACATGTTTGATTTATTAAATTAACCTATACCTGTGAAGGACGACTCACCCACCGTTAATTTAACTATAGCTGCCACTGAAGAACTTACATCGTTTATATAAAAGTCTTTTGATAGCGCTTTTTAAGGTTCCGTACCCGAAAGGTGACCGACGACGGTAAGACTTCGTTGTCATTCCGTTTGTCAGTCTGTCTGTCAGCGGGCTGTACTGGATGCTGCTATAACAACAAATAAAAATGAAAATAAATAATTGAATAAAGGGGGCTCCCCTATTTGAAACGTGTTGTTTTTGGCTATTTTTGCTATCTTAATAATGGCATCAATTAGACATATAAAAGGGTGGTAGAGTTTGGTATTGCTATATTTTCTAATTAAAAGGAAGGAATTAAGTATTAAAATCGTATTATTTGTAGTTGATGCCGGTCTAGGGATCGAACGGAAAAGTTAAGTTTGTCATTTAACCTAGTGTGTTCTTAGTACGGAACCCTCGGTGTCAGAGTCCAACTTTTTGTCAATTTTTTTTGTTAGGTAAAAAATTGGCCTTGTTCGAGTTATAGGTATACTTACTCACCACACATAGCATTATGGCTACATACGATTCCAAGACGAAATAAGCCCAGAACAAAATTGGTTTGGTTCACGACACGACGACGACCCACAGAATAAATACGTCCGGCTTCCGCCATATTTATTTCTAGGCGTAATCTATACATATAAAAGGCTTTGTCCTGAATGACTGACTGACGGATCAATGCACAGTCTAAACCGCTGATTGCAGAGATCTGAAACTTGGAGGGTGTGATCTTTGTACGACGTATGCATCCGATAAGAAAGGATTTTACAATATTCTACCCCTAAGGGGGTGAAAAAGGGGGATAAAGTTTGTATGGAACAAGGTGATTCCTTATTCCAATCTACTTCTTATTTTGCATAAACTTTTTAACAGAATTGATGGAAGACGTGTTTGGTAATTTATTGAAATTCATCCCCAATTGGGAAACCCTTCTGGTAAGTAACACAAAAAAATGTTTTTTTGGCCATTATGTGGTTACTCTGATAATGTTTGGTGATTTTTGTTGCACCAGAGGTAAACGCGTATTGTATTTATAGCCAGGAATGTTGTAACGGCAAGTGTTCATTACTTATATAGCGCTGCATAGAGGCGCTGAATCTTTTTGCAATTGTTTGGTGGGAGTCGGAGAGAGCGCAGGAATGACAAAGGACTCTCACTGTGAAGACGCGTCGCGTCGCCTCGCTTACTCGCATATACGACAACTGCAGCCTCGTCTGTAGAATAGATAGCCCTAGTTTTTAATAAAGTGCTTCAAATAACGATGACACAGAATTAAATAACACAACGAATACTCAAGAAAGATTTATAAATCAGTAGATAGATAAATCTTTATTGTTCACCAAAATCAATAATGCAGGATCGTAAAATAAACAGAAAGACAGACTGACAGACTGACAACAAAGTGATCCTATAAGGGTTCCTTTTTTCCTTTTAAGTTACGGAACCCTTAAAAAAATTATATAAAATTGGTTAATCCGTATAGGAGCAATGCAATGCTATAGACAGATACTACATAGTACACACGTTAAACTTATAACACCCTTCTTTGTGCGTCGGTGGTTGAAACTATAGTATAATAAGTACAGTAGCCAACAGCAAGTAAGTGCGGTTATCTCAGACTAAGGTAGCATTGGAACTTCAAAACTTTATTTGTCTCTCTATTGACACGAGTGCAGTGGCCGGCATTGTAAATATACTTCTATGGAATAAGTCTAAATAGCCAGTATATTAATATAACCAAAGACGTATCTACCCACATATATGAGATTTAGCTTTATACCACGGAGATGGAATGCAAAAATGTTAATAACTTACGAATAATGTCTAAAGTTAAATATGATAATACTCTTCTAGTCTATGTTAAGCAAAGTCAAAATCGATGATATGGGTGACTTTCGGGATACTGGTTTCTTCTTGCTGTTTTTAGTTACGGCAACAAATTCCGTCAAAATCGAGTGTAAGAGAATTGTTATTTCATCTGTCGATGTTATTTTGAATTGAATTGCCGCATTCTAAATGCTTTCTGGAGTTACTGGGATTGGAACACTATTCGATGTTCGCGAGCCGTTACTTTTAAATCGGCGCTACAAATTTTTATCGACATCTGTTTTTAACTTGGCTTTTTATGTTTATTTTTTAAGAATAGAAACCAGATTTATTTAGCATTGCTTTATTCACATGAGCTCACTTTAGTTCGAAGAAGCTAACCACTAACCGCAGATAAATCTAAAACCGGAATGCTTCGCTTTGGTAATTGGATATGCATAGACTAAGTGAATGTGCAGAATTGCTATGTCCTACACTTATTATGTTAACTGGAAGTTTTAGAAGTTTTTAATGGCTGTAAATATTGTAATAATAATGGTCGGTCAGATATTACCACACATCTCCAACTGATAGAATACTCAAACATATTTTTCACTCCGCTTGCTCAAAAAGCCTAGCCTGTTACTAACGAGCCTACACAAACGAAATTTATTCATTAGTAGAATAAATATTAATAAAGAGTCAACCTATTACTGTTCCAAACAAAAAAAAAATATTTTTGAAATAGGAACTAAAAGCGGGCATTTATTTGGTGGAGTGCGTGCATTGCGGTTTAGAGTAGATAATATAAGTACTATTGCGGCTATAAAAGAAAAAGCATTGGCGCAAAATCTTTACATTTTTTTAATGAAACAATCAACTTATTTATTACATATTGTATTGTATTATTCTATTTTCACGCAATCGCGAATCGTAGTGAAAAGTAGAGTGCAACAAAAGGCGCTAAAACCATTATAACTCGGTTTCTATTTTATGTATTTGTCTGTCATTTCAGCCCCTTATATAATAATCTACTATTTTGTAAATAGGTACAATAATTACAAACAAGCAAACTCAAGGCAATGAAAGCAGTCCGTAGTTTAGTCCTTAATATTGGGGAATTGATACGTAACACTTGGCATACCAACCAGTTTTACTAACCACTAGATCGAAGACAGGTTATGACATTGTTGTTCCAGATTACTCTTATTCAGTGTTTTGTAGATAGCCCTTCGATTTTAGCAATAAAAATAATAATAATAACGCTTGGACATTATCACACATCGCCATCTAGCATCAAACTAAGCAAAGCGTTTATTATGGGAACCAGTGGCAGATATAATACATTTATCCTTTTTTTGTAAATACATAACACCCAGACATGTTTGACCCTAAATGTTTGCCCCGGCGGGAATCGAACCCGCGACCCTTAGCGTAACGGTCAGGACCTATACGAACCACTAGCCCAGCGGCCTCGTCAAAGTAGGGTGCTCAGTGCATAATGCATTGTATTCACAGACGTTAGACATGTGATATCACAACTGTTTTGCAGTCTTCTTTCCTTACCCATTTCCGTAAATATTGTATGTTTGACAATATACATATTATTATCAATAAATATAAATCAGAATACCTATGTTTATGAGACTGAATTTGAATACTATTTACTTTAGAACGTACTTTATGAACCTATGTATTTAGTTAAATGATTAGAGATAGTTTTCTTATTTAAACAACTATTATCTATGCAGGTTTAAATTTAAACTACCTCAAAAATCACTCTGTCTATAAGAAAGGTATGGCGAATTGGGATCTCCCGTGGGGTTTCCCATTAATATTGGGGCCGCCCGACTGGGGACTGTACCTCCTGTACCTTACAGAAGACCGCAGTGAAATAACACTACTTTGATTTAGTGTTATGTTTCAGCTGTGGGTGACTAGGCACTCTAAGGTAGGCAAAAAAAATATGTGAAAACATCATTAAAATCCGTGAGTAGTTTTAAAGATCTAAGCTTACAGACGGCGGGAAGTGACTTAGTATTACATGATGCGCACCTATAATCTAATAGGATATCTTAGACGAAAGAAACGATCGCAGAAGAGGGAAGAGACGGATAAAGTTGTGCTAAAGATGTTACAGACAGATACAACAAGAATACAGTGTGGCCACTATAATTACTCTCTCAAATACTACAATTGACATGCAATTATTCATTCGTTAATCAGAGCATGACATGATAGTCAGAGGCTGGGCTAGATAGAGCTGCAGACGACAGCGAACAAGCGAAAACATTACTTACGTGGACGTAAATATATTATAAACACAGTGTCGCAGATAAAACGTATTCACTGGAAGTGTGCACTTATCGCTAGGCAGTGCAGTCATCGCCCTGAGATGTGAGGCACACCCAACTGGATGTTCCCATCATATTCTGTGAGAATTATGATTATTTGACACCTTTAGTGTGAATTATTTACATAAACAAACAAGTTCAGTAGCCTGAGCAAGAATAACTTGCGTCTACGTATTCGTATTGATTTCGACTATTTTTGTATAGGAAAATGAACAGCGCTGCGGCGGTGATAAGTGGAACTAAAAATTTTTATGGACGTTTTGAAATTTTGAGTTAAGTTTTCTAATACGTAGTCGAAAGGTGTTTCTGCTACCGGCACAGAAGATAATATTTTGTTGTTTCATACATTTTGTTGTGTTTTTTACCGTTTTTTTTAGCGTGTTCAATATGTAGAGTGAATTTATGTTAGAGGCATATGAAATTACATGTGACGTCACTTAGCCTATAACCAGCGAACGAATAAGACGCTTCCGACGATACCCTCGTTTGTCAAATTATTATAATTGTATTTTAGAAGTTATAAGGGAACATATCAAAATCATAACCCTACTTTTGCTTTGCCGTAGTCGGGTAAAAAAGCTTACCCTTTGCGTGCTGAGGTTGCTGGCTGGACATTGCTTTATGCTTTATGCTAAACATAAAACAGGTAAATCTCAATTAAAATAATTTAATTTAAAATAGGATAGGCCTACTAGATGCTAAATCGAAGCTTAGCTTATGATTCTACGAACAGCCGAACATACATTTATTATCTGTCCATTCGTGTAATAGGACTTTTGAAGAATGCGAGCCCTAAATATTATTATTAATAATTTCTCAGAAACAGCTTAGCGCAGGCGGCAGACGTGCCGATGACATCATACAAATTGAAATATGTGCCTATGCGTTGTTTATTGGTAATAAAATTGCCTGACATGATGACACGTGACCCTAATAAAATTGGTTATACAAATTTCCGTACCTTAATATATTATTTTTTATAATATAATTGCTCCTTTACACCTGTCCCCTTGGTAGCACATAATTATGACTGTTTGCCACATGTCTTTACTATTCATAATTCTTTCACCTCGTACACATTTATTAATTGAGGTATTTTTCTGTCTAAGAACATGTTAATTGGTGATATTTGTGTATTTACATATTATGAGGGGCTATTTTCCAGATCCGATGCTAAAATTATGTCGCAAATATAAATCTACACTAATACCAGTATATAAAATTAATATCTGTACTCTAATAAATCGTGGCTATATTTAAATTGGATAATTTCTATTTTGTAATTTTTGGTGGAATAAATGTCGTGCGAATTAACTATAAATCATTCAATAGCGTACCCAATTATATAACACATTAATTAATAATAATGTTGATTCTCTACTTTTTTAATAGGTATATTAATGTGATTCAGTGGATGATATTCCCGACATGCGAAATACTAAATGATTTCCTTATTAGCCAGCCAATACAAATAAAAAGTTAATCATGTTAAACTCATGACAGTAAAGAACATACAACTGAGATATACATAAACATATAGCTAATCATTTTGTTCACAAACTGACCATTTAGATGTAAGTTGCACGATGATTGATAAGGACTGTAGCCACATCCGAAACTATCAAACAGTGGAATGTGACGATATACGATTCGTCCAACAGACATTCGCAACCAACAGGTGGTTGTACTGTGTACCTGGGACCAATCACAACGCTTTGTTTATGCCGATTACTTGCCAAAAGTTTTTCAAGAAGTTTTCAGACAATCATTCTATTCACAACTTTAGATATGGGGCTGATAGTGTTTTGATTTCTATGACCTTTTTCAGATCATCATTTTCATCATCGTCATCAACAACCTCTATGTTCTAACTGATGTAATTAAAATGCTAATACAAGCGAAAAAAATAGGCGTGCTAAGAAGAAAGATATAGGTACTATCTAATTACAGTGTTCGATTTTATGAGTAAGGAAGCAACTTTAAAAGGAATGCTTGCGTCATTAGTAGCATAGTGCAAGTTACAAGTATTCAACAATAATATTATAATGAGACACGTGTAACAAACCTAAGTAAAGAGATGTACCTAATAAATGCATATTTTTTCGGTTTTTATTGGAAGCTATATATGTATGTTGTATGAGAGATAGTAACACAGTATTATCTACTCTGAAGTAACACGAACGAAGAGATGTAAGTAGATATTAGTAGTAGTAGTTAGCCAGCAAGAACATTCCGTGTATCACAAAGTGACACTAAAAAAATGCGATTCGTTGATAAAAATATGTTGCAAAGTCATATCTTACCAACTACTCGATATGATTTAGTTATTAAATTATTCCTGACTCGTATCACAGATGTTCTTACGCGCGGACACTTCTATTACTGTAGCAGACGTGTACGTATGCTTCATGATATTGTAACACACGACTATTTCTCCTTTATAATCTGTGTTGTAAGAAATAAAACAGCCCTCTCTTCCGTATCGAGGAATGGTATTATTATCTTGTATTGCTGTGCCCTCGCAGAGTTGTGTGTCATATTATTTTTACCGATTTTATTGATAAACTTTTCGATTTTCATTTTGGATAACCTGTGTGTTTAATATTATACTAAATTTGATATGACGTTAATTGTGCAATTGAATTCAATATGAATAGTTTTTCAGGTGTAGAATACTGTTGCCTTCTATGCTTGTAGTCGACAAAATGCAAATATTGATAGAATATAATTTAAGATTTTTGGGGGAAGAAGCCGTACTTAATACACTCAATGGTCTTATCCCGTTTTTGACATGTTATGAACTTTGGGATTGTGTATGTGTACAAATGTGACTTTTGCTAATCACCGACTTGATTTTCACTTCTCTCTCTCTCTCTACCTATGCATACTTTAAAATTTAAATTCAAATTCAAAAAGATCTTTATTTGACTAGACTTTACAGGCAAGCACTTTCAAATCGTCAGAATCTACCACCGGATTCGGAAGGTCGGTTTTGCTGAGAAGAATCCGGCAAGAAACTCAGCAATTACTCTTTTAAAAAACCAGAAGAATTACCTAAAGTTTCCATTTCAAATACTAACTTAACATTGGGATCCTTGGCGTCGATATTTCTAGCGACGTCCAGTTCCGAAGTCACTTGGAGGACAAGGTTGGCATCTAAAAAGCTCGATGTGCTCAATAGAGCGAAGCAGTACTTCACATCGAGGCACAGACTGCAACTATATAAGTCGCAAATCCGGCCCCATATGGGGTACTGCTGCCACCTGTGGGCGGGGTACCTGCATGCCAGCTTGCTCCATTTGACTCGGTTTAGAGGCGCGCCATCAGAATTATCGACGATCCCAAGCTCACAAGCGGTTTAGAACCCCTAAGTCTGCGGAGAAACTTTGCCTCCCTGTGTGTGTTCTACCGCTTGTATAACGGACAGTGTTCAGAGGAATTGTTCGAACATGCGGTAACATTTTACCACCGCACCTCTTGCCATCGGCGGGGAATTCACCCTCACACTTTGGAACCGAAATGGCCTCGCACGGCGCGGTTCCAAAGGAGTTTTCTCCTGCACACGATCAAATTGTGGAATGAACTCCCCGCCGAGGTTTTCCCAAAGGAGTACAGCATGGGGTTCTTTAAGAAGGGTGTGAAGAGATTTTTGAAGGGTCGGCAACGCGCGAGTGTGTTGCTAGCGTCGATAGGCTACGGTGACCGCTTACCATCAGGTGGGCCATATGCTTGTTTGCCACCTTAGTGGTATAAAAAAAAACATGGATACCTATTTCTCAAAATAACCTAAGTACATATATTCGATAACAATGAGGTCTGGTGTGAGGACCCACCAGATGATAAGCAGTCACCGTAGCCTATAGCCGCTAGCAATACCAGGGAAAGCACTAACGAGTTGCCATCCTTTTTTTGTTGATAAGGAGTCACTGTGCTAGCAGCATTACTACTAGCCCAGCGTATCCTCGTGGAGCACTGGCCTTACTTACCGCAAAAACACAACACTACATCAAAGTAATGTTATTTCACGTAACGCGGAGGTACAGTCCCCAGTCGGGCGGCTCCAATATAATATAATGGGAAAGTCCACGGGAGATCCTAATTCGC
Source organism: Falcaria lacertinaria (assembly GCA_951449985.1). Taxonomy (NCBI): domain Eukaryota; kingdom Metazoa; phylum Arthropoda; class Insecta; order Lepidoptera; family Drepanidae; genus Falcaria; species Falcaria lacertinaria. Next base: position 5,200,425 of record OX602108.1, read on the forward strand.
CCTACCTCTATACTAACTACCTCTTACTTACCCGATTTTAGAATGTGTGAAGCTATTACGGCGTGAATATATCACTAATGATGCATAAGGTGCTGTGGTAAAAATTTTTGCTATGCAGCGGACTCCGTACATACAACTTAATTCCAATATTATAAGCTATTATTAGGTACAATTTATTTATTAAATGTGTGTATATTAATTGCGATGATGACATACATATATCGCCTGATGCATAGTAGACATGTGACGTCACTCAAGTTGGATTCGTGGAACAACGAACTGCTTCGAACCGCTTAATTTGTTTGCTGATCAAACAATAATCAAAACACTACCATGAGAACATTTTATGTTCTCATATAATACGGTATTAAACTATTATATTCCTTGAACATTCGCAAATTTTTTGAGATAAATTATTTGCAGTTTACAACTCAAATTAACGCCACGAAAACTTAATTGTGGTAATTTTTTATTTATATACACCAGCAGCATTTGTTTTCTTTACTTATTTATTGTTGTTTTAAAATTTTACCGTAATATTTGTTTTAGTTTAACTATATTTATAAAATATATATGTGATTCAGAATCGGACAGTGGGTTTTACATAGACTTAACATAAAATTTCATGTGTTCCGAAGGTTAGATGACTGTAGCTTTACGAAAAAAACTGGTAACCATGCCGACCCCATCATTATTTGGGATTTATTGCAGTACCCCATTTTGTAGTGATATTAGAAAAAGAAGGCCATACTTATTTTAAGCGGCTTATTACAATTGCTAGTACTGGATTTTTTCATTTTTTTATTTAATTAATTTGTATTTGTCATGTGGAGATAAATACTTTTACTTTCTTTTACACGTTAGTTCAACTAATAACTCCAATATTATTTGTCTGATAACGGTATTATTGTTTCTAAGAAAGACAATATCTTGAGCGAGTTTTCAACCCATGGTAGAGGACGCTAGTAATGATTTCCCTGCTCTCGACTCGTTTAGTCCTACCTATAATACCAAAAACGTTGGTTATCATAATCTTAATGACTATTACTCTATTTGATAGCACACTGACTTGTCTGTATTATAGGTATGACAAGTAATACGAGAGACCGAGTTGAGCGGATTTAAATCACACCAATCATATTTTGTGACCATGTGTTACCCGAGAATTACACAGGAATGTTGACTAATCTATCTATGCACATAAATAAAATTGAAGTGTCTGTTTGTAATGTCAAAATAACAGCTTTTTACGAAATGCATATGAAATTAAACACGCTTCTAATGACAAAAAAGCAATTATAAAAAAAATTAGGTGTGGCACTCGGAGACTGCCGCGGTAAAGCTATTGCATAGCATTTTTTATCATCTTATGCAATTATAATTATTTATTTATTTTATTAATGCAGTATTTTTTTATATACCTATATACTTTCTCACAAACAGCTGATTACGGTAGTTTTCCAATACAACCAATGCCACCTAAAGGCGGGTTGCTGAACTAGAGACAAGCGTGATATTTCAAAAAGTCATTAAAAGTTCTGGTATTTATCGATAGATGGAACTAAAAAGTATCACCGCTGTGCCAGTCGGAGTGGGAGGTGTTAGGTTTTTTTCGTTACCGAATTTCTGGATTCGGTCCCCACGCTCAAGGCCCGCGATAAAAGCTATGCAATAGCTTAAAACATTTTTGTCTGTCTGTTTGGGTGGGGTAATCTCCGAAACGGCTGGACCGATTTGAACGAGACCTTCACTAGTATATAGCTGATTCTACTGGGCGTAACATATACTACTTTAATTTTGGAAAACTAGTTAGGGTTCCGCACAACTAATAAAAACCATAAAATTATGAACAAAATCCGAACGGGTGGACTGATTAGAACGAGACTTTCTCTGGTAGATAGCTGATTTTACTGGGCGTAATATATGCTACTTTAATTTTGGAAAAATAATTAGGGTTTCGAACAACGAATAAAAAACCATAAAGTTGTGAACAAAATCCGAACTGCTGGACCGATTTGAACGGAACTGGCAGATAGCTGATGCAATAGACCGTAAATTAGGCTACTTTCATTTTGGAAAAACAATTAGGGATAAGTTGATGCTTAAGGGTTATGTATAAAAAATAAAAACCAATTGAATTTGTCAATAACATTTGAACGGGCGGGACCGATTTGAAAAGAAGGCGTCAGTCGCTGAGATAACTTTAATTTTGGAAAAAAAATAGGATTTAGTATTCCGTGCAACAAAAAAATTCAATATGGGCCCGTAATAACTTTATAGGTTTCGTACGCGTGGAATTAAATAGTTATCAATTTTATGGGTTCTTTTTGCTGAACCCTAACTAAATCTAATATATAAAATTCTCGTGTCACAGTTTTCTTTGCCATACTCCTCCGAAACGGCTTGACCGATTCTGATGAAATTTTTTGTGCTTATCCGGTATCTATGAGAATCGGCCAACATCTATTTTTCATCCCCCTAAATGTTAGGGGTAGTCCACCCCAAAATTTTATTTTTTATTTTTTAGACCGATTTCAAAAATTCTTTGACCGTTAGAAAGCTACATCATCACTGAGTAACATAGGCTATATATTATACTAGCTTCCCGCCCCGGCTTTGCACGGGTAGACAAAATACTTGATATAAAAGTCTACCCGTGCGAAGCCGGGGCGGGCCGCTAGTAACCTATAAATACAATACAACTATACAAATAAATAAAATTGAAATGTCTGTTTGTAATGTCAAACTAACAGCTCTTTACTATATGCATATGAGAGTAAACACATTACTAATGACAAAAATCTTTTTTTTTTGTTTGGCTGTCTGTTTCGAAGATTAGTCCAAGTAATCTCCGAAACCGCTGGACCGATTTGAATGGAATTTTACTGGCAGATAGCTAATTTTACTGGGCATAACATAGGTTACTTTTTAAGAAACCAATAAAGGTAGCTGGTGCTATAAGCGTAACATAGACATTTTTTTAATAAGTAATTATTGTACTCTGCAAATGTAATTGTCAACAAAATTAATTCCACGCGTACGAAGTCGCGGGCACAGGTAGTGACAAAATAAAATGTTAACTTTATCATGCACAAAAGGTTCAGATGATTTTGTCAACAGTGGCAGCGAAAAGCTTGACTAAATTGAAGAGGAGGCCTGTGTGGGTTATCGAACAGGTTATAAGGATAACATTATACGTAATAATATAGAGAGTGCTTTTTGTAGATAAGATCAAGTATAATGATGTGTAATTTTCATACATAAGTCTTTATTATTATGGTTGTCATGCTTACGCCATTATGTTATATCTTTTATTGAAAATGGTTATCGTTTTCGATACATTTTATAATGTAATACACACTTGATTCATTGAATTAAAAGTTTAAATTTTTAAACACTCACTAAAGGGTCATAATAGAAATATATAAATTTATATTACTGAAGTTTCCAATCAATAGTACAAAAATAGACTCAAGTTTAAGTTATCACAGGTCAAGTGTTCCCAAGCTGTGCTGATTGCCCGAAGGAATTCAAGAAAAACGTTCGGCAACAATCGTTTGAATTTCACAATAATGGGAGTTGGTGGAAGACGGAAGTCTGAAACTAAAATGAGGTGGTACTTTCCAGTGTTTTTTTTATACCTCCAAGTTAGAAAACAAGCATACTTTCCAGTGAATTACAAACTTTTTGAGAAGATATGCTGTAGTTACAATTGTACCTACCAAAAATATGTGCAAGATATTTTTCTTTTTCAAAAATGTATCTGAACCAATCTCACTAATGTCTTACTTGCCTACTAATTTATTATAAAAGAAAAAATCGTGTTCGATATCGACCAGGAAAATATAAGATATATTATCCAGCTTGTAATATTACAGCTCTCCTAGCATCGAGAGGATTATTAATTGCGAACACAATTAGAAGGGCCTTCGTTAAATTTATGTATTAATGAAGTAATTCCATACCCATCTAAAGTCTTCACCTGGCGGGGTTACTTTGTAACATTTCTAACTGTGAGTTTTTTTTTGGTAACTTACACCGTTTCAGAGATAATAGTATCTGCGACGTAATCCAAAACAATAAATCCGAAGTATTTAATCATCAGTGGGCTTATTCTGATTCTTACTAAGTATTTATGACGTCGATTTGAAATTAGCACTTGGTTACTATTTTGGCCAAAAAAGTGACAAAGAAAAAAATCTTTGCAATTATGTAATATATAGTAAAAGTATTTTGTCTAGTTACCTGTCTCTTATAAAATTTTATCGTCTTAATTCCGTACCCTCTCCGAAAAGAAAATGATATTACTTGATTTTTATTGACTTTCAAAATAATATTTTCTTTTACCTAAAAATATGTTACATGTTTCGGGTTAGTCTACTTATTTGTGAAGTGGACGTACTTACATCGCTAGCTAATGCTAGTCATAATTAACAGCGACAGCATTGGCTGTCATTAGGTAGACAAACCAGTGAAAGCCTTCTAATTTATTAATGCACAAGTACATATTCGTCCCTTTCTAACAAATGTCCAATATCTATAGCGTATGCGCCAGCTGATGTCCTTATTCTAACTCAAAACCTTTGTAACCGTCATATGAAACCAGCCCACTGACTGTTGTATTCCTGCGGTGAGTTACTAGAGCTCTTCGATGATGCTCTGTACTAGTAGTGATAGGGTCTAGAATCATTTGATAGGGGTAAAGTAGAAAGGGCAGCGATTCCTCACATTATTCACAATAATAAGGCAACTCGTGAGTGAATATACCACTATTTCTGGCGTCAGTAGACTAAAAGAGTAACCGCTGAACATGATGCTTAATACCGCCTTTATAATATAAATACATTAGTAGTCACAGACTGGTGTGAAACCTTGAAAATTCTCTCCGCTGCTATTTCACGTGGGCATTTTTGGGAATATTTACGACTGTTTCTTGATAAAACGTTCTGTTATACTTAACTGCAGCGGATGCAGTAATTTCAGCTAATATATCGACGTGGATGGTGTAGAAATACATATTTCTGTATTCCAATTTACAATAACACTATTTGTTTATGTTACTCGTACGTGGGCGAACATTTAAATAACCGCACACGATCTTGACTTCTTGACCTAATTTCCTTTAACGCTTAATATTTTTCAACATCGGCTGCAAACAATCTGTCCACGCTTCGGGGCATGTGATGCCTTATTTAATGCTCTAGTTTATTTTCTTAACAAATGGAGCGCCTAAACATGTACCAATTATGTTCCTCGAGGTTTTCCGAGTCGAGGTAGTCTTAAAAATTGCGTTTATTCAAAATCAATATTAAAATGTTTTTTTAACTGGGAATTAGAATTTGAATAGCCCACATACTTCAAAGCTTATGGATATGAATGGGCGTAGTTTAATGATGTGTATGCTTATAACTCGTCTATACCAGCGTTGACGGAGAGACACTCATGTGACGAGCGGTTTCAATGACATTACAAAGTAGGAATACCAGCTATAAAAAATTGTTTTACATTAATATCGATCCTTTATTGATGTACGTTTATCAAGCCACTGACATTATTCAAAGAGCGAGATTTTTTATGTTTGTTTTCTATTCTTACATATAAATAGTAAAAAATAAAAACATAAATCCAGTCGTTAAGCAAAGTATTCTCTTACCAGGTTATAAAATACAGAAACTCTTCAGGTATCTATCTTATGACTGACTATCTGCCGTTCAGCGTAGCGCCTGCTTTGTTTTTCCAACTTTGTTTTCGTGCATAAAATGCGGGGCTCATATTATCTAGTACACTGAAGCTCAGATGTTTTGAAATGTGAAGTTCTGAGCCGTGACTGCAAAAATGTGCTTTACAATACGGGGCTAAAACTCTGATTCCTTAGTCGATGTACGTTCGCCGGTCTTAAAATCAATTTAGTTCTCTGGAAAAATCTGATGCTTTGATAGACGGCTAAAGAATACATTTCTCTAGAGCTATGCTGTATAGGTCTTATGTATATATACATTAACTGTAACTGGTTTTACGTATAATTATGTTAATTTGAAATAAAACATAACTTTGTCTGAAAAGGAGATTGGTTATATTATCAAGATATTGATTAACAAAAAACAGAGTATTTTAATTATTGATACTTTTTTTTAATATTATTTGTTACTATTTAACCAGCTTCTTTAAGTCGTAAAAATGAAAATAATTTTATAAGGGTTCTGTATCCAAGGGGTAGGTAACTAACGGAACATTATTACTAAGTCTCCGCAGTCCTTTCGTCAGTCCGTCCATGACAGTTGAAATTTTCACAAAATGAAGATTTCAATATTTAATTTTGTTGGCAAAATGTATCTATTACACGCGGTATTATTATGTACTCTGAGCTTATACTGTAACAGTTTTAACATTTACTAATCAACCATATTGTCGCAAGTATTTCAATAAATATTAGGTAATATAAAAAATCTCAGGTTCGATTCTCGTCAATGCAAACATTTGTTTCAATTGTGTTTAGTGGCTTAGTGTGTATGTATTTGCAAATGAAATGGTATGTGAGTAGGTGTGCTATCAGTGTCGGTAACAACAACATCTTTCGACTAAGTATTCGAAAACGTAGCTCTCAAAATGTCAAAAAGACATCATCCATTTTGGTCCAAATCTGAAAGTGTCAATACGCAATTTTCTTTTATATTATGTTAGAGCTTGCACCAAAGCTGTGGGACGACCATGTTCGTTGATTTCATTTGAGTTCGAAAATCTTAATATTCATATTTTTTGTTGAAAATAGGAATTCAAAATAACCAATACCAATGAAATTTCAGGACATTTAATTGTTTTTGGTTATTTTGAATTTATTACTATGACACCATATGGTGCCATAAATGGTGCAATAAATGCTCAGACGGACAAGCTCTAACAGAATGTACAAAAAAGGGTTGGCCGCCACTTTCAGATTTAGACCAAACCTGATGGATGGATGATGTCCTTTTCATACTAATTTTAGTTCCACTTTTCGCTGCCGCAGCGCAGTAAATTTTTCCATTCGCAAGTTATTCTTGCTCGGGCTACAGTTGTCTCGCGATATGTTGAAATTTTGATGCTGTTGATGCTTCATACAGGCCGTAGATACTACCTAAAGGTCAGGCCTATCAGTGCGGCTCTGGACTCGATTCATTGAGACACAGATAGATAGTGCCCGTAGTATTCACATTAGCTAACCAATTACACTTTCCCGCTAACCTATATTTCGCATCTTCGCATCAGCCGATGAACTTTCACTGCTAACCCTTTGGTCAGCAGTGGCCTCCGCCATCCAACGCTTTCCAGTAACTCTAATTAACCAGCTATGGGATATATTTAAAAGAATCGCGGTAATACACGACGATTTTTTAAATTTAGAATTTAGACAAAAAAAATTTATATGCCAAGTAAGTCGCACTAGCGCTTAGGATAGATCAATGAGAATTTTGTTTAGTACATACGTAACATAAATATGTTTTTGGTATGTATTGCTCGTCATTCCTGTAAGTGAAGTAGGAAATTTGAGACTTCATATAATCCCCAAATGATTACGTTATAAATTTTGGTTTCACAAATCGAATTCCAAGATATTTGCTCACATAGCCGTAATCTAAAAAATTTAGCGTATAAAATACCGCTTCATTATAAACTTAACTAAGCCCTATACCGGTTGAATTTTATAGCGATTACAAATGCATTTGCGTTTAAATAACACGTCGCGTCGTGGAAACAAAAACAACTATGTCCTACACGGCCGAACTTTTTGTCGCATTGTTTTCGCGGTCTATGACGACTATAATATTTATTTGACGAGATGTCTGGTTTAGTGGTTTGTATATCTGACTGCTACGCTAGGGGCTGCGGGTTTGATTTCCGCCGGGGCAAACGTTTATGTGATAAATTTGTATGCCTTTCATCTGGGTGTTTGGTATCTATTATAAAAAAAGGATTTGTATCAGCTGTTGGTTCCCATAGTACAAGCTCTGCTTAGTTTGGGGCCAGATGACGCTGTGTAATAATGTCCAAGCATTATTAGTATATTACTCTATGGGTGGATGTTTTCGGACCGCAAATAATGTTTGGTAATCGCTATTAAATTCAACTGAATTACAATTTATATTAATTATTATCAGCACTGAACTGACTGACTTCACAGCTATACATATTGATGTGCTTATAACATTAATAAAGCTGTATGGAATTACCACACAGCATTGGTTGCTATTATTGAACAATAACAACCGCTATTTGTTTTATTGGAGCTTGCGAGGTGTAACATTGTGTTTTATTAGTCGGGCATAGCGTGGTCCATTACAGTATTGAGAATATTGAGAGAGGTGGTGGCCACACAATTTAGATCAACTAAAAAAAAGGCTGAAGTGTTCCTAACAATTGATGCTTTGTTTCTTTTTTAATCATAACTGCATGCTTCGCCAGTATATAAAAGTAGAAGCATAAAAAAAAGAAAAAAAAAGTTATGCGATGATAATAAAATAAGTTCTGGTTTGTGTGAACAAGAATCAAGAATAAGCTGCCCAAATTGCCAATTTATGTACATTGCATGTAACAGCGCAGGAAGGATTAAAATTAGCAACTCTAAAAACAACTGTTGTTACTCTAACTAATATGACTGCCTCTCGGAATGCGGCGCGTTTTATTTATTCGGTGTTACTGTTCGCTTGCACTTTTATACAGTTTTTAAAATAACTATCCGTCCGACCAGAGCTAATAAGACTGCCAGAATTGCCATACTGGGTATAAATGTTATTATAAGTATATAACCAAACTAAATATGCCCGAAATGCGTTACTTTTGCCACCAAAATTTATTTCTTTTTGCTCGAACGTAAGCGTCCGCACGCATAGCAAAATGGTATTTGTAAGTACGTAGTATATTATACTCTGATATGGTATTCATTTTTTTTTCATAGTCGATAGCTAAATGTAAGATGAAAGAGATATCTTAATAATTTGGTGGGATACAAATTACTGGCAACTCTTGATAATGTTACACAATAGTAGGCACATCAACGCAATTGTACACTACTAAATTATAACTCACGTCTCCAAAGGACATTGCTCTTTAAATCAATTACCAGTGTATCTTATATTATAACGACTTTATTTACTTACCAATAAACAGGCCAGGGCATCACGTCGGGCAACAGTGTGATTGTTGACATCATTCGATAAAATTGGCTTAATAAGTGTGTCGTGGGAGAGGATCCAAATTTATTTAACGGCTTGTATTTTACGGTTCTATTGTCGCCGGGTTATACATTCTTAGGTACTAGAAGGGCATTGCAACCTTATTGCATCAAGTTTGCATCATAGTCTCTAAATAATGGGTCTCGTAGGTAATTCATAATTGATATAAAATAAGCTTACAATTACTTGAATGTGAACGTAACACGTTTCTTATAATTGGTTGTGTTCACTATTAACCCAAGCGATCAGACGTTCCAATCCATTTTTTTATTGTTTCTCTATAGCAATTATTATGCTGCAATATTAGGAATGAGTTCGTCAAATTCAAAATCATCTTTGACTAGACTTTAGAAATAAGTACTTTCTAATCTTCAGAATCTACCAACGGACCTGAGTGATCCCAGGATCTCTCTAATATTTTATAATCATTTCAGTATAGCAATGTATCAGCAAGTAAGAGTTATCTATCACACAACCACAAAACTTGATGGTGGTACTCAGTTAATTGAGACTTTGCACACAAGCATATGGCCCGGCCCATCTGATGGTAAGCAGTAGAGCCGCTAACAATACCTATTTTAAATGAATTTCTCCGGCGGTACATTTTTTGTAAAGCTATATCAATATTTAAACACTGTCATACTTTATCCCTTCGCGGATAAATTCGCACGCGCAGGACATAGTAGTTGTTTTCAAGATAGGTATTGTGTTTTTATTGGCTATCTTATGTACCTACCTTCTTCTGTTGTGTGTTCTTTGTATGACATAGGCATCCGATAAGAAAGGATTTTCCGAAATTCTACCCCTAAAGGGGTAAAAGGGGACAAAGTTTGAATGAGACAACGTGATTCCTTGGTCCACTCTACTTAAAATTTTGCATAAACCTTTTTTAACAGAATTGATGGAAGACGTTTCGTATTTCATTAAAATGCATCCCCTAGCGGGGTTAAAAAGGGTTATAAAGTTATTTTCGTGGTGATTTGCTTCGAAGTTAATATCATTACTCCTTAATGAAATTGATTCATAAAATTTTTATTTAGACACATGTTTGAAAACTCAATCTGATTTAGTAAATAAATACTCATTAATGCTTTTGATTTAAATTACATTTTATTTTGACACTTGTTTTATTATATAAATACATTAATATTATATAAATACAGCGTTAAAATCTAATAAATCTAGGTCTGTGGTAAATACCATAGATCTAGGATGTAAATACCGTGCAAATATTCTTTAAAATTTGAATGTCTCGAAAGTACTCTCTCTCGAAAGGTACCTACTTATATATCTCATTGGAAGGTTTCTAAGCAAGAGGTTATGCACTCTTAGGATACGGCCTCATAGTGACGTAAAGTTCGAAATTTGAAATGGTGAGGAAATTTTGGTTATAAATTATACGAATCATTTCACATTAAAGAAAAACATGTAAAATACAAATATAAGTCTCTAGCCCGAGCATGAATAATTAGCGACTACGTATTCGTATCGCCTTCGACTATTTTTGTATGGAAAAGTGAACAGCACTGCGGCGGTGAAAAATGGATCTAAAAATTAGTATGACAATTTTGACATTTCACGAGTTACGATTTCGAATACATAAATTTTCTTGCTACTGGCACTAGCCTGTATTTCTGTATTATATAAAAGAAGAAACTGACTGACTGACATATCAACGCACTGCCTAAGCCAGTTAAAAGTAGGTACCTTTTATCACGTAGGCATCCACTAAAGAAGAGTTTTTGGAATTCTACCTCTAAGAGAGTAAAATAGGGGATGAACGTTTGTATCAAAATCCGTCATTTTTAAAATTACATCCATGAAAAAAGTCACGTGTAACAGCTATAATTTATGTATAGGTACGAGTAGGTATATGTTGACTTATCACTTTACTAGAAAATGCTAGGGTAATATAAAAATTATGCTGAAATTTGTACGTAGTATATTATCTACTCTGAGTTAAAATGTTTTAAATACTTCGCTGGAGGCTTTACAAGCTACTAAAAGCACTTCCATAACTCGTAACGGCAATAAATCCTCCGTTTGTCCACGCTTAAGGCTAATATCTTACACTCGGCGCTAAATTACCATATTCTCTGCTGAATATAATATGAAAACCTAAAATCATAAGTAGGTAAGAAAGAAAATATGATTGATTGATGACTTGATATTTGAAGACGTGGTGGCCGTGTGGCTTGCGTCACCATTCGCGGTAGTCCGAGCTTAAGCTCAGATGACCTGTAGTGCCTTTTGTAAAATACAGAGGTTTATAAAACCACGAGCTTTGCTCGTGGTTGTATTAAGAGAGAGAGCAAGGATACATCCATTATTAAAAAAATGCCCTACTGGGGAAAGTACCTCCCCCTTACAAAAGATCGTATAAAACTGATGTACTGTTTGGTTTCCGCGGTGAGTAGGGTTACTAGAGCTCATCGAGGATACATTGTGCTGCCAGTAATATTCTGCTAGTACCGTATTAAGATTGGCTATGCGCTAGTGATACCCTCGGTATTGCAAGCGCCCATAGGCTAAGGTGACCGCTTACCACAAGGCAGGCCGTACACTTGCTTGCCAAATTCGTCGTTAAAAAAAACAGATGTCAGACTACCATATTAGTATAAGACGCTGTTGCCGCTATTATAGTAAGCAACGAACAAGATTCGCATTTAGTTGGCGCACATTAGCTTGCATGTCCTGTCGTTCACACCCAGCGACGGATCATGTCGGACTAACTAAAATTGCAAAGAAATCCCTTCTCGTTCCAACGGACTCCGCTCTCCCCTAATTGCGGCTCGAGTGTCGATTTATTTGCGAATCATGACGTTTTGTACGAGGTTAATGACGTCATTATGGCCGTTGTGTCCGGCCGGTAGGTGTTTTACATTTTTGACGCTGAAACCGGCGTTGATGTTAGGGAAAAAAATGTAGATCACTTTAGTTCGATAGTCGAATATTAGCAAGATGCCTGCGTTCACTGCAAGTGGTCGAGATGCCTAGAGGTTTCGGTACCAACTAGGTTGAGAGCTTCATTAATTGAGTTAACTGTGTTAGATTGATAGCATTATGTATGAAAACAAGTAAATGAATTAAATTAGGTAACAGTGTTGCGTGCTCTAACATTGTAGATACAAGGTATTTTTTTTAAATGGGAGTTTTATGTATTACGTACACATTATCGCAGCAAGTTTCACGGGGTAGGCAGAGAGTAAAGAGCGCCTTTCCACTCTTGACTAACACAACTCTTTCGCTTCTTTTACATTAATTAATCTCTTCATACATGCCCTTCGGTATTTAAATATTATTTTTATAAATATTGTAAAATAATACGTTAGCAAAAACTGACACAATAACAGTATTGTATATTGTATCCCTTTGGTGTAGGCCAGTGTTTTTCAACCTTTTTCATGACACGGCCCCTCTTAATATCAAGATATATTCGCGACCCTACCTGTTACTTTTTTTCATGTATTTTATTTTGTGGTAAATATTCAATTCGACATAATTTTTCATTTTCATAATTAAGGTTCGGATAAATACAGGACTTTATTCAAAACAGATTAACCTATTTAAGATCAAAAAAACAGAACTGAACAACCTACTAATACCTAGATAAAAGATAAATGGATAAATAAGTACGTAAACCAATATTGATACAAATGATTATATCCTAAGTTAACATTTTACTTAATAAATATTTTTTCAGCCATTGTGTTTTTAGTGTAGTAGCTTTCCGAACGTTTTGCAACTCCACAATATAAGCTTCGCGACCCCTAAAACCCCTTCGGTCTACAATGGTGTAGAGCAAAGGGTGGCGATAAGAAAAAAATAAACTCCCGACTCAAAAAAAGCTTGCATGCATACTTTATCATTTTTAGTTTCAGGAATTCTGTTTTTTTTAATTTATTTAGTGGGCCCCGACGTGACGACGGTTGATATAATATTATATCGCATTCTATTACTATTTATATCGCATTCTGCTATAAACTTCAAGGCCCCAAAGGTACTATTAAAAGATATATTTTATTATTTACATTTTAGAGTTTTTTGAGACGGGGCTCTTTTAAATAAACTTTTATTCATACTTTATTTATTTATTTATGGATCGCCAACATGAGATGCATTACACTTTACATAGTTTTAATTTAACAATGAGACTTACAATAACCAAAAAGTCATATTATAGCATCATTTACAATGTTCCTATAAATTAGTTACTAAATGAAACTTAAAACAGCACATAACGACACCGAAAATAAACATTAAAGATCACTATAACATTTATGAGACACTGGAAAGATTTTCAGCCGCTCCGACCGATCTATAATAGACAGCTCCGGCTGATTTCCGCCAAAACTCCTTTAACACTCGACACTGGCAAAAATAGTCCCTGAAGAGGATTGATTGCCATAGTTGGGAAGAAGAAGAAGAAGACTAACAACTAGGGAGAACACCTTAGTACACAGAAAGCAGAACCGCGAGGTGTATGTTATGTTATGTAACATTACTCATAACAGTTATTTAACATGAACAGTAACCCTTAAAAAGTTTATTATTAAGTTCCACAAACTTTTTGTGGTATGACCAAATTTAAATTTCAATTCGCTGTGTTATATTATAACAATTTCAATTTTATAAAAATTATATTCAATATAATTAGTTTAATTTTATTGAATAAAACTTTTCGTTAAAAATCTCTGACGTCGGCAATCAAACATGTTTCATAATAATATTTCTTAATGACGCCGTTTAAGTGTGTCTAATTTGTAATCGATACTAACACATCATTATACATAATTATATTATAAATTCAGAAACTGGCCAGCAAGATAGTGTGAAAGAATTTGTAATTTGATTTTAGAAACGATAGTCTTTTGTTTTTACAAACATGTTGATTATATCGATTTGAAGAAGAATTTTTTTTGTTAATATTTATTTTGAATGTTATATAAATATGGTGTTAACTTTGGTGTTTACTGTTAGTCAGGTTTTATCATTGCTATCCATCTAACGGCCGCACTACAATAGTTACGAGTACTATCGAAAATCTGAGAAGACCATGCAAATATTTTATGTACAAGTATCAGGACTTGCGTAAGGCGTTTCATATCATATGTAAATAATATACTTGTTCTATATTATTTTGGTTGGACCGAAATGAAGATTAAGCGGAGAGCGTATTAACCGCGTTCACAAGCCAGTCAAATCAAGATCGTTATAAGGGCGGGGCGACTCCTCCGTTCTGACCAATCACATACCAGATATTTACCTATTCTTACATAATCCCAACCGAGAGCTTTACATAGGACGGCAAATATATAATCATCTCAGTTTTTATATACACTGAAACTTCAAACAATATAGAAAAAGTCAATTCACCGGGTAGTTTATTAGCAGTTACTTTAGTTAGGCATATACGTACATAATATGCAGTGCTGAACACTTAATACACACAGAATTCCGTTACAAAATTAAGATAATATACCACTATTCTAAGCACAAAAATCTTCTTGTACCTTATTACCGTGTTAGGGACGAAAAGTTCTTTTTACCAGTACAGCGCTTCTTAGAGGATATCTAAAAACCTGTAGGAATAAGGAGTAGCCGTATACGGCGGCGGGCGATCTTCTGTAAGGTGGACTGGCCCTTGGGTCTATGCCCTATATCTCTTTTTACTTATCTAACTGAGCACACTAACTTAGCAGGACCCGAGGGGGTTCAGATTTGGGCAGAATGAATTCTATTTAGCATTAGAATATATTGAAAAAGTTTTGTGTTTCTATATTTCAGACGAGTGGGGGGGACGTGTACTGGGAGAATGAAGAAGATGCCGCCAACGAATTCTTAGAAACAAAGGAGGAGGACACTGGACATTTCAGACACATCAGAAGCCTAAACTTTTTCGACTTTTGGGGTATGTTCACTTCACCACATGGGCTAGATCTACTATTTATCAGTAATTATACCACGTACCTAGGCCAGTTCTTCTAGGGAAAGTCTGAATCTGTACGAGATAGATAACTTTTCCCCAAAAACCATGTTGTCGTTTTTAGAGATACAAAAAACAGTTTTTTTAGTAAAAACTAACTGACTCGGTAATTTTATTGTATTAAAAGAATGGCCCTTATGGTACTAAGAAAGTTTTAGTGTAAGAAATACATTTTGCTACAGAAACTTACGTTTTCAATGACAAAGAAAAATATGGAATAATGATTTTGCCTCTGCAATTTCCCAAAACGGATCCTGTTGTATGTTTTATTCTTTTTTCAGGGACCCCATCTTCGACAGAGGCGGCACCGGAGAATTTTGAAACAGCCACTGACGATCCAGTGGATGACACCATACCGTAAGTATTTTATCACTTTTTATATTTGCATTTGGAATTGGATAATGGATATCTTCTACAATAGTTTCTCCAAATACAACTTTGATTACATATTTAAGAATTATATACTTGCTGTTAGGCTGTTTCCACATTACGCCGTAGCTACAGCGGCACCGCCGCCGCTGGTGCCGCTGCCGCTGCACGCTTATTACAAATCAAGAGCGATTACTACATAATTTTGTATGAACCCTTACACATGGCGCCGTGGCGGCGGCGGTAGCGCTACGCTGCAGCAGCAGCTAGTGTGAAAAGGCTCTTACTTGTACGCAGTATATTATATACTCTGTGAACTACTATGAGCTGTTACTGTGCTTGATCCAGACGATAAGGCTAGCGATGATTATTGACTGATACCATATCTCGATGATTTTTTTAACCTAACATTCTTATCGAGATTACATTTTAATATAACACAATATTAAAATTTCCAGAGACGGGAAGGATGACGAGTTGGACAACGACGGTTCGGGTCTGCCTGACAGGCCGGAACCGGAACCAAGAGAAAGTAAGTTTCCTATTAAATGATAGGAAGGATATATTATAGTGTTACCTTCATAACAAAGTATAAAACAATCGAATTAATTTGTTAATAAGTATCGATTTATTATCGATAAAACCAGGCATTATTTATTATTAGCAGAAACACTGAAATGAGTGTCAAGTGAAAGTTTGACAGTTGTCAATGATTAATGGTTTTGATTGATTGGAAGCACAACCGTAGTGGTCATGTACTCTGTGGCGGAATAGCTGTATTAAAAGCTCGTCGCCATTAACTTAAAGAAGAAGAAGAAAGCACTACTAATTGTTGTTTCCAGTTATTTTGAAAATGACTGAATAAAAACTCTATTTGACCATAATCCTGACTTATTTTTAAGATGAGAATCTGATCCTTTCCGATAGATAGATCGCAGATCTTGTAATATAATTCTTTGCCAGCTATATATCATCGGTTAGGCATTACAGTGTGTATATTTGTTATTGCATACCTGCAAAAATGTTCAGATTGCACCGTGAAATTACAAATTGAAATTCGAAGTATTTTTATCTGCGCAAATCTTTTTTATACCACTGAGGTGGCACACCAGCGTACGGCTCACCTTATGATGCAATCACCGTGGCCTATATAGTCGCTAGCGATACCAAGGGTGGGTATAACTAATGTGCTGCCAACCCTATTGTTGATGACGACTGTCTGTGCTAGCAGCATTACTACTAGCGCAGCATATCCTCGTGGTAGGTTGCACTGGTAACCTTAATGGGAAAACCCACTGGAGATCCCATTTCGCCCTACTTATCTTTTGCAGCTAATGGTATGATTAATCACTGTACTTAAGCCAAGAAAAAGTCATGGTACATGCCGCTGGATTTGAACCTGGGCCCATCAGATGGCAGCGTCAACCACAAGACCACCACGGCTTTGAGAATTATTATTTTCTGAATTTGTTACTACTATTTAGGTATAAGGACTGAAAGAGTAGATTGTTGTTGCTAGATTTTCAAATGTCTTATTTATTTCCTTAATTTCCAGAAACTCTCCGTGTAACTTTCGTGGTAACGGAGCCGTACCATCACGGCTACTCCAACAGAGATTCTGTAGAGTTCCAGAACTTCTCTCATGCTATTGCCGAGGCTGTCAACCAACTGTTTGAGTCGCTGCCGGGCACGCAAAGAGCGAGTCTCGTCAGGATACAGTAAGTTTATTTACCAACTATTATCATGATTCTTTTTCAGAATCACAAAGTTATTTCGTGCGTTTTTAGTATTTCAAAATAAAACTTTCGAAACGATTATAGTTTTGCCATGTCCGTCTGTATGTCTGTCTGTATAGCTGAAACTTAAATTTAGTAAGGATTTATTAATACCATCTGCACATAAGAGATTTTATAAAAAATAGCCAATTAATTTTCATGGTAACTCTCCCCTATTTTGTTCCATCGCGTTTTCCCATCCTGTGGTGTACCGAATACCGAACTTAACTATTGTGATATGAAAATTGCAGATCACGGCTATCGGACGAGTTTTCGTGCAAAGTGACTTTGGACATCGTGACAACTGGCTACGATGATACTGACCGTATTACAAAAAACCTGCGCGACCACATCCGCACCAGACGCAAGCTTGGGTCCGTCACTGTCGACGACGCTGATTTCAGTGCCAACGTTATCGATCCCGGTAATTAAAAAACTTATTAATAGCACGATAATAATATGACAGTCATCAGACTTGTCGTGGGAAGGAAAATATATAGTTTTTGAAAAGAAAATATATAGTTTTGGAAAAGAAAAAATTTGGTTAATAACCTTTCAATTGAGAGGTTTGAGGTTTATAAATGGAAGCTTCTTTTTGATTTAACGAATTTGGCAAGCATACTTATGGTCCGGCTGGTGTTAAGCAGTCACCGTAACCTATAGACGCTTGCATTACCAAGGGTACCACAAACGTATTGGAGACCCCGTAGTTTTTAGAGGTTTCATTGTACCTACTTGTTGCACACAACCTTGTATTGCCAGCACAGATAATGCTTGACAAGAATATATAAAAGTAGTTGTAGTTATTTGCCTGTAATCTTCTATAACGTGGACTGATAAGCTGTAAGTTAAGTATGCAATGTTTGTGTACTGATGTCAGATCTTTCAAACGGATCTTCAAATGAATTTCAATTTCGTCGATACCGGGCCATGCCCATCTCAACTATAGGTACGGACACTGAACAAAACTAAACATACCGGGCGACGGTGGAAAGGAAAAAACAATAAGCGCCTTTTGGCCAATAGGTCAGCAGAGCAGTTTAAATTTTCATAACAAAATATATCCTTTTTAACTACTAACTAGCTTCTGCCTTCAAAGTCACATGAAACTACTAACTAGCTAGTTAGTAGTTAAAAAGGATATACGTCCACGTTGAGCCGAAAATCCCATAGGAACCTAACTTTTCTCGGGATAAAAAAACAGTTTAAAATGTAGGTATCCTATATGATAATCCAGCTTATAAACTATACGTGCACTCATACAAATCCGTTGAGTTGAGCCGTTTTTACGTGATTGACCATCTAACATACATCCATTGTTACCAACTTTCACATTTTATAATATTTAATGGATGGTTTTTTTGAAATGTTGAGCGCTTTCGATTGGCTTCTAACCAAGACAGATTGATAGAGAATCCAATACTCATCGAACTACATATAAAACTCATTTTCGACCAAAGCGGCGCTTCATTTGTTTTTTCTATCCACCGACGATGTATACTAATTCACAAATCGATCATCACATATATATGTGTGTACGAATCCTATCGACAAAACTTTTGGATGTTTATTTATTTTTAAATTATTATTATTAATTAGGCTCGACGCTAAACGCATGCGTCGCTGACGAGATACAGTGTACCGACTCTGCTCAGTGCTTGCCTGAATCAGCTCGCTGTAACGGATTTTCGGATTGCAGCGATGGTTCAGACGAAGCTGGATGTCCGCCTTCTGGTATTTTTTATTATTTTTATTTTAATTCTTTTTACTTTAATATTTTATGTTATTTTCTATAAAACTTGACATCGATAATATCCTGCAGATATTGATACTAAAACAAAAAATTCAACATCGCGTTTTAAAATATTAAGCTTTTTTTTTATCCGCCAAAGCCGATTTCTGGAGTGGTGCAAAGCAAGATGAAACGTCGGACGCTGAGCCGATTGAAAATGAAATCCAGCCGAGTTGCGCCGAGCCCATGGCTTGTTCTAGTTCCTCGGTCACCTACTGTCCTAATCAGCGATGCAACGGCTTCGATGACTGCCCATTTGGAGACGACGAACAAAACTGCCCTTCCGGTGATTTAAAGATTTACGACGTTTAAAGTCATAGTACAGCTGATATGATGATAATCAACCAATATAATGTATTTTACATATTTATGTAACTATCGTTAAAATGCCTAAATGCCTGCCATTTCACCACACGTCATCTATTACCAGAGTATTTGCTATTAAGTGAATATGTTTCTTTCATTAGCATGGATAAATACTTTTTATTGAATAAGTCAATAAATACTACTACTAGACTATCTTTTTCGAATGGTGGGTGGGTGGGGACAAACTAATAAAACTTGTAACCAAATACAACTACAAGCTGACAGAACTGTCTTACTTAGATATATATCCGTCGGTAACGTTTATTCACCGCGACGTTTCGGCCAAATCCCATGAGCTGTGGTTACGAGTTGACAGCCTGTTCCACCGTAGAATATTTGGAATAATGAAGTCTTAGCTAGCTGAATTAAGCAGCAACAAAAAATCTCATCTTACAAATTTTAATTTTATGAACCAATTGATTTATCATTTGAACTCGCCATAAATGCATCGCTATAATTTGCCTTCTTTTTAAGTATTACTACCTTTTAAGAAAATGCGCTAGCCTCATGAACCTTTTTTATACCACTAAGGCAGCAAACAAGCATACGGCCCGCCTGATGGTAAATTGTTGCCGACCCTTATTTCGTCACAATCTTTCTTTTGGTTGAGTTAAGGGAGATAACAGAAAATCACTTCACCCTTCGCACCTCATTCACTTACGGCTTCAACAAAGCTATTTTAAATCCGAAAACTATCAGCTTGTGTGACAAAAAACTTATTTATATTAGTTTTATTTTCATTATGTTTATTTGTTTTGTTTTGTTGAAAAAGAGTTCCCGTCAGAGAATGAGATCCTGTCTCCAAACGCCACTGAGTCTGCCCTGCCTACCACCACACTGGCGCCTACGCCAACCTGTGAGGATTTACTTTGTTTTTTTAACGTTTAGTTAAATCGTATTTACTTTTGTTAACATTCGTAGGTATTACTTAAGTACTCTTGATCTAATTTCTGGGTAGATTTTAGAGTATCTTTTAACTTAGTCGAATTAGGCTCGTGATAAGTTATTGTTTTAATTAAGCTAGTTTTCACTTATAATGGAGATGTACCTGTAAGTATTTTAGGTAGCTAATTGTATAACAAGATAATGGTGCCAATTCTGTTGTTCAAAATTACTAAACTTCTTGCTGTCTAAAAGTCTTGCTATCCCTTTCTCATGTGCGGGGTTAAATAAGGATAGTTATATTTTTAGACCTGTCAAATTAGTTAAGTTCAGTAATTTTGAACAACAGAATCGACACCAATGTTTATGTAATTCCTTGTTACAGCCTGCCCTAGCGACGAGATGCGTTGTGATGAAACCCGCTGCGTATCACTCCAAAAGCGATGCGACGGCTATGCTGACTGCTTTGACGGAACCGACGAAGCTAACTGCCTTGGTGAGTACAAACAAAACATATATATATATATACTTACCTACAGAACACGGAAGTATGGCCTTAGCCTATTCCTGTTCTCATTTTCTTCTTCTTCTTTAATTTAATGGCGACGAGCTTAAATACAGCTATTCCGCCAATGTCAAGTGGTGTGGTAGGTACAGAGTACTTAAGTACTAGAAAACTGCTGAAAGACGAAAATGACAGACATAAATAATAAAAAGAACCTGGTTGGAGATTTACCGTAACACTAGAAATGTACGGTCAACTTGACTCTTTAATAGGAATTGCATCAATTACTAATTCCGGGTAACAATTTTTGAGCGAGAGCGTTGATATATTTAACAGCACTGTCTAACAGATGAATAAGTTGCTGAACTGTCCGAAAAAGTGACGCTGATACGAGGCATTTGTACACGTATTATGCTTGGTTCACAGTTTTGTGTCGTGGTGTATCGTGTCGCCGGTGCCGCACCATAACGCAATCGGTTACGTACATTTACTTTGACTAGATTCACACTTGCAGGTTGTGTTATGTGGTGACGCTGTAAAATCGCTCGACGCCCGGACGCGACAGACAGGTGGGGGATCTGTCGCGACATAATTTTATTTTTATTGTTTTCTGTTTTACGTTGTAATATCCGATGGACTTATCGAATTAGTACGGCAATACCAAGGTCTCGATGACAAAAAAAATAAAGAATATAAGTTGTATAAGGATTACGGTATGCTTGGGAGGAAAAAGCAAAAACATTAAATACATTTGTTAAGTAGTTTATTTAGTCGTCATTAGAAGAAATTGAATATCTTCATCGAAGCCATTTGTCAGTATCAGACGATTTCATTTTAAAACACGTCTTCACTCACAACTCTTGAAATGAGAATGATCTAAAATGCGCCATATTGCGACACAACACGACACATCAGTGTGAACACTCCGCGACACAACAGACGGCGTTAAGGACCGATTATAATACAATAATTTCACTACCTTATCCTAATACCTTTCCTGAATAGGATCATAAGGACAGATAAATTATAAAGTGATCTATTTATGTTGTTAAACTAATAATTTATTAACTTCAATTGGCAAATTGGGCAATGTACCAATAAATAGGACAACATTATGAGTAAGTAGGCAGGAATAATGCTCTTTAAAATGTTCGCAGATTCAGAACTAACCATTCGATCACATAATTCCCCTCTGCCTGGCCCGAAAGAGAGTTAACTTGAATATTATCTGAATTTGAATTAATTTATTCCTTATAGGATCATAGAAAGTCAGGGATGACATTTAGGGCGTCACATCTCACAGCTCATTCACTCTATCGTCCATACTCATAGATACCTACCTATATATGTACGTTATACCTCAGAGTAGATAATATACTACGTACAAGTTATAATCATATTAAACAATGACCTAATCTCTCATCACCTCTATAAATAAATCGTCAATTATTTGGAGTAGTATGCTAGTATGTACCGTCTTATCACGCCAGTGTTTCAACTTATATTCTATTGTTTGTACGTTCTTATGATTCATACATTTTGGATTATATTCCAAACACATGGCAATAAATACTTTACCTTTTAAGTGACTATCAGACATAATTCCTTTATGAGATTTGCCTGCAAAACCTGCAAGTGGACTTTTGTTGTGATCATCGAAATGCCAGACCGAAAACAATGTATTTTTACTCAACGGTACCCGAATTCTGGCCTCCTTGTAATTTTTTGAATCATGATGAGCTTTAGATATAGAGGATAGAGTTTATTGGAGCTCATTTAATTGTTCAGTCCATTCTTTACTTTGGACTACTTGGCTCTGTTTTACTAAAAAGTAAACATACATAGTTTAAAAGTATCCATTTGTTACTACCATATTTCCCAATGCAATCCTCGCCGAACTGTGCTAATTTCATTCGGGAATATACTCTTCGCAATAACAAGACTAAAGTTAGAAACTAATGGGGCAATGGATTGAATCAAGCCACTCGCCAGCAATTTAGCTACTAATAAACTCTTTATCTGAATAACAGCTACGTAAGGTATGTTGGTACAAATGACTAATCAACCAACGGAGCGAGCAGAGGAATGTAGAGTGTACCCGTGGGCAGTTTCAAGTATCTACAGTAATCTGTGTCGAATATTATTGGCAGAAGACGTCTGAATGAGAGAAACGGATGAATAATTAATATGATATGATATATGCTGAATCAAAAATGACTTGAGATGGATGAGTGAGTATTATTAATAATGAATTTATTAATGTGATAAAGACCAGGCTGAGAAATAAGTTATATTTATCTAAGTAACTTTAAAATTATTTTTATTAATCTTAGCATAGAGGACGCGTTGTCGGTTGTTTGGGTCCCGTTCTCGATGAGAGCAAACACGTTACATCACTATCACGTCTCATTTTATGTCTGGGAAGCGAGTGCAATATACCATGAGCTTGCAGCACGTGCACAATCCGAACATAAAAAGAATCATTGATCCTTATGAACAGACCTTTGCAATTAACAACCGGTCATTGCGTGAACTCTATATTGGTTCCTAGACGCTCAATTGAACCTATCTCTTTATAGGTGTGTGTGTACGCTTTAATATCAACATAATTATTCAAGACTTCAAATCATGTTTATCGAATCATTGTAGGTAATGCTTTTTACTGAGTCCCATTTAATAAAATTACTGACTTTAAAAACGGTGCACATTAATAATGTGATGCATTATTGACGATTTTTAAGCGGGTCTCTTTAGTGGCATTTGAAGAAAGACTTAGCTAGAGTTTTTAAAATTCGAAGGGTCCAATTTACATATGTTGCTGGATTGCTTTTCTATTTTTGCCGTATGCAGGTTTCTCTCCTCTACCGAAAAGCATGTGGTGTGATAAACCACTGTAAGTACCTATTTAGTTTGTTTTGAATCAATCATGACCCAACTATTGACTATTTAGAAATAATTTAACGATGAGCTTTAAAGTGTATTATATAAATCTATGCTTATAAAAAAACTGTTTATTTTTTATCTTTTTGTCTGTTTTATGGCTGCACATCACGCCGAATTTACTCAATAGATTCAAACGAAACTTGATACAAATTGAGTTCATACTACGAGAACTAACATGACTTACTTGACTTATGTTCCTGTGTCCCCTAGATGGAGCAGAGGGCTCCGCGATACCGCTCGGTCTTGAGCTTCGCGCTTCAGTTCGCACCTTAGGGCGGCCACGTTTACGTTTTCCTTGGGGATTCCAGTCCAGGGCTTGCCTCAGTATATGATCAGGGTCCCTTCGGAGCGTATGACGGATCCATTTCCACTTGCGGCGTTTGATCTGCTGGTCGATCGGGGTCTCACCGCAGCGATAGACTTCGAGTATACGGCGAAGGCAGCGGTTGATGACGACCTGCAGCCGGCGCGAGATGTCGTTGGAAACCTTCTACGTCTCACATCCGTAAAGCAATACGGTTTTTACGTTGGACCGGAATATCTTGAGCTTAACTCTCCTGGTCAGTTTTCCCGATTGCCATACAGGGCGGAGCTGTGCGAAGGTTGCTAGTTGCTAGTTACGAGGACTAACATAGGATACTTTTTATCCCGAGGCTCAGCACGGTTCCCTTAGGATAGGGGATAGAAGTCAGCTGATTTGATTTAGCGTAACTTAAGCTAGGTACTTTTACTTTGGAAAAATAATAATAGTTCCGCGCAACAAATAAAAAACCCATGAAATTGTGAACAAATCCAAACGTTAGACCGATTTGGACGGAACTTTCACTAGCAGATTACTCATGCTATTAAGTAACTTTTTTTTTAGTTTGGTATAAATAATTAGGAC
The DNA here is from genome assembly GCA_951449985.1 of Falcaria lacertinaria. Taxonomy (NCBI): domain Eukaryota; kingdom Metazoa; phylum Arthropoda; class Insecta; order Lepidoptera; family Drepanidae; genus Falcaria; species Falcaria lacertinaria. Next base: position 5,225,138 of record OX602108.1, read on the forward strand.
TCCTTTGAAAGCAGATATCCCATGAAAAATTCATTCCAAACGTACGTAGTCGCGAGCTCAGCTAGTAAATAAATATATTAAAGCCTCTCCTAAATAGTATCTGAATGACTATCTAGATGGGCTGACGTGCAACCTGGACATTATTAGAGGATCCGATCTCTATAATGAATTAGTATTATCAAAGGGAAAAAATGGTCTCAATGCTTGATTGCTGGCGCACCGCTGCGTAGGTAAGATGCGAAATAATAACAAATAAAGGTACATTTTCATTGTAATTTAATTGCTGTGCACCCATAATAAAATATGTGACTAGTAATAAGGACAATGCGAGATCTTCATTTAACATGAAAATCATAACAATCAAGTTGCCCATCAATATCAGTCTGACTTTAGAGGTTCAATTCTTTAGTTAACATTGGGTACACAATGAGTTGAAGGATCAATTACAAAGAATCTCGTATTACAGTCATGTGTATTAATAACACCAAGTGCGTGGTTACAGACCTCACTAATACTGCAATAGCGTCGAGTGCGATATGATGAGTTTTACATTCAAGCCCATTAGTTTGTTTTATTAAGACATAACAACAGCGAGCTGACCTTGTTTTGGTTTGCATCCCAAATAGACCTTCTGGCTTTCAATTTAATATTATATGTTTAAATTCTTTAAAGCTTCTGGATAAATATTCCAATTATTATTTAATTGTACGAAGTTAGCGAACGAGTAAAAAACACGTCTATTTAGAGATAATTTAGACATTGATTTTTTGATTATTTATCATGGTTTTTATAAGGTAGGTAATTCCTTCTGATATGGAAAACAAAAACCATGTAAGTACCTTATAAGTACAAAACTGCGATGTACTTAGATATCATGTATTTAAATTATAAGTGAGTACTATCATTGTTGAGTCATTGTATTGTAACAAGGTATGAGAAGTCTATATGAATTTCGTAAAAATGAGCTTAATATTATAGAGATGACATAAGCTCTACAAATAGTCAATGACAACAAGAAGCAAATTTAACCCAATAAATGTTATACTATAATAAATTATAAGTTTCAAGGCTATGTACACAGTGACATAATATGAGTAAATTGCTCCGTCCTCTGGTCGTAAGATGGCTCGGTTATCAAGTGGTCGATTGCATTTAATCGAGTGTTGGTAGACACATCGCATTCCCAGTAATTATATAGATATAATTGTCGCCAGCCACTGATTCGATGTTATTGCTATTATGCAGGGCAGGACTCGCATTTGCTGCGTCGCATTTTTATTAATCCATGAAAGATCAATTATTATTAAATTTTGATCAATGTCCAAAAAATGTATTACACTCATATATTCATTAGGGAGAGTCTATAAGCGGTTGAAGCCTCCCAAATGGGGACAGTACCTGCACCCTACAGAACATCGCGGTGAGATGGCAGTACAGTGATGAAGTGTTGTGTTTCTACGGCGAGTCAGAGCAGTCAGTCTCCACAGTTCCTCAAGAATAAGCTGTGCACACCAGCCGTTACCAGTAGTTGTTAACAAAAAATACTGTCCGGTTGCGTTTCAGGCCCAATCGATATGCTGCCACCCCCTGTTGTGTTTTTAGTATATTTTTGTATGTAATTCTGTAGTACAATCATGGGGTGTTTGTCTTCTATTAAAATTATATGTTTTTTACTAAAACTAACTTCTTAGTTTCCGAGATGACCGTCTAAATATGATTTATCACTTTGTACGCTATTATTATAGAAAGGTACAATGCAAACTAAAATGCAGAATTCTGGACATCTCTATGGATATTACATAAATAACATCAATGTAACTTTTGCAGGAAAGGTAAACTGAAAACGGTAGCTTTGCATTGTTTACTATTACTTTCCAATACGATAGCAATCAGACTAATTCATAAACTGGTGCACAAAGACAAAAATACATTTTATTCCACTAAATACTTTATCAAGTGCATTGGTAGTAATATCTATTTTTTTACAGTTTCTAATAGTAAACATGGACTAGTAGTGCAAATATTGCAAATTTATATATACAAAGGTATGCATGTAGAAGGACTTGTACTGATTCCGCCCTTTTACTTTGAAATGGGTTGTTAATAAACTAATGCTACCAATCACTCTTAAAAGAAAAGCCAACAGAATGTATTAGTAATAATTACAAAAGTTTGTTGCTAGCCGCTCCCAAGTCGTTCTGTCAGTAAGTAGTTATGCATGCATTATTAGTGTACGTTTGTACGCGTACATCCTTCCTACCATGTCAATGCTCTATTGTGTGTGGCGGTAAACCACCCACTGACTACAGCTCAGCAGAAGCTTGTTTAATTGAAAGTGCTAATTACTGGGCATAGTATTCTTAATGTTTTGTCATAAGCTACCGACCGCCGCGCCGCCACCGCCGTGCAGAATCACAGAGACATTTATGCAGCTGGAATATCTTTGGATAACAGTTGAATAATACAGATTTCTGTGAACATGATGCCTACGATCAGGCAAACGACTTACTCATATCTTCAGTTAAATCCATTGTAACTTTAAAGGTTCCTAATAGAGTCCCTATTACAAAGAACAGATCGCGAGGGTCGACGTGCATCAGATGCAACTCGGCCCCGTAGTTTACGATGTCTGTTTGTCATACCTTTCAAAGGGCTGTATCAGCCGTCAAAAGACAGCTGAAAGTTTCACTACTATAAGTGAATAATATTTTTATGCATTTTACATCATCGATAGATATAGAAATAATTTATTAATTCTTGTTCTTGACTCAACCGTCAGCGAACTGACACTTTAATTGTATTTTATTAATGACTAGCTTTTTCCCGCGGCTTCGCACGCGTGGTTAAGTGAATAAGTCAGCACATAGGTACCTATATATAGTACCGATGTGTTGACTTATTCACTATGTGTTAATATGCACCTATGTGTTAATATATAAATTAGAGCTGTTACTCGCGACTATATTCATGGATATAACTTAAAAATGATTGATTTTCATACAAATTTTAATCCCCTATTTTACCCCCTTAGGGCGCAATTTCCAAAAACCCTGTATTTTATTGTTAACTGAAAGGCCTAATACCAATTTTAATGCGTTCAACTTAAAATTGCAGGATTGTCATACAAACGTTCATACACTATTTTACCCCATTAGGGGTAGAATTCCAAAAACCCTTCATAGTGGATTCCTACGTCATAAAGGTTCCTACTGTGAAAATGCAAGTCTTTAGCCCCAGCCGTTTAGGCTTCGCGTTGATATGTCAGCCAGTCAGTCAGCGTAGAGAAAGTTACGTGATTTTCGAGACTTTAAAATTTTCAAGATTATTTGAATTAAATACGTAGATTATGATTGTGTTTTCAAATATGTGTCAAATAAAATTTAATAATAATCAAAAGCACTAAGGAGTATTAATAACAACTTCGAAGCACTGCCAAATAACTTTCTGCGCCTTTTTAACCCCGTTAGGGGATGAAATTTAAGAAAATAAGAAACACGTCTTCCATCAATTATGTTAGAAAAGGTTTTTTAAAATTTGAAAAACATTAGACCAAGGAATCACGTTGTCCCATACAAACTTTGCCCCTTTATCACCCCCTAGGGGTAGAATTTTGGAAACTATTTTCTCTCTACGATCAGCGGCTTAGGCTGTGCGTTGAACCGTCAATCATTCGAGACAAAGCCCTTTAAATGTATAGATTGTGGTCTTTATTTAAGCAGTAAGTAGGGACATTTAGTAAACGTTTTTATTTATGAGGTCGTTAGTATGATCTTTGAACCAGTTTGTAAAGAACAACTACTACATTAAAATATAAAGAGCAATAATTTTCATAATAAATATAAAGTTAACTCGACCCCTGGGTGCATCGTTTAGGATTAGAGATTGCTGTGACCTATCTATCGACAAACTTAACCGATAGTAATGTAGGTATCCACCATCGACCTCAAATCAATAATTATATTCACATTATTTGTTTATTTTCTTATTAAAGGTATTTTATACGAAATTATAAACATAATGACACTATTATTTAAAAATTATAATCTAGAGAACCACCGGTACAAAACATTCACATTAATATTAAAATGTAATACATTTAAAATAGTAAGTTATTATTTAACTTAGAATGTCTGGCGAACATATAATGAAAAAAATGCTTAAGTTACAAATATCACGTTGAATAGATAATTTAGGTACTTGTATTCTAATGACAATATATATATGCCTACTGATAATTTTTAGAGGTCTGAGGTTAAAACAATAAATAACAAAATTACATCATAAACAGCACTGATATCTGTGAATTGAGAATAACTTTAGATATCTTAATTCGTAGAAGTATGTAATAAAATTACCTAACGATTATTAATATCATGGGAAGGGAATTAACTTTTACTGAAGAAGCTGTACCTGTAATTTTATTACGTGCAACCAAAGTATGTATTAGCTTTGATAATTCATAAAATAATAAACTTTACTTATCATCCATTTATAACTGTTGCCACTTTTTATAACTTATGAAGTTTCTGATGTGACATTAATTGGTAAGTAACGTATGCATTGATAATAAAGGCGGATATTATTAAAATAGTAGGTACATGTTATCGATAGTCACGACCCAACTCTAAATAGTTCAGTTCGCGTGATGATGTTACCAATCGATAGTTAGTTGGTATTTCATTATAATTGCGTGGTACTGTGGTGCTTAAAAATATCCTTTGGTTAGGTATTACTCGGTGCGGTTACAGTTATCTGTTATAGATCTAGGTACCATCGCTACGGCGCGGCACGCTGGCAAACTATACTCAAAGAATAATGGTTTTAACCTGAACTCTAACAAAATTCAACTTTTTATGATATAATTTTATTGTCATGCGACATTAAATTATGTTCTTTATTGTTAACGTCAAAAAATATTACTAATACTTTAAAAAAAAAATTGTATGTTAGTAATACGAATAATTGAAATAATTTCACCTGAATTGAAGCTGAAACACTTAATGCATGTTTGTTAACGAATTCATTGAAGGTACTTATTAGAGAATTATTAGAAATAATTCTAATTTGTATTTAAATTCTAATGTTACAAATAATTGAAATATTTTTATCTGAATTAGAGATGAAGTACTATCTACGTTTGTTTAAAAATCATTCATTGTACTTATTATAGAAATTCGATATGACTATTTTTGACTAAAATTACGAGTATGTTAAGTTAATATTCCGTATTTGAAAATTAATATTAAAACAAGAAATATTTTTTCCTAAATAATAGCTTTGAGGCGAATCAAAAGTTCAAGTGGAAATGTCTGCACGATATACTATAAAGTGTACTCTTTTGTGTCCATTAACACTAAACAGTTGCAGAAGTGAACATAATATATTTTAACGCAGACATATACTTCGTGCCTATACATAGTTAATAGTTTAAATACATATTTTTTTATGTACATTTAAATACTACTCACTGCATATTGCACTTAATGCATGGCGAAATCATAAACCAAAATCTCAAGCCTAAAAACTTGAAATACGACAAGTAGTCTTTATGATACGAAGAGTATTTAAAAAGGAGTCAAAAAGGGGTTAGAGGAGGAGTCGTATGCGCGAGTGGATTAGAGTGGTACAGTTAGTTGTTTTTATAATTATTATTGATATAAAAAAATGTAGCTAAGAAGATACAGTTTATTTATGATAGATATGATAGAGACACGGTTGTAACAAAGTTTGGACCCAAAATTAAATTATTAAGTTATTTAAAATTACCACGTATTACTTTATCAACTTGGGGAAGCTTTCTGAAACTAGCTGTTCAGCCTGAAATCTAAACAGATGTATTTTCTTTAATGTTGCAATCAATTATCGGTATTCGTGAGCAAGTACATACGACAACGGCTGTGGGTATAAAACAAGTTTCTCTATGAAATTGAATATAGGGCGGATCGCGTGTCTCCCTTCATTTTCTGAACTACCCCCGGACGATGTCTCTCTTAACTGTAATGGGGTATTATATTAAATTGCCAATATTCTTTATGTACGCTTAGTATCGAAAAGTTTAAAGACGAACCTAGATAACCAACCTCTCTTTGGAGAGCGAATATTGTGAAACCGAGATAATGGGCCATCTATCAAAAGCGTGTTGATTTTTCTCATTATTATTTAACATGTATTTTCACCTATTTGATTTAAATAACACCCCAACTGAGAACTTATTTAATTGACAAATCTGACAGAAAACGCACAACCTTAAGTAAATGGGCCATGAAATTAACAACTCAGAGGTTACTAATTTTCAGGAGATACCGGTCAATTTTCTTTACACTGAACTTAAAATCTCCGTCGCTTTGTTCTACCAAAAACGCGACATTGGCAATTGTGGCAACCCCGCTGAAGCCATTCATAAAGAAGTTAAAGTTGAAGTTCACGTTTCTTAGATAACTTAGGTGAACACTGAGAAATATTTTATGTAAATTAATCTATTACAATTTCCTCCGAGAAGATAATGCAATTCCTGAATACAATAAAACGCATACACAACACATCTCTAAAACTTAAGAAAAGTCAAATGGTTCCTGTGACCTATGTAAATTAGTCTAATGGGTTAACAAAGAAAATAAGAACAAAATTAGTAGGTCGAATGTTCGTTAACTATTTTGTAGCTACCGGATTAAGTTCGCCATAAATACCAAAAATGTATTGTGAGGTGGTAGTTAGTAGTCACCCCTATGGATGTTGCCATTGTACTGTTTAATCTGCCAACCCTACGAATACATTAGGCGTAGCGCAAATTTAAGTGACTAGAGGACTACTACGAAGAATCTATTTATACGAATTTAATTAGGTTTTTTGCGTATTTTCTCCCAGAGTATTTATGCGCGTGTCATTGGGTGAATAAGCGTTCATATTACGTATAATTTTAGTTCAATAGTAGATATTGCTAAAATAAATTATTAGAGCTTCAATTTACTCTTATGTACAGTGTACAGTCCCTACCCTGCGCTAGAAAAAGCTTCTCATTATTATTATTTTAAAGTTTAAAATTAAGGAAACTTTTCCGAGTAAAGTACTCGTTCATTAATCTTCATTTACCATGTGTCATTGGTGGAATAGCCTTACCTACACGTCGCCACATATGTATATAGCCATGTTTAAATAAACTACCAAACCAGTTACTAGTAGCAAGAATATCTTTCTACGTATTCAAAAACGTAACTCAGTGTCAAAAAAAATATACGAATTTTTAGTTCTACCTTTCGCCTACAAAAATAGTCAAATGCGATACATTGAAATTTGTTCTTGCTAAGGCTACTGAATAAGATTCACAACAATAATGTACCTTTTGTTAGGACAATTAAACGCAACTACCTAACTAATTGCATGATTCGCACGCTCGTACCTACCTGTCGTGTCGTTCGGACGGACCGCGACGTCGCTTCCGTCGCGGGAGCGACGAGCAACGCGACATTCCGATCACGACGCCGACGTTATCAGTAGCATGCCGCCCTCACACTTGATTTATGTCGACGACTGTTCTTCGCAACTCACCAGTGATTGCTTGAAGCACATTAATGTCCCAGTTACATAGAGAGAAAAAAAAACCTAAAAAATGAATAGGCACAGTAAAAACCCGATACCTCGATTTTGGTTTGAAGCGCTTCTCATATGGCGCGATTGTTTTCATACGCAATGCCTGTGGAACTACTCTGTGCCGGTAGCAAGAACATATTTCGACTACGTATTCGAAAATGTAACTCGCGAAATGTCAAAATTATCATACAAATGTTTAGTTCTACTTTTCACCGCCGGAGCGCCGTTCATTTTCCCCTACAAAAATAGTCGAAGGCGATACGAATACGTTTTCGCAAATTATTCTTGCTGGGGCTACTGGCATAACTGGTGGTTTTTAAAAGGTATTGATTGTTTTGCATATACATTTTTTATTAAAGCACGTGTCAATGTCTTTGTTAGCTACATAAATTGTCCTATAGAACAAACAATGGCAGCAAAAGGCATATTGTAAAAGTTATATGTCAGTGTGTTAGGTATTTTTAGCCAGTGTGCCGACTTCATTTGAGTCGGTAGGTTTGCCTGCGGGCCGTTGCGTGCACTGCCCTCGTTTACCACATTTTATGACATAGTTCCGACTTAGTATTTCACTTTTTGTTTAAACTATGTCTGTCAAGGCATACTGGTAATCATATTCCCTGGGGTAAATGCAAGAAAAGAAATTTATTTCTGGGCAGATGGGTCGTATTTTATTTCCTACCAAATAATAAGCTAAAAATTATTTAGGTAAATTACAACAGAAGAAAATCCTATATCAGATCGTTTTGATTCCAAATATTATTACGAATAGATACGAAAATTAAAGACAACGTTTATGCGCAAAATTATGCAGGAAAACAACCGTAGGCATTTTTACCGTAGGCAAACTTTGTGGGATTTTGGTACAACTTCATAAGATATATGTCCCATTCTTGCTTTATCATTCCGTTGACCATTTTACATATTACTTTTGAACATAATTATATCTAGGTACTTAACTACACCTATTATTCTATTATATTATACAGTCCACTTATTCATTCACTGCTAATGTAACTTTGTAATCCTAAATATTTATATGGGATTACAAAGTTATTTATGTAGTTGGTATATCTAGAACACTGGAGCGAAATTTCAAAATATTTTAGTTATTACTTGTTTAATACATTAAACCCCAATTGTATTCAAAATTTGAAGCTGCTATGTCGGCTATAATTGCCTTAGAGTTTTGATGATCGCTCAGTCAGTCAGTGAGTGACAAAATTAAGAAAGTATGACCACTGTTTCAATAAAATAAAATTTGAAATGTACCATGTTTATATAATGCCTGCTTGGTTACTGAAAATTCAGGATTCTAATATTATCTACAACTTAGTTATGGGGGGTCGAATGTGGCCTGATGGTCGACTTGGCGGTTGCTTGGAGTTATTATTTTCGTACTAGCTTTTACCCATGACTTCTTCTGCGTAGATATAGTATCTATTTCCTTTTTAAATCAATATAGAGTATAATATTATTCGGGACTAGTGACTAGCAATAATAGTGCCACAAACTTATCTGACCCGGTGACGAAAGGTGAGACTAATGAATTGAAATAGTGTTCAAAATAACACATTGAAAATAACAGAAACCATCTTTAAATAAAAACAATTACACCGATGTAATAACCATTCCTTTCTTTATAGTTTCGTATGTATGTACCTTTTGATGAATTGAGTTCACGATTTTGATACTAATCTACACTAAAATTATAAAGAAGGAAAGATTTGATAGCTTGTTTGTTTATATTGATTAGGCTCCTAAACTACTTGACCGATATTAAAAAATATTTCACCATTAAAAGCCGACATTACCCCTATATAAATATAGGCTTCCTTTTACCGCGGGAAAGAGCTTCATTCCTACGGGATATAAGGTTATAGTATACTATTTTGCAACCCTGGCGAAGTCGCGGGGAAAAAGGTAGCATCAAATACGAACAAACGGGTCATATATCTAAGACGAGCAACTACAGAACCTACAACACTGCGCGTGGTCCGACACGCACTTGGCTGGTTTTTTCTGTATTGTTTTTCTTTTATGACTTTTCACTTTACTCCTACGTCCACGAGTTTTCCATAATTGCAATAGTAGCAGCAATAGTTAATGCATATAAATAAGTACTTTAATATAATAATGTTCACTGTGTAAAGTTCAGGCATCATCCCACATCGCCATATGGTCCCGAACTAAGCAAAGCACACTTTTACTACATTGCGAAACCCAGACTTTAGACAAGGCAAGCTAAATTATTGTAACATACATTTTTGGGCTAGAACGCGCGACACCTGGCGTAGCAGTCAGGCTTAGGAAGCACTGTACCTACCTACCAAAGGTACCATGAAGAGGTCATTAATCGATCTCAGCCTTTGACTCATTCTGGCCGTTAAAATAACTGAATATAAAAAAATCACGTCTATATGTTGCGTGAAAGAAGAGAAACCAACAAACATACTTGCATTTCGAATATATATTAGTACAAATTCCTATTGTGATTGGTTAAAGGTATTTGAGCAGTAAAATGTTTTGCAATCAGCAGCTATTCTAGACGACGGATGCATAATATTTAATGTTGGCTAGCTGTATGACTACACCGCCGTTTCCAGAAAACCGCGCGTAAAACAAGCTGGGTCACCGCGTTTCGCCAAACGCGTTATCTTGCACCAGTGCTTAGCTGAATAGCCTTCATCTATTAAATTTGAAACGTTTCTAGACACATCTTAAAAGACGTTGGTTGGTAGTGGCTAAGTCCAACATTTTGAGGTTTGAATACCCTGGAATTTCAAGATTTTAGTGGAATAATGTTAAATAATCCATATAATGTTTGTTGTCTGATTAGGCTTGAGGTAGAAGTAGAGTTGAGCTTAGATTGAATGCAGCTTAAAAATCGGCTAAATGCGAGTTAGAATCGCACACCGCGGATCCCGTACGAGAAACACATTCTGTAAAAATGTGTACTGTCTATTACCTCAGAGTAGATAATATTTTACCTTTTTTTTATATACCACTAAGGTGGCACACAAGCATACGGCCCACCTGATGGTAAGCAGTCACCGTAGCCTATAGCCGCTAGCAATACCAGGGGTATCACTAACAGGGTGCCAACCATGTTGTTGATGAGGACTCACTGTGCTAGCAGCAATACTACTAGCTCAGCGTATCCTCGTGGAGCACTGGCAACCTTACTTACAGCAGAAGCACAACACTACATCAAGTAGTGTTATTTCACTGCGGTCTTCTGTAAGGCGGAGGTACAGTCCCCAGTCGGGCGGCTCCAATTTAAATGGGATAACCCAGGGGATATCGGCCAAATCGCCCTACCTCTCTTTTTAAAAGCTCATGGTATGATTAATCACTGTAGTTAAGCTTAGGAAAACTCATTGATACAGGCTGGGATTCGAACCTGGACCCATCAGATGTCAGGCCTGTTGCTTCAACCACAAGGCCTTTATACTACGTACAACTATTATGGATCATTAGATACTGCCCGCTGACAGACAGACGGACATACGGACGGACAGCGAAGCCTTAGCCTAGATCTAATCAAACGATCCGGACACATAAAAACCCGGATAATGTTCAGCCAGACAGCAGGCTGAAAATCATGTCACACCCGGACAAATCCGGGATGGCAATTTTTTCTTGAGGGTGAGTATGTACAACATTTATAAATCATAAAATATTTTGTTAATGAGTATAAAAGCCACCTGCGAACTTATAAGTTTTCAATAATTCCTAGCCTTTGAGGTAAAACTGCAGTCTTATAGGTACCTGACTGATAAGGTTTCAATCGAGTCTTTTATATGTTAGTGCCTGCATATTATGCTTATTCAAAAAAAAACTAAGATAGTTTTGATAGGCCGTTCATTAAACTGGAGGCTTATCATAATTTTATTTATTATTATTAAATTATAATTGCGATAGATCTGATAAACGTAGTGCCTAAACATTTTGTGGGTGTAAATAATGCAGAGCTTTTGCATTAGAAATCATTATATCAAGAGACTTAGTTGCACATGCATACCTCAGACGGGCAATCAAATCATATTACGGTCTCAATCACTGCGTCCTCTCGTACAGTCAATATTTGTCGCTCGCACATGCCTGTATGCACCTATATAGTTATTAGTTTACAGAAGACTGGCGTCAGTCACTTTATATAATAAAATGTCAGTTACGAGAATCAAAAGGCCACCGTTATAGGTATCGACTTAGATAGTTCGGAAAAAAGGCTAGCGACACAAGCTTATAATACGTTGCCCCACATATGTTAAATCGTAATGTTTATTTACCGATGTCGAAAGTAATTAATTTTGTAGTAGATTTTAGCCCCGTCACTATTTGATTTCTTCGCTTTGACACATTTCCGAATAAATCGATGCACCCCTCGACGACACACGCTTTTAATTGTGAATTGTTCGACTATTGTGAAAATTACGCTGTACTTGTTCAGATGCGCATTGGATTATCAAATATCAGTCAGCGGTAAATTATAGACTAATTGTTGGTGGGATGTTCAAAATTACTCAATTTTAGTTTTTAACTCATTGCGGGTTCTATATTTAACGTACTATGAAGTAAAGCTAGAATAAGTAACCAGATGTATTCTTAAGAAGAGCTTATAAGTTCGTGCAATCTTTAATGTCACTTGTTGTAATATAATCGAAGTATTTCTTATCCGGCAAATATTTTTTTCTTAAAAAAATATTTGGTCTACCTAAAGATACTTTTTACATACAGTACCATTAATATTACTTATTATTACATATAGGCTGTTTTTGTGTTACAACACGTAAATGTAGATATTAAGACATTATTCAGATTTTCATAGTAACAAATAGGTACGACAAATAAAAGGTTGTCGAAATAATATTTTAATTTTGAGGTAGTTACTTTGGATCGTTATAATTTTGTATATATATTTATAAGTTATTTGATGAGATTTGGTCTAAATCGGAAAGTGCCGGCCAACGTTTTTTTTTTGTTTATTCTGTTAGAGCTTGTCCGTCTGAGCATTTATTACTATGGCACCAAAGTTGGACATTACAGGACATTTGATTTGTTTTGAATTCCTATTTCCAAGAAAAAAATATGAAAATTCTGATTAACGAAATCAAATAAAATAGAGGACAAAGGAACTCAGACTTGGACCAAAATGGATGATGTCCTTTAATTGCATAAATCCTTCAGACTATGATATTATGATGGAACAAAGATACGCGGCCTTATTACAATGTCTTTGCACTAGCAAACACGTTGGTTATATACCGTCACGCTTGCACAAAATACAACTACCATTTCCTACGACCATTTCTAACTTAATGGTCAATTGACATTTCATAGGAATCACTCGGTTTTACTCTCACTAGGTTACAGGGGCCCCTCTGTGCGGCAATTCGGTTTATTGAAGCCCTTTGTCACAAGGATTCGAGTTTATATTGTTGCAGAAGGTAATAATGTAATATGTACAGGCTATTCAGAATTAGCTTACTATGAAATTAAATCAGTCTGCGAACTACTTAGTATCCACTTGAAATGTTGGTGATTTTGCAATTACATATTATAATAATCTGCTAGGTATGGGGTGGTATTATAGTAGTCTGCTCACTAGATATTTAACACAGAATTATTCTATTTTGACTTGTATCATAAAAGAGTTAGATTAAGTTAGTTAAAAAATACCTATATAAAAGACCTGTGGAGTCAATTTTAAGAAACGTCATTGGAATGGAATTGCTCTGCGGTATATCAATTATTGTCATCCTCAAGGCAACTCCGCGATGTTTCTAACCAGTACAACTCAAAATATCAACTTTGCGTGACCAAAGATAAATTATACGTAACGTTTCTTCTACATTGTACGGGAGCCTTAAACGATAAACGTTTTTTGTCAAAACAAAATAAATTACCCCAACAATCATTCCACGTATATATGCTCTACCGTCATGTGATATGCATTGAATCGTAGCCTTTTGAAAATCTGAGATGTCAGTGATTCAATTACGCAAATATATACCCTGCATTCAAGCAATACAGGCCGGTCTAGTGAGTTCTTCTTGCGTTACTTATGATGTTCTTTAAATAAGGGACCCTACGACGAAACCCCGATTAATGTTACTTAAACTGTGATCCTTCTGGTGGCTCCACAGATAGGGGTACACATTTTGTTACTTAGAAGCCTATGTTTCAAGATGAAACAGAATTTATCTTACGGACAAGTCATTCTCCGACCTGTTTTTTTTTAAATGCAGCTCGCTCTATGTAATAGTAGTCTCATAACAAATCACACTAAATCTATTTATCCTATTTTTAATGCACAACACAGGCACACAGGAGAATCTTAGGAGATGCCTAAGATTCTCCTGCCCTGAGATTAAGACCACCAACTAACAATATCGCATCGACATACGTCCTTTCGGACTTAAAGATTGTTTATTATTAATTTTCAATGAATATATTTACTGTGGCCAACAAAGCGGGGTTGAATTAATCTGCTCATGTACCGTCATGAACTTTAAATGCAATGACCAGCGTGACTTCCTCGAACAGTCCACTGACTAACTACCCTTAACAACTTACTAAATAAAAGCTTTGACGGATGTGAAACACATATTCTGTTCGGAAAACTCATTCATAGAGTGCATAGCCTCTTGGTAATTATAAAAAACATTTCAAGTAAAACGAAATAAATGTGGGTGTTTACTTTTCTGTGCAGCGGAGCCGTGCCTAAGCACTGATTGGAATAATTCTCAATAATAATTTCTTTAAGTTTTCTATTACCATTTTATTTCCAACTCTACCATAAGGCTTATAAGGTCTTTATACGAACAATAAGTGAGATTATTGGGCACCGGGGAGTTTCTGATCATGTCATATTATATTGCCATTCTTGCGCTAGCTCGTTTTACGCGTTCTTACGGACGTAAGCCCTCAATCCATGACACCCACGCTACAGTCTGGCGCCAGGAGAAAGATTTATAGGGTAGGGTAGGTAAGGACTTGAAAAAATAATGAGGTAAATGAACATTTCCACTGAACCTGAGAGCTGATCATTACTTAACTTTTAAGTAGGCCACCAGATGCAGTCATCGTTTGATAATAGTTCCTCCGATAACTGCCGGCAAACAAGCTACGCCAATCGCTGCCATTGCCTGGCACTGGCACTCGCAGTCCGCCAGTCGGTTACCGCACGTGCGCTCACTCGCACGCTCCGCATCTCACGCGCGGTGTCACACAGTACCCGTAAGTTTCGTGATAATATTAAAAAACAAGAAGCCGCACTCCATTCAAAAACTTTTTGATACAAAAAGAAAAATATTACCACCGTATAATTTGTAATGGATCGTATGCGATAAACTTTTGTACTATTCACCTGACTTAGATTAGTAGTTTAAACTTTAAAATTGGCAACATCTACGAGCTAGCGATCCCGATCGGGCCTTACAAAGAAACGTCTTTTGGAAACTAATCAATTAGGTATATACGGGAAAATATTTATCAGAACGGAAGAGGTCTTTGAAAACTTACTTGGTCTTCAGTATTCATAAATTAATAAGCTTACCTAATTATAATCAACCGACTTATTTCTTTCATGGATTTATTAAAATAGATTATTCGTTTACTTCAGGAATTTAATATGGTCTAAAGATCAAAACAAAAGGTCGATCAATGCGAAATGATTTCGAAAAATTATTTCATATATTCTGAAAACTCAAGATGATATTTGTTACGTAAAACGCAGTTTTTTTTGCATTTTTGAACATATTATATCGGCAAAATATTAAAGAAGTACAGGCTTATGGATTTCCAGAAATTAGTATTAATGTATTTTTTACGGTTAGTAACGAACTTATTTAGATGGCTAGTTACTATGTAAATTGTTTCTGCAACAATACCGCCACCTAAGCGAAGCTGTAAGTTATCTGACCAAGTACAAATTCAATAAACCTTTAAGAATGCATCAAAAGCAAAGTGCATCACGATGTAGACCTAAAGCGGTTTTGTTAATATACTTAATTTCAAAAGGCTTTTTTCTACTTATTTAAAATCATTCAATTTTGTAATGTTTTTTCTATAATTTATATACTTATACATACCTAGTTACTTCCTTAGTGTAACAGTAAAATCTTAATCATATACAGTATGAATATTTAAAATGTACTATTTTTTATTATGATTACTTTTTTATAGTTTGTAAACTTGGATTGTAAAATTTTATTAGGTAACTGAGTATAGATGGATTTGGGAAAGACTGGTGCACAATGCACAAAGGAGAAGGGCTGATTATTATAAATACTACGCGTAAAGAAGGAACAATTTCTAGCAACCAACATTTTTCCTTCTTTACTCGTAGCTCAGAGTAGATAATATACTACGTACAAAGTATTTATAAATACATATTTTAGGGTCGGCAACGCGCAACTAGGGCCAGCAACGCGTGAATGATAACCCTGGTGTTGTAAGCGTCCATAGGCGGTAACCGCTTACCATCAGGCGGACCGCATGCTTGTTTGCCACCTTAGGTATAAAAAACATTTTTTGCTTTTAAGATTGGCCCCGATATTCGCCGGAGCATTTTCGCTTTACTTTCGGACTAGGCCAGGTTCAGTAAAAAATATGCTGTTTTTTTAAATAATGGGTAATTGCGTATTCGTTTCCAGTACATTATTTCAATCACGTTTTTAAAAACAATTTAGATTTACGTTTAATTAAAGACATAAACTTTTTGACTTTCAAATTATTTATCCGGAGTAGCTATTTTATTTAGAATCCCTTTTTCCAAGGTATCATATTAATAAGTTATGGGCTATTTAAGATCGCTCATTGGTTATTGGTATACAATGTGAGAGTCGTATTTAATCGGTTCATCGCTTATTATAAAAATAACCGATAGCTAGCAAAAAAAATATCGTACCTATATTTATTAATTTCATCTTATAACGCCTATGAAAAATAACACAATTACGCGAATTACTCTCTAAAATTTTGCCGCAATATTAAACTGCACGTGGATCATATTTCGTGAGCCCATCACAAGCGTGGAATTAAATCATATGAATGCTTTATTCCTAGCAGTGCGATCTATTCTAGGCTCAATGCAATAAGCTTATTGAACTGTCTGACACAATCTGAATAACTGGCGACTAATTAACACAATTTGAAAGCACAGATTGGTACTATTTTTTCAAAAATTCCTAAACCTACCGATATGGCTTATAAATATTTTAAATTCATGTTTTGTTTGATATGGTCTTTATTTGTTTGACAGAATAATAGTTTGCATTAATCACTTAGTACCCAGGCCAGTAAAATTGACGTTAAAAGTCGTCTGAATCTATCAGGATCAAGGACGCTTTAACAGAAAATCAATTAATTTAATGATCTATGTATAAAGTTAACAGATTTCTAATAAACAATCTAGAAATAACTATCTTCAAAATCCTTGAAGGATAACGAGCCTACATTGCGTATAGTTTGATGATAATAATGTAATATGTATGTATTACATCCGTCAATAAGTCTTGCAATTGGTTGTTTTGGATGCAAAATTCTTTTTAGCTTCACTGGAATTTGAGAAACCGTTTCAATACTAGCAATTAATTAGTGTTACTCTCAACCTGGTACATCCCACTGCTGGGCAAAGGCCCCACCTCTTTTATCTCTTTCGTAAAACGATATTAAAATTTAATTAATACAATTGAAATGGGGCCCGGATGCTCTCCAGCTTTTCTAGGTCTCACGTCAGCTGGTTGAGGCCTCCCTTGACAGGCGGAACATATCTCGCTCAGAGAATCAGCATTGCTATCCAGCGTGCCAATGCTGCCAGCATTCTTGGCACGCTCCCGCATGATTCCGGTTTGGGTCAGATCTTTTATCTATAAGTAGGTAGGTTAAGATATGTTTTTGTAAATAGTTGAATCTGTTTTGTGTCAAAAGAATATAATTGTTTTATATTTGAGAAGTTGGTAAAACTTTTGAGATAACTTTACCGCCACATTTAAGGTACATACGTAAATCAGAATATATTTGTTGGCGAGTCATAAGTACAGCAGATATCTGACTCTATAGTCTTAAATTGCACGTGACAGCGATGTGAATCTTCGAGCTGATACAGTGAAATGCAATCGCATTTGCTCACAGCAATTTATAAACTGATAAGTATTAGGTATATAAAATTACAATTCTTCGAAGTTCCCTTTAGAATCTGAATCGAATACCATACCTTAAACTTAGATTTGCTCCTCTTTATTTAGTATAATCGTCAGAATATGCTGGACAATGGACACCGGAACATTTGAACTTTCGGAATTCGAATTTGCAATACCAAAGCGTTGTAAATGTATTTATTTACACTTACACTATAATAACATAAAACAGATTGAACTTATAGATAATTTTGATCTTATAGATAATAATATATATTTATATAATGAAGTATATTAACTATTTTTAAAATTGGCACACAACGCGGTAGCGTGCCAATATTGCTGGCAGTATTGCCACGCTGGATAGCAAAGCTAATATAGCAATTATTCATAATATTTTATGCATTCCTCCTTATTGTAAGGGGACGAAATATTTCCAATGATGATTTAGGAATTAAATAAATAATTGTAACAATTTTATACTTTTCTTTATTTTTAAATGAGTTCACATATGAAATTAACGCCTTGGTAACTTCGATCGTACCCATAAGCCAGAAAGCCTGAAATCAGTAATTACAGACTTCGTAAGCCGCTTTTTCAATAGTATTGGAGTGGACTCGACGAAATTGAGTACGACTCTAATAAATAGGTTGAATGGGACATCTATCTTTACTTATAATAAAACTGTAGCAGGTCCAATTCTGTACATTGAAAAGATATTGATTTTTTTTCATGCGATATATATATATATATCAAATTAGTCCAGACTAATTTGAAAGATACTTTCACTGGCAGATAGCTTATGTTACTGGTCGTAACTTGAGTATCTTTTATATTGGACAAATTATTAGGGTTCCGCGCATCAAATAAAAACCAATGATATTGTGAACAAAATCTGAACGGCAGGACGGATATGAACAGGAATTTTACTGGCAGGTGGCTGATGCTATAAGACGTAACTTAGGCTACATTTATTTTGGAAAAAATAGGGCTCCGCGCAACAAATAAATAAACCCATGAAATGGAGAACATTAACCGAACGGCGGAACCAATTTGTTCACTGACAGGTAGCTCATGCTATAAGGCGGTAACTTAGGCTTAATTTATAAAAAAAAAAAAACTATACCACTAAGCTGTGGCACACAAGCATACGGCCCACCTGATGGTAAGCAGTTACCGTAGTTTAAAAGCGCTAGCAATACCAGGGATATCACTAACGAGTTGCCAAATATGTAACTGATGAAGACTCACTGTGCTTGCAGCATTACTACTAGCGCAGCGTATCCTTGTGGAGCACTGGCAACCTTACAAATAAAAAAAACTAAATCAAAACCGGTTCATCCGTTTAGGAGCTATGATACCACAGACAGACAATTTATAGCACCCGTCGTTTTGGCGTCGAGGTTTAAAAACTTATAACACCGGTCGTTTTTGCGTCGGGGTTAAAAATAAAAGTAGACTTGCTGCCAACAATACTTTAACGTAGAAACAAATCATTACATAAAATGTAACTTAATTAGATTGACAAACGTTTGTTTACATAACTTGACTTATCAGATCCAACGTCCGGTTGCCCACGACATCTCACTCGAGAGCAGTAGTAGATAGAACTTCTATCTTCGATTATCGAACATAACATTAGCCTAATTAGTTATTGTAATATTTCTTCACTGCCGGCCGAAATCATATTAATTTCGTGGTTAAATTCAAGATAAATTGCAGTATATTTTTATTTAGTGTACTTAATTTATTTTGTTACTATTTTTTACTACTAGTTTGTTTAATTTCATAAAATCAGTAGTTCAAAATATACAACCAATTTCTCACAAGCAGGACTTACATAAAGCCTATATCATGTTTGCTTTACTATAACCAAGCGGAATAACATAAACGCTTTCGTCCTTTTAGTATTATATTGTATAGGCATATATATACAGCTACGAATTATTGGTCTATTAGAACGATGAACAAATTTCGTCATCACTCAAAATAGCCAACATCTACTCAATGTTTTTTCAGTAGTGTAGTCCCTAATCTGCAGGGCAAAATGTATAGCTGCGGTCATTGGTTGAGGCTATACATTGTTGGAAAGGGATGGATCAGAAGATCTTAATAGGTTATACTTAACACTTTTGATGTTAGCGAATCGCTTCTATCAAAAAGGTCAACGTAAATATTATTTGTAACAATATAAAAATTAACATGATAATAAATACATTTACCTAAGTAGGTAGCTACTGTATTGCTCTCTTTATAATCGTAACCGGTTTAGTAAGAAAGTATCTGAAATGTTAACACTAATATTGAAAATAAGTGATTTAATTTTCAATGCCAAAAGCTACGTTCGACTTATTTCAGCATTTGTTTAAAAGCCACATTTTATCTGTTTCATTAATTCATGTTCGTATTGAAATACTCTACGCAACATGTAAAAACATACATGAGCAAAGGGACTTAATCGTTTGTTTAACGCAAAACAATGTCTTGAGAGGGCCACAAACTGTTATTTTGCTGTTAAAGGTATTTAAACACTCTTTGATCTCGACTCGAAATGTTTGTGATAGATATACGATACTCTCTTTGGATGACTACTGTTTGCAATTGTCTACAATATACAGCTCTGTATTTTAAGAACTTATTATTTTTTAAATATGAGTATTTATTAAGAGTTTTTTTACCGCGGCAGCCACTTTGCATTTTACTTGAGTCTGGGAATCATGCTTTGTTGGTAGTTAAAATATATGTTTTATTGAATTTATGAGGCCCTTTACATTTATGAAACTCCTTTATATCGGATAATCATTGGCAGATCTCAAATACTTAGTTAAAAATACAGTTGTGTAGAAAATAATTAGTAATTACTTTAATTTAAAATATAGGTAGCGCTCGGTCGATTCGATGTGTAAAATTACTTAATTAGGAATGTTGATGTTTTCAATACTGACATACTTAACATTTATCAGTAGACGTGGCCCTTTTAGACCCTAAAGTCAGATAAAAGAGTTAGCAGGTCACGAGGCATTGGAAATAATCTTATCTTTTCATTGACACCGTAAACTGTGCCTCTCCAAATATAGTTTCACTGGGCACAATAGTATTTGTAAGAACGCAGGGTCCGTAGTCAATAGGATAGAATTTTCAACTACTTGCTAGAGCGTGGGAACATTTGTATTTTAGTATATAAACTAAATATAATAATGTAATAACAATAATAATTTATATCACTCGATTAAGCGTACCTTCGGTAGAAATTCATGTAACATACAAATTAATTCATATTTTGGCAAGAACGTGATGAAGTATAACAAAAAGACGTTAAGTTTTTTTCTGAACCTTAATTGGATATGCCTAGCTGTCCCGACAGACGTGGTTCTGTCTTAGCTATGATTTCATATTTCAAATACACCGTAGAAAAGAGGACCTTTAGTTTATCGCGAAATGAAAAATGTTCCGGTATATTTTTCATATTTTTTAATAAGAACTAGAACTAGAAGATTATATTTGTATGGGAATCCTGAAAATATGTTCTTATTTTCCGAGTATTGGGGTGGATTAGACAAGTAGATGTAAAAAGTTCAGCTTAATAAAATTGCACATTATGACTTTATTTTGTTACTTTAATCATTTTCGTA
This sequence comes from Falcaria lacertinaria, assembly GCA_951449985.1. Lineage (NCBI taxonomy): Eukaryota > Metazoa > Arthropoda > Insecta > Lepidoptera > Drepanidae > Falcaria > Falcaria lacertinaria. The sequence continues at coordinate 5,246,499 of OX602108.1, forward strand.
AAATGAAATAAAATCGAGTGCATCCAGGCATAATTAGGGATCGTTCCAACAACTTTATTTGAGGAGACTTTTGTGCTTACATACGTAATAGCGGCAGCTAGTTGGGTAGAGGTAAACGGCAGATGAGGTTTGCTTAGTTTAGTTAACGACAAAAGTTGTCCTGCTGTGACGGATAAACAGACGACGTTGTAAGCATCAGTTACAGTTCAAAATGAGAAATGCTTGTTTTGAATGAGGAACCGCAAATATACCGGGATAGTTAACCAGCCAGTTTTCTTTATGTATGGTCCTAATAAAAATATAGGTGATTGACAACAGACATAATGTATGCAAATCTCGAACAATGAATATAAAACGACTGTGATAGTGTGTAAGGCGAACTATAAAGCTTATTAGACTTGGTGTCTCCTCAAATGACAAAACAAAAGGCATCGAAGAGAACTTGGTCGTGTTAACTTTGTGTAACTTGGCCTCTTCTTCGAGCACACCCGTCACTTTAACTTCGATTGAGGACTTTCGAGTTTATCTGAATTAAAAAGATTGTGAGCTTATGCCTTTGATGTTTTCATATTTTCCTAAGATGTAACGTAAGTACCTAAAGTTATTAACAGTATAGTAAGAGCTCGTAGCCAGATACCAATGATGTCTATTCAAATATGAATATAAAATGTATACCTTATTACTTATTTTAATACATCTTATAACAATATAGGTACTTTTAGAAAATTGAGTATGTGTAATCGTCACAGGTACGTAGAGTACGTACAGTCTGGCAAAAAGGAGCAGAAAATAATAGGGACGCCAGTGTCGTTCGTATGGCAATCCGCCGCACAGCCCGTATATAGAGCATCAACCGATTTGATTGGTTTGTTTCCAGTAAACGTCATAACATTGATTCCATTTGTAAAGGTTCAGTGGTGTCAGTAACCAAAACTTGTGTGTCATTTCTAGACATTTTTGTCTAGCTTTAATGATTTATAACCGAAGTCAAAATTTAAATAAAAAATGCAAAATGTTGCTTTGATATGTCTCAAAGCAACTGTAGCAAGCAACACAATTTCAACATTCCCGCGGAAGAAAACATTTCGAGCTGTGGGTCTCCTAAGGAAGTATTTATACGTGTAGAATACTGATATACTGATACTGATACTGATATAGAAAAAATATTTGACCGTATCCTTTATTGAAACGGATCCGAGTATGCTTTTATTACTCACATCGTCATTAAGAGTAGTATACTAGTAAACGTGAAGTGGTTATCTCGACTATTACGAACGTTTTAGCTTAGCGAAGCTTAGGCAAATACCTGCAGGCTATTCACTATATTTGTGGGTTTCAATCGAAGACTATATAAACTATGTAAATTTAATTGGGTCTACGTTTATAGTAAGTAATATTCAAGATATCTACCACCTTTCAATACCAACTGATTTCAAAGAAGGTAGAGCTCCTAGTACGGTCCAGTGGTAACTGATCCAGACAGCATAACAAAATATTATACTAGGTTAGCGGCTAGCTAGGCTAAACGATCGGGCTGTCGCATCGCCGCGTCGTCGATATTAAAGTTACTCACCTGTGTCATCGTTTTATCTTGTTCAAGAGGGAAGTATACCTGTGACTTGTAAGTAAACTTCGTGGTCATCACTGGCGACCATTTCAAGGACTAAACACTTGATTTGTTGTTTTGAAATTGGAGAGAAAAGGTGTCAATGTGAGTAGACACAATGGGAGTCATTCAAACACCACAGTGTTCGTTCTTATTGTTCAATGAGAAGGGACAAGCGCGTTTTTTTAAAGGTAGTTTGTTATTATTGTGAAGTAATTTTAAATTGACTTGTCGAATTTAAAATGAGTAAGAATTTACCATATTATTTTCGATCTTATGAGCTTCCCATATTCCTATTTTTTGTATTATCTTATTATGTGTATCAGCTATATTTAATTTATAATAGGTAAAAATATATTATCCCAAGAAAGTTGGCATCTTTTGAGGACTCCTTACAAACCCGTATTTTAGAAGACCCCGTGCCCTTTTCTTTTGCCTCGTGCAGGTAAAAGCAACGCCAACTTCTGTGACACTCATGATGTGTGGCGTTGATTGGCAGTATATTGGCAGGCCACACATTATGCCTATCCGATGGTTCAATGTTCTAGCTTGACGCCTTATCGCGTAACTTGCGTCAGTGTGTCGAGTTGCTACTGCTAGCGATCGGTTACCTAGCCTTTGATCCTACATTACTGCCACTTTGACTGTGACTACTCGAATATTAATAGGCCCCTAAGACTTTTGGTCCCTAAATAATAATATTTATTTAGGAAGGACTTTTACCAAAAAATACATGTTTTTATCTATGGACGACAACTTTTCGAACATTATCAACCTATCATTTCTACACTATTGTTAAAGGTTCTAATTTTATTCGTATGATAAATTTTAGAAAGCTTTAAATCTTTCGTCAAAGATTAAATTGACATGTTATTTTTAAATATCTGGCTATGTAACACGGCAAGACAATGAGGGTAATAATCTATTTGATTTTATTATGACGTAGTATTTCTATGCGGAAGTTGTGTATTGTATCGTGTTATTATAGCTTAATGGTATTTGCTTGCGCCCTATTATAGGTCGTAAGCCTGACTGATGGTACGAAATTAGGTACCTCCTAGGTTTCGTGGATCTATTAAAATAAATCTTTGTATCCCAAATCCCAAAAAATCCCAAAGCGCAACGTGGGCCCAAACTAAGTTAAACTTGTACCATGGGAACCAGTACATGATAAAATACTCATCTACTTCTTTTTTTTGTAATCTTACTTATAATACATACCAAACACCCACACGCTCGGGTAATATAATATGTTTGTCACATAAAGTTTGCCCCGGCGGGTATCGAACCCGAGACCTCTAGCGTAGCCGTCAGAAACACGAGATACTAGCCCATTTATCATAAAATTATTGAATTATCGTGATTATTTACGTGGTTTTTAGGGCACCGAAATGACCTAGAAAACCTTATAGTTTCGCTATTATTATCTGTATGCCACAGTTTTTTCTCGCAGTATGTGCTACTGCTATGGACCTGAAAGGATAGGATGTATATAAATACTAGTTATGACGCCTATAGCGTTATTAGAAACCATTATTATTATTAGCACACCATAATAAAAATTAAACCCACGAATGTTTTCTAGTCAAAAAATATGTTAATCCATGTTACATTGAAATATTGATTTACTTCATGCAGTTCATGCTAAGTATTCGTTCCTCAAGAAAGTTCCCTCAAATAATCGAGTAATACACAATTGAAACCTACAATAGTAATGTTCGTCAAGATGTTAGAAAATTTCGATGGGTTCATTTTCTTCGCACCACTGATTACAGCAAGCTTTTATGGCGACTATTGTGACTTTGAAAAGAGATGACATACTTTCGCGTGAGACACACTCGAATCTTTCAGATTTTCGTCTTTTAAACTACTTTTATACATCTGTCAATACTAAAAAGCATATTTTCGTCAATGTCGGGCATCCTCCAAGTAGGTGCCGTGGGTGTAGTTAATAATAGTAGATGATAGCATCACACTTTGACAGTTATCTCATCAGAGGAATAACCGCATTGTGGATGTATCAAACAGGCAAGGCGAATAAGACTTAATACTGTTGTGTTTACTTACTGCAGATTTTTTGCTTGCACATGATAGCACAGCTACAGCAGTTCTCACGCCGGTCGCATGCATATGTTTAGCATAAATATCATGTGTTGCAAATATTGTTTTGCTTTTCAAGTTTAGCATATTATAGGGGAAATCATGTCCTTACATTAATATAAATACCCAAATTAAATAAAAAAGATAGAGGGTGAAAGTTTGAATGAAAATCCGTAATTTTTGAAGTTAAATTCATAGAAATAGTCGCGTGTAACAGCTATCATCATTTATATAATATAGGTACATGTTGACTTATTCACTTTACCACGCGTGCAATGCCGTGGAAAAAGCTAGTATTATAGTAGCTTTTTCACGAAACATCATTTAATTCAAGTGTCTTTGTGAGCAATTTTTAGTACGTAAAACTTACTCGTAAGTTTTGTAAACTGGTGAAAATTAAAACTGCATGTATGCAGTGTTATATTTTATTGTCGCGCTCTTGAATTAGAACAGTTATTCATTACCTATGTATCGACACCATATTCCGAAAAGGAATGACGTAAGTTCCTTTTCAAATTTCAATTTTATAACCAGATGTTCGTTACTCAAGGGCTATGTAAAAATAAATTCGTTTGCAGGAACACCGTCTGGTGAATTAAATGTTTATTAGTTTACGAATGTTATAATGATTATCAGCTCGGTTTTAGTGCCTTGGTTTGTGGTATGTTAATTACCGACTGAGTATTCAAACGATATTCTGAATGCATTTACATATGGTCAACCATGTTCAGAAATAAACGCTGTTTATTTAAAACGAGTTCATCGTGTGACTATATCCTCAATTATTAATATCAAACGTCAATTTTGGTCCAATAATAAAGCTGCATATTCACAACTGTAATTTATAATTCCTATTGTATTATAGACTTTTAATTATTAGTTTATTTTAAGTTTCTAAAATAATTTATTATGATTTTGGGGTTAAAATTATTTTTTACTGTTTATTGACTTTAAGTTGAACCGCAAAATATCAGTGGGAATGCAGCTTCCTTATTTGTATAATTAATTTCAGTTACAATAAATAGCATATTTTAAGATGCATATATTATATTATACTAGCGGCCCGCCCCGGCTTCGCACGGGTAGACTTTTATATCAAATATTTTGTCTACCCGAGCGAAGCCGGGAAGCTAGTATAATATATAGCCTATGTTACTCAGTGATGATGTAGCTTTCTAACGGTGAAATAATTTTTGAAATCGGTCTAAAAAATAAAAATAAAAATTTAGGGGTGGACTACCCCTAACATTTAGGGGGATGAAAAATAGATGTTGGCCGATTCTCATAGAAACCGGATAAGCACAAAAAATTTCATCAAAATCGGTCAAGCCGTTTCGGAGGAGTATGGCAACGAAAACTGTGACACGAGAATTTTATATATTAGATTCAGTCGGTGCCCATTTAACGAAGATACTTGCTAGGTAACACGCTATGACGGCATAAACTAAATATAAGTAGCTAGATAAAAAGGCGAGCGATCTTTTACAGTAAAATATTGTAAGACTGACAAAATCTGAGCTTAGCGGGCCATTAAGAGGCATTTTATCTTGCTGATAACATAAAAATCCTTATCAACCTTGAGTGAGTACACTGTGACGACACTTATCGTCACGTCACCTACGGAAATCATGGCATCTGTTAAATTGTAAATATGTATATGGTTAAATATTCATCAAACGATCCATAATACGTATTCAAAAATGTACCTAGCAACATAAAGTTCAATTTACAATGATTTACTTTAGTGTAATATTTTGCTAACAAAACAGACTGACGAGGTGTCATCCGGTAAACAAAAAGAAAACTCCAGGTTGTCCCGTACCATTACTGAATGACGTTCCGGTAATTGTTCGTTGTCCTTTCAGTCAACGATGATCAGTCGTAGCCAATGGTGATGTTCATAGAAACCATGCAGCAAATAGCACCTAGTCCGCTAAATACGTGCTCCAAAGCGCGTCGCGGTATTTTCTCTAGGTACGATACTGTAAGCGTTGTCATTATTGACGTGTATTTTAAAGACTTGCTGGGTGGTTTGACTAACACTCATAAATACAAAAAGAAGTATACGATTGTTGTACTGACCGTGCGTAATCGGTCAATTTCTGACGTGACCGCGACGAGCGAGGTATGCAATAAAAACAAAAGTTTTATGAACTAATGACAGCTGCCTGTCTAGCATGACAGATGCGCTGGCCTAGGCCATAGTCGAGCGTGTTTAATCGAACAATTTGACAAGAACTGATGACTGCTAGTCGTGATCTACTATATTAGGCCTATTAGTCTTAAGTATTAGGTACCTATTACGTCCGCGGCATGCCTTAGGTACAATCGCTGCATATTCGCCCCTGGCTTTTTCAACAAAAAATATTTTTAATTGTATACTTTCGTTCATAAAGTTAATAATAACCTTACCTACAGCATAGTATAGATAGAACAGAAATTATTAACACCGCCGAATAAAGTAGTTGTAAAATATTTTAAATAATTTTACATATTTATTATTGATTTAGTACGTACTTTGTTTATCATAGATTCAAATACCAACATGAAAATCGGGAATAGGAAACAACTTCAATAAATCAAATCAACGTATAATGGAGTGCGGCTATAACGTTACAAAAACTACCAGTTTTAATATTGTCTCGAAATACATAACACTTGCAGCATAACACCAGGGGTTTGAAGAAGTCCGAAGTTCATTGAGATAAATGTTTCAGCACAAGTGTTGACTATGAAAATATATAGATTAGAAGGGGCCTGGTTGCCCCTTCTACTTTTAATAGCTGCGACCGTCTCTGAAGCACAATTACACAATTACATCACCCGTAAGTAGTCTTGTATCATAATTCTTCATTAACACTATGATTATTATTATTTCAGAAGGTTTAATGTTATTTTTATGTGTAGAGTCCTTTAGTTGCTAAAGATAATCCAACGCTGAAGCAGTCCATCATTTTAGCTATAAGTATGAGGAGTACTTGTTTAATTTTAATAACAATCATCACTAAGTACATGTCGTATTCTTCTTAAACATCATACAAATTGTTAACTTAATGGATTTCATCATATATACCACATTTAAGACACAGTCTCAAAATCCCAACCACTAAAATGATGAGATTGTGCTAGCAGCATTACTACTAGCGCAGCCATATCCTCGTGGAGCACTGGCAACCTTTCTTGCCGCAAAACAAAACACTACATCAAAGTACTTCCAACATACTTACAAACACACATTCTTAAAACAGTTTTAATACAAAGGTTTTAATTTACAGTTTCTGCACTTTGGTCTTAATTATCATTTTTAAATGTCACAATGTCATTTTTCACAAACATATTTTTCGTAGTAGCTTTCACATTGGTACAATTTCATTATATTGTATGTGCCAGACGATAGCAATGTTGTCATATGGGTGGTAAATTAGAATGATTTAGAAGCGGGTTAGTCAGATGGTTCAGTAGCTGTCCTGCTATTTGACATCACTTTGTCATGCTCCTGTTTTTTAGGTCTGAGGTGACACGTTGTGTCTAAAATCACAAATAATCATTGTATTGTTTTTAAATCAGAGATCCCTGTCCACCACAGGACTGTAAATCGACACAGAATAAAGTTATTAACAGTTTTATGTCTTTAATAAATGTTACAAGAAACCCGAAAAAATGGGTCACCGATATTAAAGTCGATGAGTAATGATGGATAATTTCTGTTTCGAACCTGCGTTTTGTGAACTCCATTCATTACAACGCAACGTTTATTTTTATCATTGACCGTGTTAACAATTAACTAGCTTAGATTTCTGGCGTTTTAACCGATTCATATTGGTTAAAACGCCATAGAAATTCTTGTATCTTTGTTGTCAAGCTATCATTTGCATCAACATTACTTTTGGGACGTTTACTCGCGTGTAATAGTAAAATGTAAAGCTGTGGTCTGTGTCTGTATGATTAAGCCTATAGTGGAAAAGGCACACAAGCTAGACCAATGCTAACAAGCTTTTTGACCTTAAGATGGATGGGTGGTACGTAGCATAGCTATGGAAGCGAAATAAATGGACCTTTACCTATGTTATGGATCTACACCTTTGGTGACTCCGCAAGTTCTTCCGCATGGGATAGCATATAATCCTATATCTCGTGGGATAAATCGTAGTTTATTGCGTTTTTACATTCTAATATCCATTAAAATCGTGTATTAATGTATTTGTAACCAGAAACTTAAATACATACCAAGGTATATTTTACTTATTAAAAAAATGTTGTATATAAATAAAACACTGAAATGGTTTTTTAATTTTTTTATATTTCTTCTTAAATAAGATATTACTTTAGTTAGAACTTTAATTCGATACTTTCATTTTGTTGGAGATATTTCAAATGGTTGAATTTGATTTTTTCTTCAGGCACAATAGATTTATCAAATAGCTACATATTTTCTTACTGGTTTGTCGGAATGTGACGCGTAATCGTGGTTTTGTGTTTCATCTAATGCTCCAAAGGCGTGTTTAATCATGTCTTTTAGTCGATTTGACCGCTACACGCGAACATCAGAAGTTATAGACATCACAGATTTTTTTATAAATATTTTTTATGAAGTAATATGTCGCTTTAAATCATGAATTTAGATTTAATCTTATCTAATCGGACTAGCACTGTAAATTAGCATTATTCTGTTAAACCAGTCAAAATCAAAAATATCAAGATCACATGATGAGCTGCCACCTAGTTAGTGTAAGTGCCTATGCTCTGTGCGATTATCGACACAGAATCCAGCGTATGGAGAAGCTGGGTTCTGTGTCGATATTGTACGTAGTTATTTAAATAATACACCCATTTTAATATCCTCCCTAGCCTAGATATTTGTTAGTGACTGCAGATAGATAGCAATTATTTTAAATGTTTTTCAATCTTTCGTCTCCATTTCCATTTTTAGTATTTTACGCTTTTTATAAATAAAGTTTTGAAACTGCAAAACATAATGTAAACATAATGTAAATAAGTTCATAAAAAAATGTCATATCTGCTGATTCTGAACTCTATATTTCGTTTGTGGGAATGTGTCCAGGGGCGGGACATAATCAGGCGCTCGAGCTCGCCCGTCTCGCAAAACAATAATTTGTCCCGTTACTGCGCGACAAATTTGTCCCATGCACAGAGTAATAATTATGTAGATTAAATATCGTTGTAAACTTACAAAGTGACGTGAGAAATATAAGTACAAAAACGCTTAATAAATATTTATTTAAGTGAAGCACTCAAGATTTGAAGCATCCATTGAAAATCAGTCATCACTTGAAGGACTTCATATTATAATTGCTCGTTTTGGTCTGTATGTTACTCGATATCGATGGTTTAGTTATAAATTAATATATTAAAATACAGGGTTTATGAATAGACTAACTAACAATAAGATAATTATATTAATTAATTTTCGTTTAAGATAATTAACAATGAAAGTAATACACTTGTTAGCTCATAAACAAATGGGTAGATAACATAATTTATAATAATTATGAAAGATAATTGTAAATATAACTGTAGTGAGTGCTTAAAAAAACGTCAATTACTCATAATTTATTATAGAAGTATGCCGGAGTTGGTGGTGTCTTTGCTTTCTACAAGATATCATTACAACAATTCAGTCTTCAAATTACTATGCCATTGTTATATTAATCGCAGCATGTATATATTAGAGATAAGTAGCTAATAAAAGCTGATAACATCTTTGAACTAAAATTTTTATATTTGAATTGGGACAAAACAGATTTAAAAATAAATGAGCAAGTCTGTCAAGTTTTCTACACCATATATAGTATAAGATAGCCGTTGTCGTATCTCGGTTCAGATTTAATTGTGTTGTTATCATCCCAGAATAGGTGAGAGGCACTAACATGTTCTTATTTTAGGTTTATTTATTTATACGATACTGCGCCCCACCATATCGTAATTACGGCTCATCCATCTAGCGATATTATAACTGCTGAGTGATATTATAACTGTTAAGGCTGAGTAGGCACGCAAAACACGAGCACAATGTAACTTTCAATGTTACTGTGAGCCTAATTTTCATTTTTATATATACATTTTCGATTCTTGTTATTTTATTTTTTATTGTCATATAATTATTATTGTAACTCCGAGTGCGACAAATTTCCACAGTCAAACCGAGTAATTTTGTGGAAACCAAAAAAAAATTAAGTGTTATTTTAATAAAATAAAGAACCTTTTATTATTATTATTATTGTTATGTCTCTCTTAAATTCAAAGAACCTTGTAAGATCCGGTCCTATATCTAGGCTTGCGTGGGGATATATATCCAACACGTAGAGGCCCGTTCGAGAATTTTAATATTAGGTAAGGGATACACAGGGATTATTATTATTATTATTACATCGACTACACTAGGTAGATAATAAAGTGCAGATGGAACGCGCGCTAACCCTCGGCCAGCGCCTAGTTGGTTCTTGTTAGTTGATCCTTTTTTCATAATTTCTCACTCAGTCATCGATTACTGTAACATAATTAAAATATATAATAATAAATAAGGTTCGCGACTGCCCCAAATGGAGGGTTATATTTTTCGAATGTATGTTTGTATGTCAGTTTATTTGGCACGCTTGGTGGCCTATTCGGATGGATGTATTTTAACAATGAGGTTGAGGTGTCGTTAGATTCATCTTATTCGCAGTTGTGAAGTGTATTTAAATACGGCGTCAGCGCATTTATTATGCAATCTTTTTTTATTTTGTTATAAATAGTTGTACAAATAATTTATTTTGGTATCATAATTATATTTTTTGAAACGACCAGAAGAACGTTGATTCCTGAATTAATGTACTGTATAATATTAAAGGATGCATAATTTAAGGAGTAGCGCATTCATTCGTAGTCGTCTAAAATCATCATTTTTTACTCAGAATATCATGTAGCATACAAACACTATTTTGCACTTTAAAATACAATAGAGGATGAGGTGATAATTTTTATTTGGGTATGAAATTATGAGTTCTGAAAGTCGTTAGAAAAGTGTATGGTATATCAGCATTTACCTAATATTAATGTGGAACTTGCTGTAAAAAGTATAATGTATAAATAATAAGGTGATCATTGCTTTTGTTATCAATATCCCATTCTTCATTTCATACAAATCCACATTCCCATGTACCCAAAAATGTATACCCTCAACTTACAGATGACCTAGTTTCCATTTAGTACATCGAACAGTCTTTTGTTTTTGTCAATTATTTATGTTATTCCAAGGTAACATTGACTATAGAAAATATTTATTGACGACTCATGTAATACAAAATACAGACAAAGGGGACAAAATGTGCGTCAAAGTTGAGTAAATTAAAAACGGGCTTTCGTTGAGTGCAAGCGAACGGGCCCAAGTGGCATGACGTCATAGGGTAATCGCTTCGTTGTCATCTTGGCCACCGCGGGCAATTGATCCGTTAAGATGAGCCTATTGCATATTCATAACGTCTTTGAATCTCGGCCAGTGTTTGCGACAAAGCCCGATTTTTATAATGAGCTGCTTGCATTTTAGCATAACCTAACTTAAAAGTAATATACTGGGCGACGATGGTGGCAACGATATGTTTACTTACATATATTGGTGCAATAATGAAAAAAAAGCTGATCCTAGTACCTAAACATGAGTCCAAACAAATAAATCCCCTAATTCTAGCCTGTTACCATAGCATAGAAGATATTATGCTTACCCGACGATCATAATGGCATGTAAAATTTTCAAATTTCCCCGTCTTATTTATAATGACAGCAGCTTACATCTTACGCGCCAACAGTTGTGCCTTTAGAAGTATAGCTATTCTTTAGATACCTACTTGTTTATTACTTTAGTAAGTTAGTAAAACCTGAACCGTACATAATATCAAGAAATGTTTTCTATAAATAATATATATGCACGAACTTTTATAAGTTAACTTGCGTTGATAGCGAGATGTCTTAACAGGATAACAGCAGTGCAATGTTTATGGATCTCGATTTTAACGAAATGACTTGATGGGTTTCACGAAACATTAACCACTGTGCTTGAAGTTAATATTATTAACATGACAGTGGGGTACATTTTACTAGGAGAACTCGACTCGAACAAGATTCTTATGTTGATTCTTGGTACGCTAACTTAGGTAACATACGGCGATGCGACCCGACATCATATGATAAGTGGGTACGGTAAGCAAGCCTCCAGCCACTTACAGCTTGCACAACTAGTGTTTTCATTCTATGAGAAATCACCCCAATCCCTTCTTAAAGAACTCCATGGAGGCAATTCCACGATATGTGCTTTAAATGTTCATTTAAACTTCAGGTTTGTTACCATTTTGGTTGCTATGAGTGGATGAACTCCAATTGGCCTCAATCAGAGCCGTCTAGTCTATCCAACTACGATTTTTGGTTATAAGTGAAATGTTTTTTTTAAAGCCATCATTATCAAGTAAGTACGTCCAAATATGAATGCCATGAGATTCATGATTTTACTTTTCAAATCTGTCATCGTACCCCAGGACATGCCGTGCAAGTTTGTTCAAAAACATATGTTTCATATTACATGCAATCTTGCTTCTAAAATGGTAAAATGGGATCACCTAATAGGATTACACTGAGCTCGATTTACATATTTCATCAATCACCATTGTTGTACTACTCACTAACGATGTCCAAATAAATAAACCCTCTGGGTTTATAAAGATCCCTATTGTGACTGACGTAGCGTCTTTCTTTACATATTTATATGGTGAGTCCATAACGTCTTTATTGTAATGTTTAACTATGTCACCGTCTTACTCTGAATTGATATTTATAATTTTTGAGTGGCTTCGTCGAAGAATGAATACAAAAGTAATTCTTCGCTACGCTTCCGCTTATATGACACATGCATGTATTTTTCTAGAACGATATAAGCGATAGACTTTCGATTTGACTTGCTAAACCTAATTTATGTATTTACTTACGAGTACGTCTTTGAGCAAAAAACGGGCTAATTGCGAGTCGGACTCGCGCACCGAGAGTTCTAACTTATTGGTATTTTTTCAATGGTATTTTAATGTAAATAAAAACATCTGTGCCCTGATCCAATCTAACTCGACTTCTACAATGGATTCTGTAAATATATTATGAATTCGACTGTGGTCATTGATTATATTGTCATAGGTAGATCTCCCATAGAACTTCTGTTAGCTATGGTAACGTAATAGTTATGTATGTACGCTATATCCTTGCTGTTTGTATTCCGAACCCGATATATTATTGCTGACGTTCCTCTATAAACGTAAACATGCGATCTGTTTCTATTCCACTTGATTTACGTCCATTTTCGCGTAAAGTCGCTTTAGTCACATTAGTATGTGGCTAGCGACTTGTTGGCACGCGTAGCTTACCATAATGGCTGTCAAATCTTCTATGCATAGAATATAAAGACATGAACCAGGAATCATGTTGCAGGTAGTACGCTATCATACATGGTATGCTTATATACCTGTGCGACATTGTTTTTTTACACTACGAAGTTGGTAAGCAAGCTTAATGCTCGACTGATGATGAGATTCAATTAACAATTACATCAGTATGTTTGACATTTATTAAGTACATTGTTTACAACTCTTATATTTCACTTTTTTAATGTATTATCCGGCCATATCCGCTTGAGACTCAGTCAGGAAGTCAGTGACTAATATTTAATCAGTGATTAAGGCACCAAAGTAATAAGAACGACAAAATCCCCCTTAAAACTCATAAACATGTATCAAATAATTCGTGTCGCAGTCGATCCGGGCAAGTTTGTCATAACTGATCCAGTTAAAGCAAAGCGGTTCATAACCGAGGCAAAGTAGCCGGCACGAACCAGGCCCTGGGACAATTTGGCAATAAGAGATACCCTGTACCTGGTGCAGGCCGGCGACTACTTATTACACTGTTTAATTTATTTGTCGATTCCACCTCGGCTGCCCTATTACGTTAGTAGATCCCACGGATATTAAACAAACAAGTAAACAGATGCGGTATATGTTCTATCGACGTTGTATAAATACTATCCTAGTGAAATAATAAAAAGTGAATGATTTTTATTTGATACTCAAATAAAACCCCTGTTCCATTTTAAAATACAAATAAAAATACACTATGACGTAGAGTTAAATGTAGGGTTTCTACAGGATTACTAAAAGCTAATTAGAAATACCTAAAACTACCATAGGTAACTATTCTGTAGATATGGTCGACGACTACGTTTATCTTGGACATCGGCTATCCTTTAATCAGGATTGTCAGGCACAGGAGATCGCAAGACGCGTGCAGCTAGGATGGGCTGCATTTGGTCAATTGGATGACATCTTCAAAAATAAAATCCCGCAATGTCTGAAGACCAAGACATTTAATCAATGTGTGCTGCCTATCCTCACTTATGGTGCTGAGACATGGACACTCACTAAAGCTAATTTGCACAAGATTAAAGTTGCACAACAAGCTATGGAGCGCGCCATGATTGGTATTACTCTGCTGGATCGAGTACCAAATGTAGAAATCCGACGCCGAACGAAAGTAGATGATATCGGTACACGGATCACAAAGCTAAAGTGGAGATGGGCCGGCCACTTGATTAGGCGTTGATGGTGGGAGAAATGGACGACGACAAACGGCCCGCCCCTTTGCCCGATGGTCTCATGATATTGTAAAGGCGGCAGGCCTGGACTAGACTAGCACAGGACCGGAAAGAATGGCGGGACAGAGGGGAGGCCTATACCCAGCAGTGGGTGAACGTGGGCTTAAGAAGAAAAAGAAGAATTAGAAATATTATGATCTATTGCTATTTATTGTGTCATAAGAATAGCTCATCAGAGTAGATAATATACTGCCTACAAATAATAGTATCGTCACTTATGTACATGATTATGTTCTTAGGTTACTTGGTGACGACGAGTAAATAGCAGGATTTTTAGTTGTAGCAAATATTTTTGCATACTTTTTTTCCTACTAAGGTGACACACAAGCGTACAGACCACTGATGATAAGCAATACCTAACCGTAGCCTATAGCCGCTAGCAAAATCAGGGGTATAACTTACAAGTTGCCAACCTTGTTGTCGATGACAACTCGCTGTGGTAGCAGCATTATTACTAGCGCAGCGTAGCTTCGTGGAGCACTGGCAAAAACAACACTACATCACACAGTAGTGCTTGACTGCGGTTTTCTGCAAGGTGGAGGTAAAGTCCCCAGCCGAGTGGCTCCAATTTTTTATGGGAAAACACACGGGAGATCCCAATTCGGCTTACCTCTTTACTTGGTGAAATATGTATTCTAATTTTTAAACGAGTATTATATGGATAACAAATACTCGACGTAAAACAAAAGTCATAGTCTTTTGTATTGATACAATAAAATTAAATTCCTTCTGCTTGTAAATCTTTAAAGGACGGCTAAAAACCAATTCGGCATGATTAAATTGATAGGAACACTGCCTGCCACTGAATCTTGGAATAATTATATGGCTAAAATGAGTATCAGGCCTATACATATTAATTGAGCAAATACCGCATCTATAATTTAATTTCCTAATTGTTGTCATGGCTCGATGGTCTGACTTTCGTGCTTTTATAAATTATTGTATAACCTTGGTAGTTGCTTTGTTGAAATCGTTTATTTACTAAATAGACGAAAATTATTGGCTAAATACATGATATTCTTTGCGTATTTATTTGAACTGGATTCTTATTTTGAACTTTTATTGAATATTTATACAAATATTTGAAATAACTTAACTGAAAAACTATTTAAAACTAAAAAGACTGACGCAATGGTAATATTATTATTACCACTCGTAATAATATTATTATACCTCCATAACTTTCTATATAAGCCCATCATTTACTGCAGTTGTGCATAAAAAAATATGTCAACGTTTGTGTCTTTTTTTATACAACTAAGGTAGCACACAAGCAAACGGGCTACGGCTCAACTGATGGTAAGCAGTCACCGGAGCCTAGCCGCTAGCAATACCAGGGGTATCACGATGGTCAGCAGTCACCGTAGCCTAGCCGCTAGCAAAACCAGGGGTATCATTACGAGTTGCCATCCCTGTAGTTGATGAGGACTCACTGTGCTAGCAGCATTACTAGCCCAGTATCCCGGAGCACTGGCAACCTTACTTACCGCAGAAACACAACCCGTAATCAAAGTAGTGTCTATTCTCTGCGGTATTCTATAAGGCGGAGCTACATTCCCCAGTCGGGCGGCTCCAATATTAATGGGTCTATTTGAAGCCAGTTCGGCCAGAACTACAGTTCCAAGTGCACTCGTTTTGGCTTACTTGTAGGAAATGCTTGCACGCTAACGTAAATTAATAAACAGATAAATTGGTCATTTGTTTAGACTTATCTCTATATCAGGAATCAATCAGAAAATAAATTTCCTGCAGTAAATAGGCTTCGGTATTGGGGCCGAGTATTCAAAAAATAACTAATCATCGCGTCATGAATATGGCTAGAATGCGATGACAACTTATTGATCTGATGTAATATGAATGTCCAGAATCACATCATCCTAATTTTTTCTTTTTTTGTAACCATCATCTTTATCAATTCACATTCGACCACTGTTGTATTATTATTATGTGACCATCGATCAGATGATACCTAAAATGTAATAATACTTATTAAACTAACATTTTTATTCCAGGAGCTTATAGTGTATGTATAGCTTTTTTTAAAGGGAATTATTTACAGAATGGCATCCGAAGCCCCTGGCAGCACATTAGTAATTTATTGTGAAACTTTGGTGGTGAAGTGGTGCTTGTTAGGGCTTTAGTTTTCCGTCATCTACTTGTTACATCGTGTCGATTTTGTATTTTTTGGCTGAACGCGATGCGCAGCCGCCCGATACACCGATACTGCTTCCACCGAAAGCTTTTAATAAAACATTGTTAGCCCTTGTGAACGGTGGTGTAACCTAATTTACTGTTCTTTACCGTATCGTAAGTGTTTGGATTGAGAAATAATACACATGTTTTACGAACGAAAGTAGAGATGACATTTGGTAGAAAAAAAATAGCTAAATATAACATCCGCTCAGATACGAATAGTGCCATAAGCTTTTTGATGCGGCCTTTATAATGTTTTACAACATAGTTTATCTAAATCCGTCATATTCTTTGTATAGAGATAGTCGGAACATGTACTTCTTAAATTATGTAATTTTGATAAATTTCTACAAGTATACTCCGTATAGGCTAAAGGGATTAGCTACCTAAATACCTACCTACTGGCTCAGCTACTGGTAAAGAAAACATTGTTAAGACAATATTATTATCGATAAACTTGGACAACAACCTATTGAGGTTTATTATTTAACGTACAAATCAACCGAATTATGCAGTTAGGTACATTTATTTTTATGTTTCTGATTAGAAATAATAAAATTATCGGTCGGATCGTGACCAGTACTGGTTTGTATACAAAAGAACAGTATAAAATAATAACCACTGTTCCATTTTCAAATACAAATATTTATTTTGGAAAATATTCGATAATAGTATAAAAAAACTACATTCGATAGCGGCGGTCTTGTAGCGAATGACTAATGTAACGTTAGTGTTGTCAATGAAAAAACTCGGAGCGGTTTCTTCGTTTCCAAAACGCAGCGTGCTAACTAGAGTACAACTAGTTGTAGGTATTTATTTTGCAATAAGATTATAAGCATGTATTGTGTGTATGTTTATGCGGCGGTCTGGCTGGCATCTCTTAACTATGATATTTGGGGGTCTCATCTCAACCCTTGGCTGTAATAGTACTAAAAACCAGTCGTATACTCGAGTTTTGTCCGATATGAAGCGAGCCTTTTTGGTTTACCTATAAATTAAACTCATTAGGGACACAGCTCGATGACGGCAAACACCCATCCGACATGTTCAAGCTTGCTTAGTAATCGTATTAGCAGCTGTGGCAACGAACCTCTATAAGCTTCAATAAACTAAAAATAAGGAAATCTTTAAAATGTTAAGCACTGCAAAATCTGTTGTGATGTTTGCACGTAATGTCGTGGGGACGGAGAGCATCTTGAAGTATTTAGATAAAAAGTTGCTTCAGTTTTGAGGCGGATGTACTGACACGGACTGCTAAACACCTCTACGTTACCCATATATAATATTATATACATGTATTTTGTATACATTTTGACTGGATAAGTTTCCGATGCCCGTGGACGTATGCGCAAACTCAAAACTTGGTCATAATACACGTTTTAGTATAGAGAGATAAGTATATCACGTCCTAGGCTCGGAGCAGCAGCGGAATTTTAAATACGGTGTAGACGAAGAAAATGTTTATGTTTTGTTATAGGAGGGGAATATTCCGCGGTGTGACTACCTTTTCTTTTATCGTCGATTTATTCTAACTAGTAACTGTTGTGCGCGTATTTGTCGTACGTGTTCGTTAAATTTCCTATGCTAGGTAAAATATATATAATTATGGCAATGGGTTAAGTTAAGGATATCTTGCTAAAGTTAAGTATATTACCTATGTGAAAACATGACAAATAGTCGAATTCAAGATAGTGAGACAACTATGCGATGCCTAGCGTCAAGGAGATAAAAATGATTATGATCTGTGACAAATCATTTTAATTTGATTGTTTTTTCTTTGAAGATAAAAATATATTTAGGTTATTATTATTGATAAAAACCTTCAAAATGCAATTGTTCCAATCCACGGCTTAGCCCCACCATTTTTAACCGATTTAATATGTATGTAATGTATATCGCATATTTTTTATTGTGGTTTTACCTATACTATAAGTACTTTATAGATCAAATTATAAAGAAAACTGGAATTAAGAAATTTTGCTCATTTCAATTTAATCTCGATTCTGTGAAGTTTACGCTTTGTAACAACATTTGCTTGCTATTGTCTTCAGAAACTTGTGGAGACGACGACTTCCGTTGCGACAATGGAAGGTGCATTGAAGGATTTCGCCGCTGCAACAAAATTGTTGACTGCTCTAGAGAAGAAGACGAACAGAACTGCCGTAAGATTATATTTATTTATCATATTCTTTTTATATACCTTTGGTTTGAATTGGGTAATTTCAGGATTAATTGAACCTTTTAAAAAACCTCTAACGAAAATCTTCACAATCCCTAACATTTTT
This sequence comes from Falcaria lacertinaria, assembly GCA_951449985.1. Lineage (NCBI taxonomy): Eukaryota > Metazoa > Arthropoda > Insecta > Lepidoptera > Drepanidae > Falcaria > Falcaria lacertinaria. Next base: position 5,265,364 of record OX602108.1, read on the forward strand.
ATGTTATCATATTCTTGAGCGGGCAAAGTCGCGCGAAATCTAGTTAGTAGTACAATAATTGCCAACTCAGTTCTTTTGACTACTTTCGAACAGTTCCGCACACACAATATATTCAGCAGTAGTGTGCTACGAGTAATCTTGTGAGGCAAAATGGAAAGGAATTGGTTAGTAAGGCAATCATCATAAGCTAACTACAAAATTACCACACACTTAAAATGTATTATTTGATGTCAGCCTGCCAAGCCGACGAGTTCAAGTGCATCAGTGATGGATCCTGCATCGAACTGAGAAAACGATGCGATGGTTTCAACAACTGTTTGGACCAATCAGACGAACAGGACTGTGGTAAGAACGCACATAATTTTCTCCGCATGTATTCCCTTTGCAGCAGTCTGTTCGTACTCATCCCGAAACTTTCTATCCATGCCGCCTTTTGGAATATCTTAAAACGGTAAGTTTCCCACCTGTATGACTGGACAGGTCACTTTGTATGCAAAGACAGAGGGAAGTTCCGGTGTCGCGACGGTAAATGTATATCTATACTCCAGAGGTGTGATGGTTTCAAGGACTGCAAGGACGGCTATGATGAAATGGCATGTCGTATGTATTGCATATTTATGTTGAATCAATCGGTGAATGAGACATTGATTTCAAAATAAGAAATACCATATTTAGTAACAATTAATTTCATGGATTGAAATCATGCTCGTGGTATAAGAAAAGGAAATACTAGTATATTATTGTTCCCTAGTGTCTAAAATACTTTCTTGCACTTCAAATGCATCGTCGGTCACACTCAAATTTGTATCTGCCTAAGATCTTATCATAATTTCTTGCCAAACGTATTTCCTGGTCTTAAAGCCGCTATTCGGTGTTGGATATTACTAACTTTTTATAATCACTCAGTTGTTCTACTAATATAATTATTTAAAAAAGCATGCAGCCCAGATCAATGGCAATGCGATCTTGGAAATTGTATCAAGCGCAGTAAGCGATGTGACGGTCGCGTTGACTGTCCATCCGACAGATCAGATGAGAGGAACTGTATTGGTAAGCTTACTCGTAATTCTCTTTAAAGATGTTACCTTAATATTTATCAAACTTCGAATATCCCACTTAAAGAAAAATAACATTGCTATATTCGGTGGCTGTACTGAACACTTTAGAAGTTTTGCTGCCACAGATATTATTTCTATTACCGTAGAGTTGCCATCAAGAAATTTTTTGATTATCTTAACGATAATAATTCAGAAAGAGGATTGTCACGAAATGTTTGGTATTGTCTAGTATATATTATAGTCGTTCCATCTAGCATATAAGAAGCCATTAACGCTTAACCAACCAAAAATTATGTATTTTCTTACATTTATTGGCTTTGCATGTATTTTCAGCTACTGGGTACTTTAAATGCAGAACTGGGAAGTTAATTCCAGAGAATCTCAGATGTAACCGCCGGTATGATTGTCCACGTGGGGATTATTCTGATGAGAAAAATTGTCGTAAGTTCATTGTAGCACACACAATGTTCTGTACATTCTTGCTTTGTTGCCATTTTGTTTCTTTCAGTTGTACTTGTACCTTCATCAACATCTGTGTTCATCTTTATCTTTCCTTAAAACTATTTCATTTCATTCATCAATTATGATATCGTAATTGATGAATCTTTTCAGTTTATGGTCATGGCTACTTTTCTTCTTGACTGATATATTTCACTCCTTAGATTTGTTTCATAGTTTCATAACTTTTCATAGATTGCTCCTACTATGACAGATTCTGGAATGAATTGTTCACGATTTGTAGTTTTTTCTTTTACCCATCAGCATGTGGTGAAGGCGACTTCAAGTGTGACAATGGACACTGCATACCTGCATCTAAGCATTGTGACCGAACGCATGATTGTCAGGATGGTTCTGATGAACGGCATTGCACTTATGGTTTGATGATTTTTCAAATTTTCAAAAATTTTATTTAGAAAACTTTCTAAATTATACATTAGTCATGGCAACGAATTAGCGATGATAAAAATAATCCGATTCAAAGCATTACACAGCATGGGTATATGATTTTACACGATATTTATACATACAAATCACATGTATATCGGGGTATAAAATTATTGACTTAAACTATGTGTAGATATGCAAAAACTTGTGCGTATCTCGGTACTTCCAACATTTGATTATACTTCAATCTTCGTAAACTTATCGGTCAACTTTTAATACTCCGATCAAAATCCATTATGGATTATTCAAAGTTAGGGATTTTAAAATAAATTTTAAGAGAAAGAATCTATACATGAGTTAAAGGTTTTTGTGAAATAAGGTCGGCTATTATGAGTAATTAAAATCCCTAACTTAATCTTGTTTAGGCTATAGTGTATTAAATTGTGGCAGGCACTACATGCATGGCTTTTCACTATAAATGCTCAAGCGGTCAGTGCGTGGATGCGGAGTCTTGGTGCAACGGTACGGTCGAGTGCGGCGATGGCTCCGACGAAACAAATTGCCCTTGTAAGAGGGATCAGTTCTCATGTCGCGATGGTTCTTGTATTAATGTAGCATTGCGGTGTAACGGTCGCAGGGACTGTCGAAATGGGGAGGATGAAAACAACTGCGGTAAGCATCACAATACTCTCCCTTTGGTCTCGTTTTGTGTTAACCTTCTAGACTAGAGAGACGTTATCGAGGGAGTGTTTGTCATTTATACTTTTCAGTAGAGTGTATAATGCAATGTAAATAACCAACGGTGCGGACGCCAGCCATTTTGTAAGTAACTCACTTTTATTAAGTGTTCACGGGTTCAAGAGTAAATGTTGAACTATATATACCGGATTTTTATTATATTTTGTAAGTGGGAAAATTAAAAAAAAATTTAATGAAGATGAACTTTACTACAATTATAATACGTAGGTAAATTGCGTAATTGACGTTCATTGAATTTTTGCAATAAACGAAAAATAATCTAAATTTCCTACTTTACTCCACTTACTTACATGGAATTCTAAATTAGCTGGTGTCTACCGAATGATAGTACTTATATAATATCTTACTTAAGTACCTCTCTTTCCACGAGCGTAGTTCAAGGCACGTGCACGACTGAATGCCATGTATTTTTTTTATATTTGTTTTCTTTTACTTCATGTCTTCATATAACTGAGGATTCTCCTTCTGCCGAATTATGTACCTACTCATTATCACTTCCAATTCAATTACATGCTAAGGATATCACCTGTAAATGTTACACATTGATTTTTAGAAAATGAGACTATTGATCATAATCATCATAAAAAATAAGCTGGCTGCGCCTTTGAAGAGTATTGGGTCTGCACTTAATAGTTGCGTTTTATCGCTCACAAACGATGAAAGCAATTTACAAAAAAGCTCAAGCTTACCGATTATGATTGCCACTAGTCTTTTTCATAAACTCAATGTAATGTTTGCAGTTCAGAACTATGTATACATTATTTTTATTTCTGTTGGGTGGAACTTAAAAACTGCTAAAAGACGTAGCAACAAAGCAATATAACTTTTGTTTATAGTACTAGCACTATCCTGAAATGTAAGTTACGTAGGAAGTGTACCACAGGGATTCCTGTTTTTCAATTTGATTTCTTGAATGATCCATATAAATCATTTAGTTAAATTTTGTTCCATGTTCTTTTCAAATGTATAGAACACATTTAAATTGTATAAATTATTCTAATTCGGTCGTATTAAATTAAGCAGTGGCGACAACATATCGGGTGGTAACAAAGAAGAGTTGCTACGTCTTCCAGGACAGCGCGTTATTTGTCGAGACGAAAGGATTGAGGAGAATAACAATATTTCAGATGGCCCTCGATGCCCGGCGGATAGATTTGAATGCAACCCCGAATCCTCTGTGCCTTGCGCTATGAAATGCGACGGCCAGCCTGAATGCAGTGGCGGTGAAGACGAGGAAAACTGTCCCGGTAAATCTTCAATTGACTTCTTAAGATCTGTAAAAAGTCGTGCCATAAAAATATATAATCAGACCACTGCTATATTGTAATGTACTACAATGTAACTTCATGGCAATCGCTGCACCAAATGTCTTCGTTAGAGCCCAAAGCAATTGGTTCATGCCCAGTAAGTTCTTAGAGTGCTATCCATGTCCACAACCTATATTATTTTTCAGATCTTGATGTAGTTTTGTGATTTACATTTCATAAATTAGTATCATAGTAGGTATATTAATTGGTAAATCGTAGATTGATGATCATTTTATCACTTACAATTATTGTGCGTTTCCCAAGCAACTTTCTGCAACGGCGAAAGAGACGCTTGCGACAGCTTTGCGAATTTAAATGTTCTATGAGCAATATAATATTTGATCAAGTATTTAGTGGTGTAACTTTGAGTATTGTTTATGTCCTTAAAGAACTGTGCAGCATGCAGTGCGACGGGAGGTGTCTAGATGATCATCAAATCTGTGACGATCATCAAGATTGTTCGGACGGCTCCGATGAGCAGTATTGCAACAATTGCGACGGAGCTGATGACTTCAGGTAACTTGATGAGGAATAACTTGTTTTATGGATAACATTAATTACTTTACATTTTATTTTCATAGGTAAGTTTTATTCATTTTTATACATATAATAATGGTGACAAAATTATTTGCTGTTGCAATGGCTAAGTAAATATTAAGTAGTTATTACATAAATATTGAATCGAATTGCAATGCGTTACCATGGCGAATTAAAAAAGGCACTAGCGATTGCTTATATTGAATCTATTATAACAACAGTGATGACAAGTGTTTGAATGCTACAAAACAGCATTGTTAATATGTTTTTAGATGCAAAAGTAGTGGCGAGTGCATCAACAGTGCGCAGCGCTGCAATGGTATTCCGGAATGTAATGACCGCTCCGATGAAGCAGACTGCAACTCCACCATGATATCGTTCCCTCGTACGTATTGTTTTTCTAATGTCTATGCATATCGTGTTTATTTATTATTTTCATGTTTTTATTATTCTCTAGAACGGCTGCAAGCCAAGTACATACTCTAATTATATTAGTTTAAATAAAAAGTAGGTGTAGGATCTTGTATACTTTTAATTTTAAGACAAGATTTATTATTTAAAAGATGTTTATGTACGGATTTAAATATACTACCAAGAAAAGCTAACGCATTGGTAAGCGGTCACCATGGAAAACTAGGAGTATCTCTAGTGTGATCCCAACTTTGGTTGTGGTGAATGCTCGTGGTGTGAATAATCGTAAAAATTAGTACAGGGTAGGGTTTGTCCCTCTGACATCGAATTACCATGATATTTAAGTACCAAGACCACCACGGCTTCACAGTGTGATTTTCCATAAAAATATCTCATTAAGTTCGAAAACAAATACCTATGATGGTTTTTCAATGATTTGACTTTCACTGCGTTCATTATATATCTCATCGCTAACCCAAAATAATATAAGATACTTTAGTGATTGCATTGTTATATATGTTTGCAGTCGGCTGTTTGGATAACCAGTTCCAGTGCAGGGATGGCTCGTGTATTGACAGTCAATTCTACTGCGACGGTCATACCGACTGTGTCGACAATTCCGACGAATTAAATTGTCGTGAGTTTCACATTAATATGTACACATTTCGATTAATCGAGTATAAATTAGCCTAAAAACTTATTCAATTAATGAAATCTTTTGAAATCTATTGCAATTTTTCTTGGGAAGGTAGCACTGCGCAGCACAGAATTGCTTAGAGTTCCACTGAATGCAGCACCAAAACTTTTGTATAAGTCTAAGCACATAATTATTATCTTCACTCGCACCACAGTGTCACAAATTGCACCGCAAATTATTATTGCCCAAGTCTAGAGTGAACAGAAATTAACAGGTATATTTAGGTGTAAAGAAAGAGGGTCGAAGGATATGAAGGCGTTTCAACAATATCGTCACTCTGAGTATTCATATCTCGTTTTACATGGCAAGGATATATTTCTGAATGGGGCAACTGAATATGAGAGTATAGGTCGATGAAAGTTTTGTCTTATATTAATTAAGTCATTAAGTAATGATGATATCCAGCTTGGTTGATGTCGAGGCCGTTCCGCTCGCCGACGGACCGCATCAGCTGCGCCGACTCAGAGTTCACCTGTTACAACGGCCGGTGCATACCCCACGTCAGGCGATGTGACAATTACTATGACTGCTCGGATTTCTCTGACGAACAAAATTGTCTATTTTCGGGTACCATTATTAAAACGTGTTACGGAATGTTGAATGCGTTGAATATCCCCTTATTGTATTAGATACATCGAGTATGTATGAAGTTTGTAAGGTATTTGTATTTTACACAGTGTTAACATGCTTTGTTTTTATGTTTTGTTTAGAGTTAGTTAGACCAGAGTAGGTATGTGTACAAATGCATGCGCGTGAATACGTCTGTTGAATTATTCTTTAGAAGAACTTTGTGATGTATGTAGATATAATTTGATTCAAACAAAACATTTATAAATTACATAAAACAGGAATACTGAAACGGGAAATAATTACTATTTTTATGGGTACTTCTGTATCTACTGCCTTCTATTTCTGGTGGCAGTAATGATAATAACAATAATTTTATTTATTATCAACGTTTATTTGACCCTCATTTAATTTTATGGAGAGATAGTGAAATACACAACGGGTTTACTCGTTCATCACAACGGGTTTACCCGTTCAAAATTGGAGCTGCCCGTCTGGGGATCGTACCTCCACCTTACAGAAGATCGCGGCCAAATAACGCTACCGTCAAGGTAGTGTTGTGTTCCCAGCGGTGAGTAAGGTCGCCAGTGCTCCGTGAGGAGGCGTTGTGTCGGCAGTAGGGGGACCAGTGATGTATTACCACCACAGAGTTGCGTGGGCGTGGCATGTTGGCGCGGCGGTTAGGGAGACCCGGTGAAACGGTTGTCCGCTGGCCGCCCGCGGGTTGTAGGGGTCCCGAACCCAGGGATTACTTAATCTCCGCCCTGGGAGGCTGACCCGCCGCCCGCGCATAATCCCTGTCGCAGACGGTCGTGCCGGAGGAGGAGACCGGGGTGGACCCGGCCGCCTGCGGCAGGGGGGGACCGGGGGCCCTTCCGACTGCCGTGCCAGCAAGCCACATCACCATCGCGACTCTCTGGCGGATCTGCATTGCGCTTTGTCCCTTCTGCTGCTGACACAACGACTCCTCTCAACCCTCTCCCACCCCCTTCCTAATATGGCCAGACTAAAGAAAAAAAAGATGTTTTCTCCAGCGGCCTCCCCATCCACAATTTCTGTGGACTTTTGCAACATCAGGGGAATCCACGCTAACATCAATGCAGTCCACCAACATCTTGAGACTGCACAGCCGACTCTTCTTTTTCTCACGGAGACGCAGATATCCTCCCCCGACGACACATCGTATTTGCACTACCCCGGGTACAAGTTGGAGCACAGCTTTGTGCGCCGTGCCGGGGTGTGTATGTATGTCCGGGAGGATGTCTGCTGTCGCCGTCTCCACGGCCTTGAAGACAGGGACCTGTCGATTTTGTGGGCGCGCGTAGATTACGGTGGCCACACCCGAATTTACGCGTGCCTTTACAGGTCCCACAGCGGTGACTTGGACACAAATCGATTGTTCGAGCACCTGCAATCGACGACTGTTACAGTACTTGCGCAGTACCCCTCCGCGGAGTTAGTGATTCTTGGAGACTTCAACGCTCACCACGTTGAATGGCTTAGTTCTCGGTCCACTGACTCCGCGGGTAGGGCTGCTCATGACTTTGCCCTGACCTATGGCTTCTCGCAACTGGTTCTTTCTCCCACGAGAATACCAGTCATCGAGAGTCATACGAGCTCCTTATTGGACCTTCTGCTGACTACGCGACCGGACAGCTATACAGTCACAGTGCAGGCGCCACTCGGCTCCTCAGACCACTGCCTCGTCCGGTCGCTAGCGCCCTGCACGCAGCCCGTGGCGGCTCAGCCACCCGGGTGGCGCCGCGTGTGGCACTACAAGTCAGCAGATTGGGATGGATTGCGTGAGTTCTACGCATAGTACCCGTGGAGGCAGCTCTGTTTCGCAACAGATGACCCCGACACCTGTGCGGCCGCCGTCGCTGAGGCGATACTGGCGGGTATGGAATGTTACATTCCCAACCCGCTGGTGACTGCAGGGGTGAAGAGACGGCCGTGGTTTAATCGGCCCTGCAAAGAAGCTCGACGAAAAAAGCAGACTTTGTACGAGGCTTGGACTACGGCCCGCGCTAATCGGGATCCTAACATCTCTGCTGCGAAACGTCAACTGAATGCTGCCTCGAGGTCCAGTAAAGGAATGATTGCCAGGGCTAAATTCAATTTCGTCGGCAGAATTGGCGAGAGGCTGGCGAGCCTCCCTTCTGGGAGCCGCGCTTTCTGGTCTCTCGCTAAAGCTGCCGAAGGAAACTTCTGCCAGTCGTCCGTGCCACCACTACGGAAGCCGGACGGCAACTTGGCCCACAGTGCTAAAGAGGAGGCTGATCTACTTGGGTCTCTCTTTGCCTCGAACTCGACTTTGGATGACAGGGGTGCCATACCGCCTACCATCCCGCGGTGTGACAGCTCCATGCCGGAGATTCGTATAACCCAACGGGAGGTCCGGCAGGAGCTACTTTCTCTTGTCATCCATAAGTCGAGTGGGCCAGACGGCATACCGGCAGTGGTGCTGAAGCAGTGTGCTCCCGAATTGTGTCCTGTGCTGACGCGCCTTTTCGCGCTTTCCTACTCCAAAAGTGTAGTCCCGTCTTCGTGGAAGACTGCCCATGTGCACCCAGTGCCCAAAAAGGGTGACGGGTCAGACCCGACGAATTACAGGCCGATCGCTATTACCTCCCTTCTCTCCAAACTGATGGAGCGAGTGATCAATACACAACTTTTGAGGCACCTAGAGGTTCACGACTTGTTGAGCGACCGACAATATGGCTTCCGCCACAGTCGCTCGACTGGTGACCTCTTAGTGTATCTCACACACCGTTGGTCACTCGCCATCGAGAGTCAAGGTGAGGCCTTGGCAGTGAGCCTAGATGTAGCGAAGGCGTCTTAGGAGAGATTTTGCCTCCCTGTGTGTGTTCTACCGCTTGTATAACGGACAGTGTTCCAAGAAATTGTTTGACATGATGCCCACAGCAACATTTTACCATCGCATTTCTCGCCACCGGCGGGGAATTCATCCCCACACGTTGGAACCAAAATGGTCCCGAACTGCGCGGTTCCAAAAGAGCTTCCTCCCGCGCACAATTAAACTGTGGAATGAACTCCCCGCCGTGGTTTTCCCAAAGGAGTACAGCATGGGGTTCTTCAAGAAGGTCGGCAACGCGCGAGTTTTACCCCTGGTGTTGCAGGCGTCCATAGGCTGCGGTAACCGCTTACCATCAGGTGAGCCGTATGCTTGTGTGCCATCTTAGTGGTATAAAAAAATTAAAAAATAAAAAAATACTCGAATAGGTAACGTCCTGCACTTATAGTAAGATTGTGACAACGACATTCATGGTAGCCTACTGTCCATACCTTATATCGACAGTATTACTAGTGGGTAATTTATAAACTTTTTTAGTGAAACATAGGTGAATTTAATACTTTATTAAGATTATAACGTCACTTTTTACACTACACGAGCGGAACAACTATTAAATGGTCTTCAATCATGTACCTGCAGCTGATTGTTCAAAACATTTTTTAAGGTTCCACTATCTGGAACTTTCATTAGCAAATTAATCTTATTTACGTACTGTTTCCTGTAAAGAGCCTAAAGTTTGGAATAATAAATACATAAGTGAGTAATTTAGCGAAAAATATTTTAATTTGATTCAAAATTTTCTCATGTGTTTTAGCGTGCGTTGACCCTGAAAATTTCCAGTGCTCGACCGGTGAATGCATACCTAGCGTATACTACTGTGACGGCAGAGAAGACTGCTCCGATGGGTCTGATGAAGTTAACTGCGGACGTTCACCTTCAGGCTCCTCGACTGAACACGCATACACTACAGAAGGCAGATATCCGCAAAGGCCCGGTGAAGGGGGCCTGCCAAAAGAAGCACCAACTTCAGTAGGAAGTGTGTCAGGTCGTGAAGACGGACAACCAGACAGTGACCCTAGAGGTTACCCTAGTGGACAGTCAGGAACTGGCAGCGACCCTAGAGGCTACCCCAGTATTCAATCAGGTGCCGACCCCAGAGGTTACCCTGGCGGACAATCAGGACCTGGGAGTAACCCTAGAGGTTACCCCAGTGGACAATCAGGACCTGGAAGTGACCCTAGAGGTTACGCCAGTGGTCAATCAGGACCTGGCAGTGACCCTAGAGGTTACCCCAGTGGTGACCCTAGAGGCTACCCTAGCGGACAATCAGGAGGTTACCCTGGTGGACAATCAGGAGCCGGAAGTGACCCTAGAGGCTACCCTAGCGGACAATCAGGAGGTTACCCTAGTGGACAATCTGGACCTGGAAGTGACCCTAGGGGATACCCTAGCGGACAATCAGGAGAATACCCTAGTGGACAATCTGGACCTGGAAGCGACCCTAGGGGCTACTCTAGCGGACAATCAGGAGGTGACCCTAGACGTTACCCTAGCGTTCAATCTGGAGGCAACTCTAGGGGTTATTCAAGCGGACAATCAGGAGGCGATCCAAGAGGATACTCCAGCGGACAATCTGGAGGCTACCCCAACGGACAAGGAGGTATCTCAAGCGCTACGACTAGTTACCCCGATCGTGCTTCAGAAGAAGGCTCATATCCTTACCGAACATCATCGCCAGTGGGAAGCGGCAACAATGGCGATTCAAATGGTAAAATGATAAGAAATAAATAACAAAATACTACCAACATTCTTTCATCTACTAACTAATAATATGTCATCAGGCGCACGGGTAGTGCATCAGTGTTTTTTTTTTATTTCCATCAAACCGACAGTTTAAATAATTAAACAATTAGGTATATTTTTTGAAGCTGCTTCTTGATATGGCACCACTTAAAAAAACACAGTTCAGGTCATATTTAATAATTGTTTTTAAAATAACACATAAGGCATTCAGCTACCCTTGTCTATAGTATCAGGAAAGTAATAAAATTCAAAATTATGATGAAAATAGTTTTTGTTTGTTTATTTCCCCTCGTGATTTTGTTGTAGGATGCCCTGACCCCAGTGATTTCCAGTGCTCGTCCGGTCAATGCATACCTAGCGTGTACTACTGTGATGGTAGGGATGACTGCGCCGACAGTTCAGATGAAATAAACTGCTCCTATTACCCAGCATCGTCAACTGAATACCCATACCACATAACTGAGGGCAATTCGAGATACGGAGGCGAATCGACAGACGCACCTGAAGGAACTACACCTGGTTCGTTCCCTGGCTACGCTGACAGAGATTCAGGCAGCTCCCCTAGTGGTTACCCTTACGTACAATCTGGAGAAGGTGACTCTGGCCGCGAGTCCAACAATCGGCCCGGGGGTGCTCCAGGAGAAGGCACCTATCCTTACGGTAACGGATCACCGTTTCGCGGTGGAAGCGGAAATGGCTATCCAAATGGTAAAAATAAAATAAATAAATAACCAACTGAATGTGACTAACATTGGGACTATTTGGAACTATTAATGAGCTTACTAACCATATCTGCTTACCCTTAACAAAAAGATAACTAGGTATTTTGTTATTCAATCTGTAAACTATTATAGAGAGCAGGTTGAGTGTCGATCCAATTCTATCAAGCTACCTCAATATGATTTCCTATCCGTCTGTCTAACTAATAACTCTCGTAAGTCGTATTGTATATTGCCTTATTAGGGATTTTGAGCTGGAATTCAATTCAGAGCCTTAGCATTAACAAATAGTGCGGGTAAATAACACAACTCGATCTCGAATTATAGCCTATGTCCACTATATACCTATGCTTTCCACTATCCTGTGTAGCCCATTTATTTTATGTCATCGTCTTTTCTACTTTAATTACCACGTTAAATAAGATGTTTTTATTTAAATTCTGCAACAGAATAATATTATTGAAATCAGAGTGAGCCGAATTGTGGAATCGGTAATCACATCTAGTACAGTTACAAATACGGACTGCTAAGAAGCTGCTGTAATAATAATCTTCGGTGAAAAATGGGCGTTGTAACAAATCTGCTTTGGTGACCCTTGTGGGAAGGCGTGAAGATTTATATTATTAAGATACTTCTGCATGCATGTTCTTTATGTACCTACTAATACCTTAATATTATATCTTGTTACCGCCTAAACCGAACATACATATTTTGCTTTCTTTATAAACAGGTATATAATCAAAGACTTTTTGGTAGAATAGCCAGTTAGTGTGCCAAAGCCTTCAGGCGATTGAACGGGGTATTATTCGGCTTATTCCTTTGTTCACGTCTAAGATACCGGTAGGGTCCACATTGTCATTGTCTACGAGGTAGGCGATATTGCTACGGAACATACACCACGTTAGTCTACTTCTACACAATTTTTGAAGAAAACTTGTATAGGATATGGCGGTTTAGTTTGTGTGTGACATCCTGATTAATTAATTTCTTAGGCTTTGCTTTGTCATGGTGAGTGCTTTAATAGTTGCATGTAGGTGTTGCCATGAGCTTGCTTTTATCTAGTATATTATCTACTCTCAGCTTTTATCTAAAAGCAAAAAATTTTAGAGGTAGGTTGATAACATTCCTTTTTACTATTTCAGATCATAATATTAATAAAATATGAGTAAATAACACCACGCTGACATAAGTAAAACGTAATTATTATAACTTGTTATAATTTACGTGTCTCAAATAAAAAGATTATGTTACAAAAATAAATATAATAGACACACATATTAGGGCGATGGTATATTCCGAAATTCCAAAAACTTTTATTATCACATAGTCATATTTTTCGTAGGCGTACGATCCTTCAATAAAACTCGATATAATGTTTCATTTTCGTATGGTATGACCACATATCATATCATATCAACATATCAAAAAAAAATCTCGCTAAAATTGCACCTTTTAAACATATTTTTTAAATCATTGTAATTTTCACAGGTGCTGCTACAGAGAGCACTGGTTCCCGCTCCTATGGAGGTAAATGAATAAATGAATAAGTTATGAATTCTTTATACCGCTAAATCACCAGTTAGCGTACCTACCTACTTGTCCAGACTTATATCGAGGGTTCAAGCACTATCCGCGTAGAAAAAATATATCTGCTTTGTATTTGTGTGGAAGCAAAATACATGAATGCGAAATTATATTTAAAACGCGAGGTAGTAGCTTATCATGTACCAACTTATTTGATGTAATCAGGTACATTATTAAACAGTTTTATCAATCCATACAACAAATATATTTCCAACTTATAAGTAATACTTTAAAGAGGTGAATTCTATTTGTTTGATGAGAAAAGGCTAGTATTTAATACAGTAAAGTGACGAATAAACCAATACTACTACTAATGTTTGCAAATGAAATTAAAGTGAATGCTGTTGAGGGGAATATAAAACAAGAAATATTCAATTCACAAGATTAATTCTTTTGAAAATGGATTTACCTACGTTCCTCATTTGAATTGTTAATTTGAATAGTAATTTAATTGTTAGAATCTCAAAATATACAGATATGAGATAGTTCACTTCAAAGTGGTCAATCCGAAACTTTTCATTGGTCATGACGAATGTTAGACTTTCTTTTCCTCTCTGTTCCTGGCTACGTACCTCGTATGCCGATGGGGTAGCCCTGTTCACTCTCTCTCTAAAGAGCAGTAGTTACAATATCTAGTAGTATAAGCTATATGTCTTCTTGACACACTTCCCCGTGACAGTGATTTGGGACATTTATTTTACTTGTAATTCAGTTTGTACATTTATATTTAATAGTTTTTATGTACTAGTTTTAGTTTTTATTAATATTTCGTAATAGATTTATGCGAATCACTATAATTTACTGTTGTACAAGGTAACATGGTATTGCCCCTCGGTAGGTGTGTGCAACAAATATCAGTGGCGTTGTGAAAATGGACCTTGTATAGACGCCCGTCGTCGGTGTGATGGTCATATTGACTGCCCGTTTGACTTCAGTGACGAATTCGACTGTCCGGCCGGCAGTAAGAATCCATAGAATCTTTTGAAATTAATTAACAAGGACTGATGATCCTGTGTACAGTATTAACATTGGATTTAATAATTTCAAATACTTATTAACTAATTTTAACTAGGTATGTACGTACCTTTCTAACATTGATCGAAGTATTTAATTTGTATTTTATTTCTTCTAAATCCTTCTACTGACCGTATGTCGCGCGACTTTAGACAAACGTAAATAGCAATATGGCAGAAAGTATTTCAATAACTTGGAAAATATATTTACTTGCACTTTGAAATTTCCTTATAGATATGTCACATTTAAAAATATGAATAATATGTTTAAACGTAAATATATGAATAATGTTGCTACAATTCATTTGTAGAAGATTGTATCAGGTGAACGTTCTTAATCAAAGCAAGGTGAAAACGAGAGACATTCTGGATACACTGGACTAGCAATTCCAGTTTCCGTTTTTCCGTAATCGTTCTGCAGATATTTTTATAGTCAACTTTAATTATATGCATTCAAAAGGCCAGGCCTAGTCTAACACTTGTATATTTATTATCAGAATATTTTGCATATTACAGAATGTACGTACCTACTAAAAATAAAATACTTTCAAATAGATAATGTAAATGCACTCCGTTAATATCGTATTACAATAACATTTTATTTATTTGTTTCTGCTAATCTGATTGCAAATTCATTAAGTAATTAAATGGAGTGTAGGTACCTACCAGTAATAAATTAATCAAAGCATGTTAAAAATAATTGGAAGTATGTACTATGAATTAAACCAGTACTGCTAGGACGGAATAACATCTTACGGCTACATATTTCCAAAATATAACTGTCAAAATGTCCACATTTTCATACGAGTTTTAGTTCCAATTTTCGCCGCCGCAACGCAATGGTATCGTTTTTGACTATTTTTGTATGGTATAATCCATACAAAAATAGTCAAAATCGATACCATTACGTAGTCGAAAGTTGTTCTTGCTTAAGCTACTGTACGCGATTTTAACTTGTTTATTTATCTCTACATTTAACACAATGTCGGAATTAATTTCAAAATTTAGGTGTAATAGCCGCTAGTCAAGAGACAGAGAGGGCGGGCACACCCAAAGAAGCAGTGAGCTCTGAAACATGGCCGATACAATGTTAACTTTGCATATTAGATCCGTTTTTTTACTTTGATTAATATGTAACACTTAAAGAACCAATAAAGGCAGAATTGGGCAGATTCCGATTATGAAATTTTTCACCGTAAAAATATTAATTATAAAAATGTTGGTAAGGCTTGAATAATAAATTGCCATGATATCATTTGAATTAAGGTATTTATCACTAGCTGACCCGATAGGCGATGTCCTGTCTTAGCCCAAGAGAATACAACAGCTACGCTAGAGTCTTGGCTATGAATTCATATGACAAATACACCATAGCAAAAAATACCTTTAGGGTATCGCGAAATTAAAAAGGAGCTGTTTTTTTTTTTTTTTTAATAAGAACCTTCTCCTGACAACAACAAACACAAATAAAGAATTAGCGAAATCGGTCCAGCCGTTCATGCGTGATGCCATGACCAAGGGAAATAGGGATTCATTTTTATATATTGAGTTTTAACTTCCGATATGGATACTTATAAGTTCCTTTACATATTATTTTGTGATATTTATATATTATTTAAAATGAAATGGCGTTCTACACTCGCTGTATGTAACTATATTTTTTTAAATTTCCTTACGTATTTTTCAGGTCCAGTAGCCTTGAACGTTAAAACTTACCCGGATGCACAAACTGTCAGATACGGTGAGTTTCTTAATCTATTTACTCTTGCTATGTATTTTTCCTTATCAATATTGGCGAGTGTGTGAAAGATACTTCGCATACACAATAACTGTGTGTGTAGTACTTAGTAGTAGTACCTCTAATAACCTTAAGCTGGTACCAAAATCCGTATCATTAACGCACACCGTGATAAATGTAATCATCTTTGAGATAAATTATACATAATTACTTGTAACTTTGTAAGTTGCAATCTGAAGACTAACACAAAAAGAAATTATTATGGCATCACTGTCAGATAAAGAAACGCGCGGTATAAAATGTTCACCATTTATGGGTGGGTAGTAGATATTTGGACGAAAAAGAGTACTACCCTCAAACCTACATTTAGTAAATAATTGTACCTATCAAATATCTCCATTTTGGCGTTATATAGTTGCTGCAATCCTTATTAAACTAGTAGAATTCTGTAGGTGGATAAAAGAAAGAATTAAAATAATTTATAAAATTATTAAATATTGATATTTGTAGTAAAATATTTCTCTTGCGTTGTAACTGAAATTATTTTAACTATCAAGCAGGAAGTGGTGGATGCCAGGTGAGCCAAGCCATTTATTAGTCGATAAACGACCAATAACATTACAACCATTATTAAGTGATTGATATTATTAAAAAAAATATTTCTTGATTTGATTACAAATGCTTTTTTTGTAAGTGACATAGATTATCACAAAACTCATAAATATTGGTTAGATTTACGTTGACATACATATTATATAGATTTAATACATATTTTTTTGGAATCTGCTGATGTTTTCATACAAAAAAATGCTAATTTTGGTGGCGGATATACGGATAAAATGAAAGGTATTTTGTGCAATAGAAATTACATTTGAGTTTTTAATACCTCATTTAACGACTTGTTTCCTTTCGATAATGATTATTATTCTTCTTTCATGGTGGTGGAACAGCTATAGCTGGTGAGTCAGTGTGTCAAAACTTTGGGTACAAATCACTTTTGGGTTTCATAACAACATTACGGGCATTTATTAATAAGGAATGACTTATTTTACAGGGTTTTGTTGCATCAAAATACTACTACTATATACCTACAATATATTATATTTATTTATATTATATTTTGGAGTATAATTCTATAATGAATATTTTAACTTAACCGAATAATCGTCATATACTTACATTTATATATTACACATAAAATAAATTATTATAATCATAATTGAAAATAAAAGCACTGGTATTTGTTTTAGTTTTGCATGAACTTATAATTTTCAATTCGTGTTAAATTTAATGAAACAAAGGGGATTTCATTAACAACAATTAATGACTCACGTTTAAAAACAATAAAATATAACACAAAAAATTCTTTTCAATGGCGCCACGTCTTTATTACGATCGAATTAAGGTTACCATAACAGAAAAAATATTTAATAAGATAAATTATACTTAAAGGCCCTGCCGAAATGATAAGAAAACTGTCGGGTTGGGTCCTGTCGCTTCAAAACTAAAATGGGTATCCAAAACTGATTTTTCTATGAATATATCCCCAGTACCTACCTGCTACTTACTTTTATATGGTAAAACATTAAATAAGACTAAACTGTTTTCGATTTACGTGGCTTATAAAAAAAACACAGAGCATCAATCCACCCACCAAACGATTAAAAACAAAACTACCAGTGAAGTGACTGTGATCAGAGACGTGCATTACGGGATGACTTTCAAAATGAACTTTTAGAATAACACTGAAGGTTTTGTTCCCACTGGGGTCAAAGAAAACCACAATGTAATTACATTAATTCCTTCCTACAACCTCCAAAGATTTTGATTTACAATCTAAATTTTGACCATATTAAGTATATAAACAAATCATAGGTGGTGGAAATAATAATTTAAAAGAACTTTATTTATAAGGTTTCAGTTAATACTTAATTTTCTTTGAATATTGATAACATTTTTTTTGTGAATTCGATCTTTTTAATTGCTTTTACGTTTGTCACTTTCCCTAACTAGTAGTAAACACATAATATTATGAATTCTTTACTACAACTCTGTTACTTTTTTAACGTACCTACGTACTACACTTTTCATGGGCCTTAGAAAATTTTACTGTCGGTACCTTACATGTCTAAAAACTTCAAGCATTGCATGACAAGGGAAATAATTAAAACATACGCAAATTATTAAAGCTAACGATTTTGGAAATTTTAGAGGTTGTCTCCTCAAAAGGTTTTGCGTAAAATGAAGTCAAAGAAATAGCTTACTGAACTTTTACCATCTAATTTGGGCTGTTAAGTCAGATACTTTATTGGGGTCTCGTCATTATTTGGATGTGAACACATTGCGCATGGTGTCTCAGGCGAGTTATTAATTTAGACCGTATGTTAATAGTATAAACACTTTGTCTCGCTGGAGGCAAGCATTTCAATGAGGTCGCATCCAAGGGGAGCAAATGGGAGCCATTGGTTCGTTTTAGGAGGGGATGTGGTTTTCCAATGTCGTGATGAGGGCCCGGAGCGCGCGCCCGTGCGCTGGGTCAGAGAAGGCGGTAGGCCTCTCAAGCCGGGCTCCAGCGACAGGAACGGCCGTCTTGAAATGTATGCTGTATCGGTATGTTTAGCATCTATTACTTACTTAATATAGTAGAACTACCGTGTGCATTCTTGGAGCATTCCAATTGCAGTAAATACATTGCGAATGGATTATTAATTATATCTCCAATATTTAATGTAAGTTGCTAATTCAGAGTTTTATTATATTTCTTTGTTTTTATTTATGGCTTTCAGGTGCAAGATGGTGGAGTATATATTTGTCAAACTCCAAGATACCTTAGATACCCAGGATCTGAAGTAAAAGTGACGTTGACTGTGGAACCAGCAAGTAAGTACTTGAAGGCAATAAACACTTTTTTCGACACGGTGTCAGTGTATCGATAAACGCATTGATTACTTATTATTGTCTTTCGTAGCTGTAACTTCCAGACCACCGTTCGCTGCATGCAAACCGTACGAGGCAACTTGTGGTAACGGACAGTGTATCCCGAAAACAGCTATTTGTAACGGAGTTATTGACTGTAACGATAAATCCGACGAAGAAACTTGTCGTAAGTATTAGTACCCAACTTTCAACTAATTTACATGGTTTTGTTCATAATTCAGACTTCTATTGGCCATACCTAATGAAAGAGAAAGATTTAAAATTCTTGAATATACAGAACAGTGTGCTTTTATAATGTTATAGATATCTTAGTAATGGCATGCTATTTTCCGAACCGGCATGTAATCAGCAGAATTGAGTAAACAAAATATATGAATACATTTTCAGACGCAAATGGTATGTGCGAACCGAATGAATACCAGTGCGCGAACCGTAAGTGCATCCTCAAGACTTGGCTTTGCGATGCTGAAAACGACTGCGGTGATATGTCCGACGAGCAAAACTGTGGTCCCATACCTCCACCTGGCCAAGGCTGTCAGCCCGTAGAATTTGCTTGCGCCTCCGGAGACCAATGCGTTCTCAAGAGTTTCCACTGTGATGGACAAACCGACTGCTTTGATCGCTCCGATGAAATTGGATGTGGTAATTCTATTTTATCACAATCTTGTTAACTTCAATGAAGTTTATTTTATTCTGTGTCCACCTAAAGAGGTTCTTTTGATTTTATTACCCTCTCAAAAACTAAGGTACGATACCAAGCGTCATTGATACAGCAACTGACCATCAGCTGATATAATTAAAAGTAGTTTAATTACTGCGGTGAGCTAGGTTTCCTGAGATCCTTGAAGAAAAGCTTAGCTGACAATAGTAATACACCTTTATCTTTTAAGAACAACAATTCCTCACAACCCAAACTCGGCAGTGTATATTTAATCCTACAGTATTAGGGTAATATGAATGGTTTTGTTCAGCACCTGTCCATGTGACGATGTCTCCGAAACCTGCAAACCTTAAGCTGAACCCTGGTGATATGATGACGTTGACGTGCAAGGCGGTCGGTGTACCCACTCCCTTGATTTCTTGGCGGTTGAACTGGGGCCACGTTCCCGAAAAGTGTACCTCCACCAGTGTTGACGGAGTTGGCACCCTTGTCTGCCCCAACATGCAGGTAAACTAGCCCTAATAGCCTAATAATACAACCGCAGTTTATCTTCGCATGCTTATTATTTGTGTATCAAAATATCGATCTGTTGTACATAGTGTTATTATTATAAATAATTTTGTCACAGCCCAACGATAGTGGAGCGTATTCGTGTGAGGCCATCAATAACAAAGCAACCACATTCGCGGCACCAGACGCTATTGTATACGTTAACAAGACGGTTTGCCCTGCTGGATACTTTAACAGGTAAAATACTATTCATTATACATTTAGGGTATAATTATTCTGCTGGCACTTGTTTAGCAAACGAAAAATGTAGGTAAAACCTGAGGTATCACTACCTTTCGGCTCACCCTTTTTTAAATAACCGCCACCCAAAATGTACAATCCCATATACCGCTTGATTATTTTTCCATTCTTGTTTGTTAAGATTTATCAAATGGTTTGGAGCTGCATTTGAAGTTCAGTTCCTGTTTTTCTAAAAAAAAAATTACAACTTTTGAGTGACATAGAACACAAATCATAAATTATAATTAACTCAGAATAATGACTAGAGCTCGGTAATAATCATCTTTGCAACGAATCTGTCAATGACGTACCAGAGTATGTTTTTTTCCAAAATTCCACCAAAATGCTTGATAAATGTGATATCTACGCGATATTTAAAAAATATTTATTTTAATATATATGATATTTCTGATGATTGTAGCGAGGCACGTTCTCCGAGCGAGTGCATTCGTTGCTTCTGCTTCGGTGAGTCGACGCAGTGCCAGAGCGCTGACTTGTTCACATACAACATGCCCACACCGCTCGGCGAGGGTGGCACCCGTCTAGTTGGCGTCAAACAGACACCTAACGGGGACGTACAACTCGACGAGACCAACTCTATTGCCGACCAGTACTACTATCTGCCTTTGAGGAACGGCGCCACGGTAATGCATAAGATAAACTCCTAATATATTCTCAGTAAATTAATCACATAGCACCAACTTAATTATTATTTCATATATGTGTAGGTATATAACTAACATCAGACTTCAGAGGTTATCAATCAATATATTATAATTTTTGGCCGACTTTACAGTGATCAACTTACTTGTTATATTTCTTTCTTTGTAAGACCACTACTATAAATTGAACAAAAACTGCAAGGATTCCAAGATTTTCGAGTAAGTATTGAACTTTTTATCAGGTGACCAAACTGGAGACTTACGCGAGCAGCTGGTCGTGGTCTACCACGCACCCTTACCTGACCTTGCCAGAGACTTACAACGGGAACCAGCTGACTTCTTATGGCGGACACATCAAGTACACCATAATGCCACACTCTTTACGCCCAGGACCTAGTGATAATATGCCTACGGTCATCATAAAGGTATTTATTTTATTTAAGGGTTTCTGTTTTTCATCTATGTACATTTCTGAGGTGTCTTATAAGCGGACTTAAATGTCAATTTGAATACGTGAGGTTAAATGATTTCTCGCAATACCATCAAAAACTTATGTACGGGGAATTCGGCTCCGATAAAAACAGACAAGTCAAATGGAACTTGATCAACGTTCTGTTAGTGCCTCAAATTCACCTTTATGCCAATTGCTGTCAAATACTCGTACTCATCAGTCTCTCTCTTTAGTTCTTATTTCATTTCATGTACGTTTTACTGACAAATACAACCTAGTTATTTATATTTTTTTAGGGTAAATACGGCCAGCTGGTTCATAACAGCAACAATTTAGATAGCAAAGACATCAGTGTTGAGGCTCGTCTGACGCCGGAGTACTGGCAAAAGCCCACTGCAAGTGGTCTCATTCCTGCATCTAGGGAAGATATTATGATGACGTAAGCCTTATTGTATTTTATTTCCTCCGGAAAAGTTACAGCAAAAAATACATAATTATACAAACAATACTGAGGTCACTGTGAACCATTTAACTCAACTCCACCAATTAATAAAATTATAGTGCTGTACAACAATATAGTATTGTGAAACATACTTGGATCTTAATCGTAATTCCAAGCGAAATAGATTTGTTTTTAGTGTTACAAAGCCTTCCAATTTTCAAGTAATATGAAGCATTCTATATCGTTTACAATTTTCAGCCTGGACAACATTGAAATGATTTTATTGCGCGCTGACTTGAACAACGCTGGAGTAAACATATCTGATTTTACTATGGAATCCGCTCAACACATCAACGTGGGTCTTGGTGCAGCCAGTCTTGTAGAGGAGTGTACGTGCCCGCCAGGATACGAAGGACTATCTTGTCAGGTTAGTTAAGAAGAAAGAAATAATTTATATGATTATTATATTTATAGATTTTCCAGAGGGCGTAATATGCTATAAAGACACTTTCTAAGACAATTGAAAGAAGACCTAAGGCAAGATGGATATATGTAGTGTAGAGGGATAGTGACGATATCGAGGTTAAGTGAAAACAGCTTAATCCGACACTATGTGGGATCCATAGCCAGCAAAGAAAGAGACAGATAAATTCTCGTAATAATATTATTTTTGTTTTAGAAATGTGCATCAGGTTTCGTTCGTGAGAAGTCAGGCCCATGGCTGGGACGATGCGTCCGCCCGACGTGTCCAGCCGGCACTTTTGGTGACCCAGCTAGTGGCTTCGAGTGCAAGCCCTGCCCATGCCCGCTCACTAACCGCGAAAACCAGTTCTCCAGGACCTGTTCCCTTGGACCAGACGGCTCTGTTATCTGCGACTGCTTCCCAGGGTATATACTTCTGTTAATGTATCGTTTGCTTTAGAAGCTATTAAATAAATAAATTGTCTATTTAGTGAGAGACCACGAGCATTAATGATACTGATTAGGCGGCGTAATCTAATCAGACGATATTTTAGTGCGACGTATTATTATTTTTTGGAAAAGACGTGTCTTGTACCTGATTGAAAAATGCGGAAAATATTAACCAAGATGACTTTCTGAAACGCAATGGGGAAAAAAATAAGCATAAAATATTTATTTTTTGATTTGATGTGAAATAATCGGCTCACTAAACCGAGAAAGAGCTTAGCTAGAAAAATGCCAGCATTCGAGCATTCCCTGTTCGACTGTTTTATATTCGTTATGACCAAAGATAAAATCAATGACAATATAAGATTGGCTGACTGCGTTAATTTACAGTTACGAAGGACGAACTTGTGAATACTGCGCGCCAGGATACATAGGCAACCCGTTGGTGTCCGGCGACTCGTGCCGACCGGCGCCCCCGGACAATTACTGCAACCAAGTGGGAACCAGCCAAGTCCGTCTGCCCGACGACTGCGTCTGCAAAGACAACGTGCAAGGTCGTTACTGCGACCAGTGCAAAAACGACTCGTTTCACCTGTCCAATGACTTCAGGTACCATTATATTTGTATTGTATTTATCGCGCAGATTGGTGTTTTTTCTCTTCAAACAAACACACGGCCTGCCTCGTGGTAAACGATCACCGCAACCACCTGCTGCTATATTTAAGATATTGCTGGGGGTCACATACCATTAGAGTAACATAGGTTAAAACTAGACGTTTTAAGAAAATAACAGCATTATTAACTTAGATACTTGCCGTCGAGAAAATAGTCGCCTTTTTTAGGTTTATGCAGTAGCTGAGTACGTTGAATATGCCTTTCCCAGAAGGAAGTAGTAAGCTAAGTCTGTATAGGTATAGTAAATGCAATACATACCTTGGAGTATTGAAATATAAGGTGATGCGATGTTCCAGGCAAGGCTGCGCCCTGTGCTTCTGCTCGGGTGTATCGCAGCAGTGCATGAGCAGCAACCTGCGTCGCAAGACAACCACTGTGCAGTTTAACGTGCCGACCATCGTTGACCAACTGAAGGTGTACAAAAGCGAGCTCTCCGGCCCAGGCAGCTCCGTTCGATATACAGCACCTGAAGAAGCGGAATACCGCCCCTTTATTAACAGAGGACGAATCTCTTTGGTAGACTATGATCAATCGGAGCCTTCCGTATTTTACTGGAGCTTACCGAGCAGGTTTGTTCTACTTTTAGAGTTTGGATTAATACATAATGGATAAATTAAACGAAGACATTATGTTCTATTCACCCGAAAGTAACGGATAATATTTGTTCATAATTCGACCACACTGGTTTTTCTTTTAAGAAGCTGGGTCCACCATACAATACGGCCCGCTTGATGGTAAGCGGTCATCGTAGCCTATGGATGCTTGCAACTCCAGGAGTGTCACTTGCTCTTTGCCGACCTCAAAAAAATGGATATTTTTTAAATTGTAAACACTAACCGAACAGCTGGATCGATTTGAACAAGTCTTTCATTGGCATGTAGCTGATGCTATAAGGTGGTAACTTAGGCTTAATTTATTTTGGATAAATAATATGGGTTCCGCGCAACAAATTAAAACCCTATGAAATTGTGGAGAAAATCCAAAAGGTTTGTTCAGAACTTTCACTGGCAGGTAGCTGATGCTATAATTTGTAATTTATTTTGGAAAAATAATAAGGGTTCCGCGCAACAAACAAAACAC
Organism: Falcaria lacertinaria; assembly: GCA_951449985.1. NCBI lineage: Eukaryota > Metazoa > Arthropoda > Insecta > Lepidoptera > Drepanidae > Falcaria > Falcaria lacertinaria. Next base: position 5,289,863 of record OX602108.1, read on the forward strand.
CCAGGAAATTGTGAACGAAATATGAACGATTGAACTTTCACTGGTAGATAGCTAGTGCTAAAAGGCGTATCGTAGTTTAATTTTATTTTTATAAAATAATGAAGTTTCTGAGCACCAAACAAAAAGCCCATTAAATTGTAATCCAAATGGTTGGACGGTTTTAAACGTCACTTTCACTAGCCGATAGCTGATGCTATAAGGCGGCACATAGGTTACTTGTAGTTTAAAAAAAAACATGATTCCGGAAAAAAAAAAAAAACCCCTGAAAATAAAATTCCACGCGTACGAAGGTAGTATGACATTATTGTAGTGTTTTCGGGTTGACTAAAAGTCTCACCCTCAAAAATATATTTATTTGTCTTTTCAGCTTTTCTGGAGACAAGGTGACCTCATACGGTGGTTACTTGAGATATGTTCTCGATAATGTACCACAAGGTTACGGTTCCAGAAACAACGCTCCTGATGTGCAACTTGTTAGCGTAAGTGATTTTGTGCTCTCTGAAATTAAGCCATAATTATTCAAAATAAATTCAAATCGTAAGTGTGTTCCTGCGGTGATACTATTTCTGTTGTATTTCAGGATAATAATTTGAAATTCAACTATTTCGGCGAATTCCCACCCTCTAACGACGGCACATTGAACGCTACCGTGCAATTTTTAGAAGGCGGGTGGAGAAGGTAATATTAACTCATATTTATTTTAAAATATGTAGGTAAGAGTAGCCAATCTGGTACCTACCTACGTCCATGGTTTCATTCAAAATTAAGAAATAGTTTATACAGTTTAGTTCCTGATAAGGCACTTATGAACATTACGGTATCACCGGATCGGAATCTCAGTCCTTCGTACTTTTACGTTTCCTGATATTCCCAGATTGGACGGCAAAGAAGTAACGCGCGAATACTTCCTGATGGCGTTGTCGGATGTGAAGACTATCCTGATAAAGGCATCGTACGCCCCAAACACGCCACTAGCCACACCCTCGATGGCTAGCATTGAGACGGCCGAGTCTAGCGGCAGCGGTGTCTCAGCGCTACACGTGGAGCAGTGTGTTTGCCCACAAGGCTACGTAGGCACCTCCTGCGAGGATTGCGCTCCTGGATTTTCAAGGTTTGCTCTACATATAAAACCTATATATGCGAAGGGAACAAAATCCCTTGAAAATACGTTCTAAAAGTATCAAGTCGTTTCATAATGTAAGAGCACTTTTATTTCATTTTGTCCAATCAGTTAAAAGTAACAAAAACTGTTGCAGTTCGGTACGCCAAACTTAATCGCGAACAAAATTCGGTACTGAAGCTACTATTTTTTTTAAATAATACCTACTCATAATTCATGTCGTAAATTTTAAATTAAATGCCATTATTTTTACATGTCGCAACAAAACACTTAAAAAGAGAGGTTGGGCGATTTGGGATTTCCCGTGGGTTATCCCATTTAAATTGGAGCCGCCCGCCTGGGGACTGTACCTCCTTACAGAAGACCGCAGTGAAATAACACTACTTGATGTAGTGTTATGTTTTTGCGGTAAGTAAGGTTGCCAGTGCTCCAGGAGGATACGCTGGGCTAGTAGTATTGCTGCTAGCACAGTGAGTCCTCATCAACAATATGGTTGGCACCTCGTTACTGGTACCCCTGGTATTGCTAGCGGCTAAAGGCTACGGTAACTGCTTACCATCAGGTGAGCCGTATGCTTGTGTGCCACATTAGTGGTATAAAAAAAACCACAGTTTTTTCAGTCACTGATTTTTTTCCAAAATTGCACTGATAGACTCGACAGAAGCGATTATCAACTTATTTTTTTTTGTGTAGGACCCTTAGCGGACTATACCTGTACCACTGCGGACCGTGCGAATGCAACGGACACTCCAATATGTGCCACCCTGAAACAGGAGTTTGCTACGTAAGTAAAAAAATCGATTACGCGTACCTTTCTTTGTGAGCTTATAAAAACTCGCGAAACTAGCAGTCCTGAACTTATGTTTAATGTTCCTTGGCAAGAAGTAATTATTGTCTTAATGCAACGGATGCCGAGATTACTGCATCATTCATTCCGGTTTTGGTATTCCCTTTCACAAAACGGTACTATGTCAATTTGACAGGCGGTCCATTGACTATCTCTGAACTTGGTGTTTTACAGGATTGCTCTGATAACACTTACGGTGACCAATGTGAGGTTTGCAAGCCAGGCTTCGAGCGTGATGAGTACCGGAATTGTGTTCCAGAGTACGCCACCACCAGTACTTATGGACCGTCGTGTCAGCGGTGAGTGCCAACTATTCCTGCTTTACTCACTTCAGAATGGATATATTGTTTTCTTTAATTCTTAGACAGTTTCATCACTAACTTCTTCTTTAAGTTAATGGCGACGAGCTTTTAATACAGCTATTCCGCCAATGTCACGTGGTACGGTAGGCACAGAGTACATAAGTACGTCGTACGACGTTTATTAGTGGTAGGTGAAGATAAACGATGGAGACTGGTCAGTGGAAAATTTTTAATTTAACTTAAATATATAAAATGGAGAAATTTATCTCAGAGAACACATTATAGTGTTAAATTTTAAATTTGTTAATTTCAATAAATACTGATAGTTTTTTGACGAAGGGAGTATCACTAACTTCAACCACACCTTCAACAACATCTGTCACTAATGTGACGTGTAAAATTACGATGAATTTTTAAGCTAAAAAATCTGTTTGTAAAAAAATTTGTAAACGGATTCAAAAACTTGGCATGATATATGAGTTGATACTACGAGGTATAACATAGGATACGTTGTATCCCTAAATTCAGCACGGCGCCCCTGGGGTAGGGGTTAAAATCAAAATGTGTACTTGGCTGTAACTCCGAAACAGCTAGACCGATATGAAAGGGACTTTCACTGGCAGATAGCTGATTTTGGAAAAATAATTAGGGTTCCGCACTACAAACAAATAAACCCATGAAACTGTAAACAATAACCGTATCATATTTTACGCCTTTTAGCGTTACAACAATTTCATGGTTTTCATATGTTACGCGGAACCCTAATTGTTTTTCCAAAAATAAATTAAGCTAAAGTTACGAATTATAGCATTAACTACCTGCCAGTGAACAAATCGGTCCCGCCGTTCACGCGTGATGCCGTGACCAAGGGAAATAGGGATTCATTTTTATGTATTTAGATAAGATATGCGAAAGTAGCCAATAAGGCGTGGAAGTCAAGTGAAAAATATCACTCTATATTCTATATAGTCTCGCTTGGTACCTAATAATGAGGGCGTGCAGATAAGTTAGTAAGTGAGTATTCCATAAATGACAGGTGCGACTCACGCGGCGAAGCAACGCCCTGCGACGCGTCAGGCCAATGCCGCTGCAAGCTGAATGTGGAAGGCGAGTCTTGCGACCGCTGCAGACCCGGAACCTTTGATCTTGACGCCAACAACCCTGAGGGCTGTATCGCTTGCTATTGCTCTGGAGTGACCAACGAATGCCATCAAGTAAGTACTACAACATTTAAAAGTCCAGCGATAAAACTAGTTTGGTTGTGAACGATCATAATACATGAAAATTTATGAACAAGTTAAAAGGTTGATTAGATAATAACAATAAAGCTCAATGATACCCACTTGGCTTAGGCCCGTGGATATTGATCAGAATCCGGCAACACAGCCGAGATAATATAAGTGAAAAAATAATAATAACAATAATTCTTGGACATTATCATCACACAGCGCCATCTGGCCCCAAACTAAGCAAAGCTTGTAGGTACTATGGCACCCAGGTGCTGATGGGTGCCCAAACACCCAGACACAAGGCAAACATGTTTGTCACATAAATGTTTGCCCTGGCAGGAATTGAACCCGCGACACCTAGCGTAGCAGTCAGTTACACTAACCACTAAACCAGCGGTCTCATCAAATAGATAAAGATTTCTTCTTCTTCGAATATAGTATACTTGACATAAAGAAAACATTTAAATGTTTTAGGGAAGTCACTTTGCAAGAATTCCGTTAGCGGCGCCGATCCTCGGTGACAACTACGGTGGATATGCGCTAATGGATTTGAACGCGGAGCAAGTCATCAGCGACCAGTTCGTACCTGTACCGGACAAGAGCGAGCTCATGTATATCTTCCCTTACCCGCCCAACACGGAACTCTTCTGGTCGCTACCAGTATTCCCAGGTTTATTTAGTTTACTTTATTATTACACTTAATTTTTATTGTTTTGGCTTAACTCATACTCAGTATATGATTTTCGTGATAAACAAGGATATTCTGTAACCCAATGTAATGTTGATATGATCAGGTAATAGAGTATTGTCGTACGGTGGGGCACTGTCCCTGCGACAGGAGTTCCGAAGCAACGGAGGTTCCGTGGTATCTGAGCCCGGTACTGATGTGGTGCTAGTTGGCGACGAAGCTTCACTGTACTGGATTAACCCGAACCCGCTGCGAGCTGGCGAATCAATGGTACTCTCCGATTTTATACCCTCCTTTATGGATTAAAAGACAAATTTTCATGTACTAACACAATGCATTATTTGAAAGAGCTACCAAGTGCCTCTGCGAGAGAATGGGTGGTTCATTCTAAACACGGGCGCTCCAGCAAGCCGTAACGCGTTCATGGGTGTCCTGAAGAACTTGCGTCGTGTGTTGGTGCGCGCAACAGTTGCGCAGGACATGCTCTCCACTTCCATCGCAGACGTTGCCATGGATACAGCTGCAGAGAGCTACGACTCTAGCTTACCAAGTGCCCCTTCAGTTGAGGTAATAAATATTTTAGTATTATAGTATGTATGTATTATTGTAGTCTAAAGAATCTTACAACACATTTTAAGATATCTAAAGTGACGATCAGACTTATGGTTAGAGGTAATCCTGTTGTCCGATTGAGATGCATCAAGGCTTTAAACCTGGTAAAATACATTAACCCAGATAACCCTGAAACTAAAATTTTCTGAAAATTTTGAAAAAAGTTACATTATTTAGTTTATTAGATCTTATGCAACATAAAAAAAAGTATGAAAAAAAAATTAAGTGTAAGGCTTTCAGGGAAACAGCCGTCCTATATGTAGGACAGTAGGATAATAAGAGGAAATAAAAGACCATTTATGACAAAACAGAATGTAATCAAAAAGTGTAGTTTATTAGATAACTATTGATTATATTACCCATTGTTATATGTAATTTACTAGATTAACACTATTTATGAATGATATGTTTCAAAACACTTGACACACACTCCAACATCACATTTCTTGCAACGTGTCAAACATTTTTTGTGACATTGACGACAGTGTGTTTGCTTCGATTGAGGAATAACCAGATGATTCATTTGGTCTTTACGACTATCAGCATGTTCATGATGGGAGGGTCGGCTAGGCCCTCTTTTGGCATTTTTTCTGTTTGATTCAATCAAAGCAATTGCTACCCTTCTGCGAAAGCCAAGATGATCCAGTTTTCCATGATTTATTTTATATAACTGCCATGCATTATGTTCGGCAAGATCAATCATGTGTGTGAGCAACGGCATGTACCATTTCTTACCTCGTATACCAATTCGGTAATGTGAAATATTTTCATCAGACCGATCCACTCCTCCCATATATTTGTTATAGATGGACACCATATGTGGTTCTTCTATGACAATGTTTCTCTTTTCACTTTGTGAGAAGCGTTTGGCAGATTGTTTAGGATTTATTCCTACAGCATTAGAAGCAATACTGAATATATTATTGTCATGCCATTTAGCAATAATGAACGTGTTGTCATGTGTCGTTCTGTAATCGACAGCACCACGTTCCTTTTTTTTCAGTAACTTCGATGTAATCAGAGGACAACTAGATGTCCTGTTTTCTCGAACTGTCCCAGTGCAACGAAGGCCTTTCTTTGTTATCTCTTCCAGCAAGGGCGTCCCAGTAAAAAAATTATCAAAAACTACGTGGTAAGGAAGGTCGAAGCCACGTGAAATCAGCACATCGCAAAAAGTGAGAACAACGCTTGCACCCAGCCCCAATTCTTTATATATTGGATTGCACATAGTTGTAGCACCTTGGTATGGTTCCATCCATAAAACATACCCTAACCGTGTAGCACCAACCCAAGCTTTGAACCCGTACCTAATAGGTTTACCTTTTATGTGCTGTTTGCAGCCATGTCTACCATAGTAGGGGATCATGGCCTCATCTACACTGTAATGCTCTTCAAGAGGAGAAAACTCTAAGAACCTTTTATTTAGAAGTGTAACTAGGGGGCGTACTTTTGTGTATTTGTCTTGCAAATCCAGATTATCATTGACATGAAGGTGGCGAAAAATAAAGTCAAATCTATCCCTAGTCATAGCCGAGCTGATCAATTCATTCTTTGTATCAGGGGAGTTTTCCCAATACATTCTTCTACGGGGGAGCCATGAATAACCACTAACCAACAATATGCCGATGAAACATTTCATATCTTCAGTGGTTATGTCTCCAGGCAAATTCTTTTTGACAGCATATTTATTGCTCTCTGACACCAACAACGAAATAACATCTTCATCTAAGAAGTTTTCAAACCACTCAATTGGGCGCTTATCTTGGCAAGCGCCTTGAACATCTGGCCAATTCACGGGATTTTTTGCCAAGTCCCGTTTTCTCCATGCGTAGGTACGCCTACGTTTAGTTCGACCTGTAGAATCAGAAGGTTCTTCTTCTGTATCACTCACCATAATCTGCCCTTGAATCATTACTTCAGCCGGTTGAAGCAGAATGTTTCGTGGCAAATTATTCAAAGTTACATTATCTTCTTCACCCGAATCTTCGTCAGTGAGACAGTCAGGATCAACAGGAGGAGGTAGAATACATATCAGTCGTTCTCTATAATCTTCTTCATTATCAGAAACATTTTCTAAAGCATCTAAAATTTCATGCGCAGCTAACGGTCTGTAAAGAAAAAGTTGTATTATTGTACTAAAATCATGTATATTATCCTACTGTCCTATATATAGTACGCTAGTATTTGTAACAAGTTATACGTAATTTATTTATATTATTTTGCTAGAATATTTATTTAGTACAAAAGTTAAGGTTATCAACTAGATATTAACACAGAAAAAAACAACTCACGAGTAAAATATAACTTTTTATACATACCTGTCATTTGCCATGTCTGCAACGCACTTTTATTACACACTTATAAGGTAAAATATAAGGTAAAAACTGTTAAAATAACTGTCTTTTTATTTTTTCTAATAAAGCTGACACGTTTCTTACTGCAAATCATAAGACTAAATAATCTTAGATAAAGAGGGTATTCTGATATTTTTTTTATTTCTACTGTCCTAAATATAGGACAAATAAATAAATAAATAAAAAAAAAATATGATAAAAAGTAATAGAACTGAAATTGATAGAATCTTAACTTATACTTACCTATTTACTGAAACTAGGTGACCAAATTTGTATACAACGTATATAAAGCTACACTATAATATATTATTGTACCCAGATTTGTATGTGTCCATCCGGTTACACTGGCACAAGCTGTGAGAGCTGCGCATTCGGCTACTACAAGGACCGGACCTATTGTGTACCGTGCCCTTGTAACGGCTCCGACTGCCAACTGGACGTTACTGGTCAAGTGCAATGCAACTGCAGACCGCCCTACACCGGGCCCGACTGCTCAACTATTGGTATGTGGATATAATGCCTTGAATATAATTTAACCTCGTACTTATAATTTAACCTTGCTGTGAATACCAGTGGTTCCTAATATATTTGCTTAGATAAAAGAGTTATTGACATCTCTGAATTGTTTATAAATTAGGCTTAGTGATGGAACTCCACCCGACGATTCGTGATGACAACGGCAACAATTCCCTATTTAGAAGGGTAACATTCACATGCAAATATCGAGCTCCGGAGCCACTGACTATAAAGTTTTACCATGAGGGGCAAGAAGTGAAACCTCTTAAGTACTTTAACGAGTCAACGCTGCATAAAGACGGGTGGCACGGCGAGCACATCTGGCACACTCTCTGGGATACTAGACATCAGGGAGAGATATTTGAATGCCACACCCTCACAGAGAAGGGGTTCACCCTCGGGGTGCTCACCACAAGTTTGCCAGAGCCAGGTAGCTGATCACAAAAGCTTCGGACAATCCATCTGTACTCACTTGTCCTCTAATGTCAATCATGCTTCAATATAACTAAGTTTTAATTGGTTGTGCCCTTGTTTGGCTCTGAATGTCGACTCAAAGAAATTCATGACTAGTTATTAAACAGTTTGTTAATCTGTGTCTTTCTCCTGCTACCGCTCGTTCACATTGTGTGCCGACTTCAACTTCGATCAGTGGTCACCTCGTTTAATAGCATTTTGTTCTTGTTAATGCTATCTTTGGTTGTGGATTGAAATCATAATGTATCATCGCCATCTACGATTGTGACTGTTTTCAAAAGGTGGTGGGCTTAGGTAGGTGTTGTTTTATATATACTTAAATTGCTGAAGACGGCCTGCAATATGGTTTTTACCTTTATGGATTGATGAATGTAAAAAATCAAAAGCTGTGTGCAAGGCCAGAGTGAAATGGCGCTCTATATTCTCTGCCTACTCCGTGAGGGTCTTCGCGTGATAATTTATGTATGTATAGTAGGTATATATGTTTGTCATTATGTCCATATTTATTATTAATATCTCCCTCTGACTCGTTGTGACTCAGGGGACAATTTACATGTATTTAGCGCCACGAGATATAACTTCGTTGTTACTTGTGATTGCTAAACGATTCGTAATGTTTCGTATGGTGTGATATGTAGCTAATATAAAATGACCTTTATAGCTGGCGAGCCATCTGTAACGCCGTCTCCGAACCGACCTCCGCCACCGACATCCACAGTCACTGTAAGGATCACCAGCCCAACGATCAGGATCCAAGAAGTGGGCAGCAGTGTCAACTTTACTTGTGAAGCGCAAAGCCGAATCAGCAGCAACCCGCCTCCAATCATTTGGTCCAAGGTTGATGGGTTCCTTCCGAGAGGCAGGTCGCAGATCGACCGCGGAATACTATTCATCACTAACCTTCAGATAACCGACAGTGGCAAATACGTCTGCCAAACTAACGATGGCGTCACCACGGCTCAAGCTACAGCAACCCTCAAAGTGCCAGGTAGGATAATAATGTATCTTTTTTTTATTATATAACTCTAAGGTGGCACACAAGCATACGGCCCACTTGATGGTAAGCAGTCACCGTAGCCTATAGCCGCTAGCAATACCAGGGGGATCACTAAGGGTTGCCAACCATGTTGTTAATGAGGACTCACTGTGCTAGCAGCATTACTACTAGCCCAGCGTATCCTCGTGGAGCACTGGCAACCTTACTTACCCCAGAAACACAACATTACATCAAGTAGTGTTATTTCACTGCGGTCTTCTGTAAGGCGGAGGTACAGTCCCCAGTCGGGCGGCTCCAATTTAAATGGGATAACCAAATCAAAAATCGCCCTACCTCTCTTACATCAAAAACTTTCGGACATTCCGACACAGCCCTATCTAGCCCCAACTAAGCAAAACTTATATGGATACTAAATAGCTAGTAGAATACTTGTACACCATTTTTTTGTTATCATAATTATGAATACCGAACACGAGATGCAACATTTAAGTTATAATAAAAATACGACTGAAATGATTGCCAAGAGTTCCTTTTCTCTGAAGCCCACATATTCATATTCGAATAGCAATCGAAAAGAGTAATATAAAACCTATATTTTTAACACAAATATTAAGTATTTTATATGCATATCTATATTGCGCAGCAGCCAGGGGAGCAAGGTCATTATGAGAAGTTATAAATATGAGGCGTCTTTCAAGATAATATGAAAAATTGTGAGATACAAAATAATGTATTCGTTCATTGTTATTATAGTATTCACTTATTTAATCTATTTTCATGCTATCAATGGTAGTGGTCCCGGATTGGGTATTTTATGCCAAAGGTAAGCTCGTTAATTTGTTTGTAGACTTCGTAGACAATTTATGCACTTTTTTATCAAAATATGTAGGTAGGTACATACACTATGTACATTGTACAATTCAAAATTGGCCCGTATGCTGTTATTTATGTGGATTGAAGAAAAAAAACATACAAACCGCTTATCAAGAACATGAATGAAAATGGCAACGATTTGTAAGGACAATTATTCATAGGTATTTTACATTCACAGGCAACGAAATGACGATGCCGACGGTGTCCATAAATCCAGCCGTTAATGACTACTTCGAGGGAGATAGGATCGAGCTGGAGTGTGTAGTGAGGGGCAACCCCACACCCACCATCACTTGGCAGAGAAGCTCGAGGCGACCGCTCCCGGCTTCAGCCGAGAGCTTTGACGAACTGTTCATCATTGAAAGCGCGCGCGAGGAGGACTCTGGAGAATACAGGTCTAATGACTTAATCCCTTTACTTAAGTCCAGTGATTAGTCACACCACATCGTGAGGAAACCTGCAGTTTGCATACGTCTGAGAAGAAATTCAAGGACTTGGGTTCATATATTACAGTGCCTAAGAGACGGCGACGGACACACCATTTGTTACTTTGGCACCAAATTATTTTCAGTAGAAAGTGTTGTACACCTCTGCCTACCTATCCTTTATTTTGGAGTAAAACGCGGACAATTTGTTATTCAAATTGCTATTCTGCAAAACAAAATTGGAACTATTAATGATTTGTGTGATAAAGTATAGCTGTACGTAGTAGTAGCTAATACGTGTAATTTCTATGAAACTATTTGTTAGTTAGGGAAGTTTTCCATGCAGCATCTACTGTTTACCCAACACAACTACGATATACATATAATACTAGAACAATACAATCTATACATCCAGGTCTATACATACATCTTTACAAATAGATAAACTGTCTGTTTATAAATTCAAAATAACTGCTATTTATTATGATAAATGAATGTAAACACGCTACTAAGAATAAAAAAACAATTTAATATTTTTTTGTCGGTCGGTTTGTTTGGGATAATCTTTGACACGGCTGGACCGATTTGAACGAGACTTTCATTATCTATAGGTAATTAAATGTGGTTGCCATAACGCCTATTCCATCCATCTTCACACCTACCATGCTTGATCTTGAGAACCCTCAAGATCAAGCATGGAAATAATATTTATATCGATAGCTGAATTCTGTAAAAATAGTAAAATAACTGTTGCTTAGATTATGAACCCAATTCTTACTGTGTTAAAACGTCAAAATGCGTGAAATAAACGATACAAAATATTTTCAAGCAAAGTACCTACTACTACCGTACTACGTCAGATGATTTTATTGTTATTTGCAAAACTCTTATCTATAAGCGTATGACTGGTTCTTCTTCTTCTTATATAAGTTTCTGGAAACAAGGTTAATCGCACTTTGCGTATGACGGGTCAATTACTTCACAAGCGACTTTGATTCCCGACATCAAAGGCTACCGTTGCAAAACCACATTGAAGATTAATTAAACGTCTTGATGCGCAAGCTACCTTGTTTACTGGCTTGATTAAAACCCCGTATTATAAAAAGTAAAGGAAAAATATATATCGTCTTTAACAGCTAACTGGAGCAGTCTAGGTAATTACTTTAACGAACTGCGAACATATGTGCGATCAGAAATTGAATGAACTAAACCGAACTAAGCGGCTTAGATTATATTTTTCTTATTAGGCCTGCAATTGAGTCGCATTAAGATTAAGAAGAAATGGCCCCCGGGTCCCATTAAGGCTATTCAACTGCGTTTGCACGAGCGATTGTCTGTAATTCGCCGGCTATTGAGTTCCGTTGATTTTTTTTATATTTAAGGTAGCAAAAAAGCTAACGGCCCGCCTGATGGTAAGCGGTTACCGTACTCTATGGACGCTTGCAACACCAGGGGTATAGCTCACGCGTTATCGTCCTTGTAAAAATCTCTACACGCCTTAAATATTTCCATGCTGTACTCCATGGGGAAAACCTCGGCGGAGAGTTCATTCCACATTTTGATCGAACTGCCTTGGAACCGCGCCGTGCAAGAACATTTCGAGTAGAAATTAGTGTTTTAAAGATGTTGTTAAATTTCGTACGAAACACCAAACGTGTAAGTTGCTTCGCACCTGAGACTCCTTAGACTTCTGACCTATTACGGACCAAGTCGGATTACAATCATCCCATTAAAAGACGACTAGTAACAGCCGTACCAACGGAGTGTCTAGTCTAATATATCTTAGAACTAGAATAACTAAATTAAAATTATATTTTAGGTGTATAGCATCGAACCCCCTGGGATCTGTAGATCGAACAGCTATAGTCAATATCCGCCCACGGCCGGCATGGCCCCCGCGTGATAAACTTACTATCCAGCCCTCAGCGCCATCTGTTGCTGAAGGCCAAAGCACGCGCGTCGTTTGTACCGGAACGCCAGATGTTCCAGCTGGATCTATAGAATGGATCAGGTGTGTATTAATCAACTTAAATTTGCTATGTTTAAGCAATCCTAACATTTTGGATGGAATATCTGAATTAATTTATATATTCATTGGGCAATGTTAACTTAAGTTGCCAATTAAACGTTAGGACATTTGAAGCAGAAGTCAAACTGTTCACTCTCAATGGTTATTCAATTACACTGTACAAAATATGTTTTTGCAGGCAAGACGGAGCTGAATTCCTGTCAAATGTCCGATCTGGCAACGGAGTGCTGTACATCAATAATGCTAAGATAGAGAACCAGGGTGTTTACGTTTGTCAATCGTCGTCGGTCGATATATCGCCAGTGCCAATATTAGTATCAGTTGTTTCTGTTGGCACGCCCTCGCCTTCCGATACCCCCAACATCACTGTCTCCATCGACCACCTCAACATCCCAACAGGTCAAAGCGGCACCATCGAATGCACTCCACAAGGATATCCACGACCTTTGATAAGATGGAGCAAGGTACGTTCAATAAATAAATTTTCTTCTTGTTTCGGGGGACTAAATATATATGAAAGTTGATATATGATGAAGGATAAGAAAATATGAATCGAAGGTACAGTAGACAGCACGAAGAAACGCGGATGGGATACTTGGAATGGCATAACTGAATTTAGTATGGTTCCGACATGCGGGATTTGCCGGTCAACCAAGTCAACTTCGATCTTTGGCTGCTGTGCATTTGCGAGAGATAGAGAAGATCAGCTGTGCTATACGTAGTCCATGCTTAAGCTTAATAGAAAATTGTGTCGTATATCTATGACCAGTTAAATAGAAGAAATTAGCCATTCGTTGACAACTTTCTTTTTCAGCTTGATGGCACATTCGGCCCGGGCACGAGTCAGAGAGACAACACCCTTATTATAAGCAACGCTCAGGACAATGACTACGGATACTATGTTTGTGATGGCAACGACGACACTGGATCTCTTGTGGCTAAGATCTATGTTTACGTTGAGATTGAGAGTACGTATTAATTCGTACAGCGCAATGTTATAGTCGCTCTTTTACGGTATCACACAATAACATCTCAAAGAAGATTTATAGCTACTTTGAATAAAAAGATTAATAATAGGTCATAGGAATTTTAATCCCTTGAGAAGTAATAGATAAATGAACTATTTTATTTATTTGGATCTCCATTACATAAACTTTAAATTTAATTAAGAACTTAGGAAATAAAATGATGGGCAAATTTTTATGGTGCCAAAATATTTAACGAAATTTTTTGTGCACCAGAACGAGAGGCACCCCGCGTAGAGATCTGGCCGCAGGGCGAGCAAGCCGTGGCACTAGGAAGTCAGTACCAACTGGACTGCCGTGTACTCGGCGGAGTACCCGATCCTGACGTCACTTGGGCACGCGCTGGAGGTCGCCCGATCTCCTCAGACGCACACATCCAACCACACAACATCCTCAGGTATCCCTTATCACAAATAAAAAAAACAATCGATTGCATATTGTTGTACTTATGTACTTTGTCCAACCCTCAACTAAATATGACCCACAAACATATTTTGAGTCGCAACACGATTTAGGGCATAGTTTTTTAAGATCAGTTCGGTGGCTTTTGGCCTATAAAATTTAATGCTTTACCGATGTAAATGTTATTTTCATTTTGCTTTGCCAGGTTTGACAGGGTGGAGGTGAACGACGAAGGCGAGTACACCTGTTCGGCGACTAATGTGGTCGGATCCGTCAGCGCCAGCTCCATCCTCAAGGTCCACTCCCCACCAGAGATCACAATTTTGCCCAATGCCTACCTTACGCCTGTGCGAGGCGACTCTGTCAACGTCGAATGCCGTGCAAGCGGTTATCCTGAGCCTACGGTCTCTATCAAATGTAAGAAGAACACTTGCTATTTTTTTAATTAAAACAAATATTATTCTACCTATAATTAAATCGATCATAACGATTTGATCCACCGAGCTCTAACTACAGCTGGAGTACCAGCAGTGTTGGAGCCGGTGGTCTGAGTCGGGATGATGGTAAGAGGCCAGACGGAATGTCGTTAGTGCTTTGGAGTCGGGGGCGGCCCCTGGTATGGGACGCTACTTGCGTCGATACTCTGGCGCCGTCCCATCTGCCGGGCACTTCGACTGCAGCCGGTGCCGCTGCTGTACAACAGGAGAGCCTCAAACGCCGCAAATATGTGTGCCTCGGAAGGGGCTACATATTTGCTGTGTTTGCGGTAGAGACCCTGGGGCCATGGGGTCCAGAGGCTCATCTGCTGTACAAGAAGGTCTCGCGACGATTGATTGAGGCCTCCGGTGACAAGAAGGCTGGAACATATTTTGCGCAAAGGATCAGCATTGCCATACAGCGGGGCAATGCTGCCAGCCTTCTTGGCACCCTCCCGCGTGACAACGATTTGGGACCAGTTTTTTTTTTTTTTTTTATATTAGGTTAGTTTATTTTTTTTCTTTTAGTTTTAGATTTTCCCAAATATATCTTATCCTACTTCTTTAATATAAATAAACTGTTCGTATATTAAATCATAATGAAAATACATTAATCACACTCTTAATAGTACAATAACTCTTGTACGAATTTTGAGTAGAACGACGGACCGCAGCTTTCTACTCCATAGTCTAAAATATCTACAGCAGTTTGGTCTTTTTAAAAATTTTACACTTTTATGGGTTGTGACCGCGTTGTGACGGCTTTTTTTTTTGTCAGCGAGCGTGGATCACCGTGAGATAGTGCCGCCGTCGGCCGGTATCGCTGTATTGCGTATATCTTCTGTTGGAGAGCGTGACGAGGGCGACTACACCTGTACTGCGACTTCGCCTGCTGGCACCATGGAGGAACAGTTCCGTATCCAAGTCGATAGGGGTGATGGTGGATTCTCATGTACGTACCAACTATCGATAAATTTCCTGCTAAAATTTATCAGCAAGGTGTTAGGTATGAAGTCGGCCTCTTATAGCTATTCAGACGTATCGGGTAGGTAGTGCAATAATACCAGAGATTATCTCGCCACTCAGTTTCTTGCGTAAATATCACTCTATAACAGTGTGTAAGTCACTGAACTAGTGAAATAATCGTTTATGAGGACAAGGAATAATGAAAATAATTCGAAGTAACAAGTGAGGTGCAGGACAATGCATAATGTACTGCATGAGGTGCGGCCATCTAGACTTAGCATCGGGCGTTTGCCTTCTCATCTGACTAGACAGTGATTTTTATAAAATTATATTATTCTCAGATGAAGGAAGTGGAGATTCAGACGTGGGAGTTGGAACATACCCCACCAATCCTGACGAGCGACCGAGCAATTTGCTTGGTTACGAGGGACAGCCCGAAATTACTATATAGTAAGATCCTGATTTTAATTAATTTCCTCGTAAAGAGGGCAAAAAACATTAATTTTGATTAAATGCATCTTAATGGTTCGTCGGTCTCTTTTCGGTGCATCTGAGGCAATTTCTTCCATTTTTCTTTGTTTAGCGCGATCTCTTGCATCTTCTTATACGCCCTGACAGAGACCTTCTCTTTAACTTGGCTCATGTATGGCAACTACGGCCGTCCTCTTCACCCCTCCCCTTCTGCCTCTCCTTCTAAGATATTTATCAATAATCTGTCATATCGCTTTATAAATAAACATGTTTGTTGACAAGATTTATGTAAGTAATATATGTTTTTATAGACACCACACTTGCATTTTATACCGACTGAATTTTTAGAGAAAATACTTATGTAAGTACTGTGCTGACAAAATGTAATTATTTTATTTGCGTTTTAGTTGCAACGCTTCGAATGATTTCATACCCACGTGGGACAGAGGTAACAGACAACCACTCCAAAGAAACGCTGTGCAGAGGGACTCGAGACTGATTATCTTCAACGTATGTAGCTTAACAAATTTAATTGATTCAGGTGTTACTTTGCGGAAATTCATATTTATAGTTTTTTATGTTAAGAATTTGCAATGTTAACAAATTGCATCACAACTCCTTGTAATCTAAAATAAATTCTCACGCAAGCACTTTCAGTGCAAGATTTACAAAATATATTCTTTCAGGCGTCAAAGAGTGACTCAGGACAATACGTGTGCAGTTTAGTTGACAAGTATACAGGTGAAATCACAAAGGCCGCTTACACTACCCTCGTAATCATAAGAGCGCCGAGAATAATTCTTAGGCCTGCCACGCAAACCGTCGCGCCTGGAGAGTCACCCGTCGTCGAGTGCGTTGTCGAAGGAGATGAGATCCTTGATATCTCGTGGAAACCTGTTGACAGGCCGCTATCCAGGTATTATTTAAATTTAAAGGCCTTTGCTCAATCACGTTGAAACGTAAATTGTTTCTTCTTTTAAGCATTCATTATTAATTAGCATTTTTCTTTTAGACGTGTTGAAACCCGTTATTCTACTCTGATATTCCACCAAATACAAGTAGAGGACGCCGGACATTACGAGTGCTTCGCTCGGAACCAGCTGAATAACGCAAGTGCTATAGCTGAGGTCATCGTCAGCGGTACGTTGTAACCTTCACTATATATTAGCACTCTTATGCCTGATTGGCAACCACAACTTGGCACGTAGACAAGATAAAACAAAAGCACTAAGTACAGCTGTTGATGATGGCACAGTTTATGTCAAGGTCAAGGACAGCATGACAAAGTCTTACATTCATCGCATCTACAGTCTATTGACTTTGACAAAAAATGTGCATTCCATAGCCGTCTACGTATACCGTATGTACCACACAGATGTACAGGCTGTACTATTAAGTTAAAGTATCATAATACTTAGTTAAACATTTTATTTGCCTTTCACTTAGCCGTGTTGTGGATGCACGGAGATGGACATTATCACCGCAACGGTCCGTCGCGAAGACAGAAAATAGTCTAACCTAACCCTACACTATTCTGGAATGCTTAACATTTTAATATTTAATATCATATGCTGGTTACCACGTCGCGCTCCGTTGATTGCATGTCCCAATAACGGTTCATAGAGGAGAGCAGTCGTACGACGTCGGAGTCACACGAGAACGAACAATTCGCGCACATGGGTGCGGCTGTACACCTCACCTGCAACGTGTCGCAGCCCAATGTCCGCATCCACTGGACAAAAGACGGCCGCCCGATTCCGCGCTCGCTGCGTCAGAAGAACGACGGATCCCTATACATCAGACTCGCACAGAAATCTGATAGCGGTCTCTACCGGTGCCACATCCGCGATCAGTATGGAAGGCAAACTAGCAATTACATCAATCTGCACATACAGGGTCAGTGCTCGTCGCTCATGTTACAATGTGATCGTACTAAGTACCAGTGTAGAACTCAGCTTGAAATGTTTTCGAACAGTGGTGGCGCTCAAACTTTTCTCTACGCTTAAACGCAAAAGCTGTTTAAGTTTTTAACCCAGGCATGCTTAGCCTAGCCGTTCCTGTACCTAGTTCCTCTTTTCTTACTAACTTATTCCGATGCGTTGTTCAGAGTAGTTTTATTAATTTTATCCGATACTTTTGGTATATATATTTTAATCTTGATAATGCTTTTATTCGCTCGTAAAGGTATTGAGTGCTTGGACAAGGAGTTTCATTGTTATGACGACAGCGGTTGCATAGATGAAGACTTACTGTGCGACGGCTTTCAAGATTGTAAAGATAATAGTGACGAAGAGAACTGCCTGATAAGATATAGACGTTTCATGGAGAGTATCTCGGATCCGTTCGCATCTCGCGCTGGTAAATCAGGTGTGGGTGTGCCGGGTGTGTGTAGGGCTCTGTACAGTTGACTCGGGGTGCAGTTTTGTTTTGTGCCGTAACTGTGTGGAATGATTGCAATATTGTGGGATGATATTGTTCACATTGCGTACTCCTTACACTCCTGGTATATGAATGTGGAACATGTTTGTAGTTCCTGTGCTGAATCCTGGTGCGAGCATCATTATTATTAAAGTATGTACTTCGATGTTTTAATTCTATGCTGTGAAGTTATTATATGGGTTTGATTTAGTCGTCCAGGTGTTTTGTAAATCTTTCAATAATACAGTTATTGCTTTTCATGTAATCATGGTATGTATTTTACAATGGTAAATATCTTGTAATACTATATTATTGTATCTAGGTGCATGCTTTATTAACGTTTGAAGTTCTTTCTTATTCCTCCATTATCGAAATAACACCAATCACAACTGTGGGTAGTCACTTGGAAATGTTTTGCTAGCACGTTAATGGTTTTGCTTGTTTGTATTTATACTAGAGTTTACCAGTAAGCTACTGAACAACTTGCGGTGGTATGTATATTTTTATAAAGCAAGTAATAGTAAGTAATATTGTATTCTGGGTTTTGTGGGTTCTAAAGGCGGTTTCTTACAGTGTACCTAATGTATAGTAATGTTGAAATTGTAAATATAACTTTTTGTTTCTATTCGCATGTCTGGTTTCCAAACCAATGATGCGAATCTATACTTAATACATCTTCAACGGCTACGGTCGACTCGTTTTGTTCGTTTTATATGTGGTATTATTTTTCATGTGGATAAACATGTATCCTTGGTATTATTAACTTTGTGTATAATATTCCAGAGAATCGTGAAAGTGTCCCAGCTCTGGTATCGATTGAGCAGCCTCGACGACAGTTCAGAGTTGGAGAGAATGTGGACGTTCTTTGCCGAGTTCGTTCGAGGGAAGTTAACGCTAAATGGGAGAAATATGGTACCACGGAATATGTGGATTATAGAGTGAGTGGTTACCTTGACATATTACAATATTGTCTAGCTAGAAATCAATTTCAGTCTAAACGATTTCTGTTTATTAAGAAAGTCTTTTTTTTTCAACTGAGAAGGACGCGAGTCATTGTCTGTTTTTAAATAGATTATTTATTTCGTGCTAAATTACCCCATCTGTTGTAACAGATTTAAAACCGATATGCTTTAAATGATAACGTCCTACAATGTACTAATACTAATATAACTTGGCACAGACGTATGGAGATGGAGCGATGTTGCAAATTCAAGGCATTGAGGAACCCGATGCGGGGGTGTACCGATGCATCGGAACAGACCCCTACGGCCGCACGACTTACGAGGACTTCAACCTTGAAGTTCTTCCGGGTAACTAATTTATTAAACTACCATCTAACTGAATACCTCAATGACGCAATTGTATTTGTTGGCCTTTATGAAAAGAACACGCAGAAGGATAAAAAAAGCTGTTATAAGAAAATTAAACTGACTGACATATCAACGCACAGCCTAAACAGCTGGGGTTAGATACTAGATTTTTTTACAGCAGAAACCTTTTATAAAGTAAGCAATCCACTAAGGAAGGATTTTTTGATATTCCACCCCCAAGCAGTAAAATGGAGAATGAGAGTTTGTATGAAAATCCGTTATTTTTTAAGTTAAATGTATGATATATGGTATTTGGGCTTTCAGTTAAAAATATAATTTCAGATTTTCGGAATTTCATCCCCTAAGGGGGTAAAATAGGGGGTGAAGGTTGGTACGAAAATCCGTTGACTTATTCACTTTACCACGCGTGCAAGGCCGCGCGAAAAAGCTAATCGAAGATAAGTCAGGCAGATTAATGGACTTTCCGTTAGATCATATATAGCATGGAAGTTAATACAGAGATTCCGACTGATAGAGAGGAATGAATGAGAAAAATCGGCCAAGTTTTAGTCGGACTCGCGCACCAAGGGTTCCGTACACACTTGTAGGTGAGATTAAAAGTAGGCACACTTCAAATGATATCATTATTCGTCGGTGACTCTCAACAGCGCGATTCAGGAATATTTTTTAGTAAATTCGCATTTAAAAAAAAACTACATATTTACGGTTTTCAGATTTTATCCATTACTTGTGCTGTCAGACACTACTTCCTGCCAAATTTTATGGTTCTAGGTGAACGGGAAGTACCCTGTAGGTTTTGATTCCCTGATTTGAAATCGCCAAATATGCGAAATTTTGCGACATAAACGGTAATATCTTTTTCTCATATTGACTTACAGGTTTGATTATTTTACAGCCGAAAGGGAACACAGACCCGGGTATTTCATATTAATTTCAATTTGATAGCTCCACGGGTTCTTGAGATAAAAATTATTGACAGTCAGACAGACAGGCAGACAGACAGACAGACAGACGGACGGACAACAAAGTGATCCTCTAAGGGTTCCTTTTTTCCTTTTAAGGTACGGAACCCTAAAAATAATGTGAAACGCCCAGATATGATATTAGGACTGCAATAAAGCAAAATGATTGTATTTTAGACTTTCACCATTTAGAAATTTTATATAAGGCTTATTACATTAAGCTTTGGGCTCTCCACGTTTAGAAAATAAGTATTTGTTACGGAATCAAACGTGTAGGTACGTTAGGAAGGCAAAATTAGAAAATGATAAATCCGTACGAGTATGTACTGATTTTTGTTTTTAATTCTACTCACATTTTATGTTCAACTTTAGCACGAAGCATGGTTGTTACCGAGTCACAAAATGTAAGAACCAAACTACGACAATACACACCTGCCTAGGCTGTTTATTTATTTATAAACCGAAAGATGGCGTTAGGCGTTTCTAGTATGCACTTTTTAATAAACATGGTCAGGTGTTACGAGTATTTAGGGGACGGTAAAAACATTTTACATCCTACTTTTTGAGATCCACATTATGGGCTAATAAAAAAATCTGACTTCTGCCAGCGCGTCCTCTTTTATTTAGGTACATACTTTTGTTTTAAATTGACTGAATAATCAAACGATGGCGTTAGGCGTTAAATATGCGTGGCCTTAGGTGTTATTTATACGCATAAATAAAATTGGAGTGTCTGTAATGTCAAAATAACAGCTTTTTACGAAATGCATATGAAAGTAAACACGTTTCTAATGACAAAACAGCAATTAAAAAAATCTTTGTCTGTCTGTCTGTTTGTTTGGGGTAATCTCTGACACGGCTGGACCGATTTGAACGAGACTTTCACTGGTAGATAGCTGATTTTACTAAGCGTAACATAGGCTACTTTAATTTTGGAAAAATAATTAGGGTTCCACACAACGAAAAAATAACCATAAAATTGTGAACAAAATCCGAACGCCTGGACTGATATGAACGAGTCTTTCACTGGTAAATAGCTGATTTTACTGGGCGTAACATAGGCTACTTTAATTTTGGAAAAATAATTAGGGTTCCGCACTACGAATAAAAAGCCCACGAATTTGTCAATAACATTTGAGCGGGAGGAAACGATTTGAATAGAATACTATAAGGCGTCAGTTGCTGAGATTACTTCTATTTTGGAAAAAAAAAAAAAAAACGGGACTGTAATAATTTAATAGGCTTCGTACGCGTGGAATTAATGAGTTATCCATTTGATGGGTTTTTATTTTGCTGAACTCTAATTAAATAATTTATAAATACAATACAACTGTATACAAATAAATAAAATTGAAATGTCTGTTTGTAATGCCTCTTTACTAAATGCATAATTATGAAAATTAACACTACTAATGATCTGCTGTTTGTTTGTTTGGAGTAAGAATAAGTAATCTCCAAATCCGCTGGACAGATTTGAATGGAATTTTACTTCCAGATAGCAAATTTTACACAGGTTCTTTAACATATTTTAACATATATAAAGTAGCCTTTAAAAAAAATGTTTCGCGCAACTAATAAAGAATCCATAAAATTGTGAACAACATCCGAACGGCGGGACTTATTTGAACAGGACTTTCACTGAAAGTAGCTGATGCCATAAGCGTAACTTAGGCATATTTTATTTTGGATAATTAATTATGGTGAGGTGCAACAAAAATTAAGCTTAGAAATTGTCAACAAAATTAATTCTACGCGTACGAAGTCGCGGGCACAGCTAGTAATTGATATAATAAAACTAATTTTAGGAAAAAAGGACAATTTTAGAGCTAATTCTAAATTTATTTTAATTAAAACAATAATAGATTATTAAAACCTGCAATTGGGGGGCTTTTTCTATCATAGACTTGCCACCATTATACCTCAGAGTAGATAATATACTACGTATAAAATATATTTTGATCAGGATTGAACGCTGTTGCTTACCCGGAGAACAACAGAGACGTACCCGTGGCAGAGTATACTGCCGGCCTAAAGAGCTCAGTCGATCTACCCTGCAAACACAACCTGGAACAACCCGTGTACATCGAATGGAAGAGGGAATACACACCACTGCCTTCGGAGCTGAGCGTCAACCAGGTGAGTGCAGGGAAATCAAATACTAAGCAAGTTCAAGATACAAAGTCGAAGTTATTTATTTCAATTAAAAACTAAAACTAAAACTAAAAACCTTAAAAATATAATATAAATATTAAAATATATTATTAAAAGAAGTTCCTTTAGGCAAGGTTCCGAAGATACTGGCAGCGACTGGTAAGTCGAAGTTATACATGGCGACAGACAAATTGACACTTTTTTAGAAACCTGAAAATTTAATCAACACCATAGAACACTTAATTATCTTTATGATAATTATTTGTTTAGTGATGGTGTCTCCATTAAGATATTAATAAGAATGATATGATACTATTGTTCTGTTTGATAATTTAACAACTACTAAGAGCGGTGAGCCAGTCGCTTAGTCACACCAACTGGGTTGTGAATAATTATTAGATTATC
The DNA here is from genome assembly GCA_951449985.1 of Falcaria lacertinaria. Lineage (NCBI taxonomy): Eukaryota > Metazoa > Arthropoda > Insecta > Lepidoptera > Drepanidae > Falcaria > Falcaria lacertinaria. Next base: position 5,312,936 of record OX602108.1, read on the forward strand.
ACGTTCCAACCAAAGATTACATGCTAGATTCTTCTTCATTTCAGCCAATCCTACACTTGGATAGCATAACTGAGAAGGATGCCGGAACTTACACGTGTCGCGTTAGCAACAGTCGCACCACAGAAGAGGCTCGAGCTATTTTGCGCGTGACTGGCGTAGTGCCACAGTTCGACGGCGAAAGCTGGCTCTCGCTACCCACTATCAAAGACGCCTATAGACAACTAGATATAGAAGTATCGTTCAGACCGACTGGTAAATTATTTAACTTCCTATCCTACGTGCTAGGCATTAAATAACTGATAATACTAGGTACTGCCTCAGTACTCTGAGACAGTGCTTGTATATTATCAGGAGATAATATACTACGTACAAGTACTGCTTAGCCTCTAACACGCTTAGGTATTAGCTAAATATCGAACAATATAAACAGACTAGAAGAGTGCGTAGGTTATTTAGTATAATTAAATAATAAATTATTATTTTTTCGCAACATTAAAAGTTATCAACAAAGCAGTTGAATTACTTCGGGTAAACAGTACAATCTTGCGACTAATAACTAGTACATGTACCTACCATAAAAAAGGTACCACATTATTTGTGGCTGCGAGTATATTTTTTATATACGATGTTGGCAAACCGGCCCAGATGACCCACCTAATTACCTAAGCTACCACGCACACCAAGGGTATCGCTCGAATTGACCCTTTAATAATCTCTTTAGATAGTTGAAGCACTGCATCACAGAAGTACAATCCTCAGAGAAAACCGAAAAGTATTTTAAGCATTACTTTCTTTGTGCAGATATCAACGGATTGATCCTGTACAACAGCCAAAACCAAGGCCGCAGCGGTGACTTTTTGGCGCTGCAGCTAGTTGACGGAGTACCGCAGTTTGAGCTGGATACCGGCACTGGGCCCGTCGTGGTGCGAGGAGACCGCCCGCTGCAGCTTAACGTCTGGCACACCATCCGCGTTAGCAGGACCGATACTAAAGGTACTTTACTGGTTATAACATTTTTGCTTTATACAAGCTTCCGTTCTTCGTGTTTGCATTATAATGTGACAGCAGGATATCTCTTATTACACACGACACCTTGACCTTTTGATTAATACTACTCGACTATCTACATTTATATAAAATCTTGTGTCATTTCGTTTTTTATTTTAAGTCCCCCCTATTTAGTGATTTCAAAAGGTTTGGTTTGCGTCAGATCGTTTTATCTATAAGTAGGTAGGTTAAGTTTTGTTTTTGTAAATAGTTTAATCCGTTTTGTGTTAATAAACAAAATATATTAAACTAACCAATTTGAGAATGAGTTGTGAATATTCCGCTATTTTCATTCTAGTTTAAAATATTCGAAAAATCATTTTCAGAACTCTTTGCTCTATTGTAACTAGTAGTAAAACGTAGTACTTCTTTTTCAATAGAAGACGAGTCAAACATGCTTTTTGTGGTTAAAACTACGCCGACGTCGTTCTCTATGAAACTATATTGTATTCTTTATTTTATGTAGCTTCGATTGAAATTGTTCGGTGTCTTTGTTTTTCCAGAATTGTTCTGCATTTCATCCGTGTGTAGGTCACTTAAAACAATGTACCTACTGAAAGTTTTTATTGCGTTCTTTTAATTTGTTCTTTTTCTCATACAGTGGGTCCGAATTGGCAGTATAATTTAATTTTATTGTTGATGAAATTGGCGCCAAATATTTCTCCTTCGAAGCCATTAGATGCTCATGTAATTCATGGACAACAACTTATGATATTTTGACTACAAATATATTGTGTAACTAGCTATGCCGCGACTTCGTACGCGTGGAATTAATTTTGTTGACAATTTCAGGGGTTTAATTTTTGCTGCACCGTACCATAATTATTTATCCAAAATAAATTATGTCTAAGTTACGCTTATATCATCAGCTACTTTTCAGTGAAAGTCCAGTTAAAAACACGCGTGAAGCCCGCGTAAAATAAAACCAATTACTTATCAATTGGCAGAGGTACGCGCGCCGCTACAATTAACAATATGTCCTTGGCAATTAACGCGCAAGTGTTTTAAATTGTGAAACACGAACGCTGCTGTTAGTTGGAATAACAGGCTGCTTACCGCGTCAAATTACATATGAGAGGGCAGGCAAATAGGTTTTATTTTCCCTAGCCGTTATTGTCTCACTGCTGGGCTATGGGCTCTAGGTAAATAGTTATGTGTTATATTATGCCTTTGTTAAGTGACTTTATTAATACTTCATTTTATATAGCCTTTTTTAATAGTACACGACCATGCCACCTCATGGTAAGCAGTCACCAATCTGTAAACTCTTTGCAATAGCAGGGATTTCCAACGTTATTGTTGAGAAGTCTCTCTGTGATAGTTGCATAATATAGTTTTCTTTACTGCCAGCCAGTGAAGAGCTCTGGAAACCTTTTTTTACCAACAAAGTAGTGTTATTCGACTGTGATCTTCTGTAAGATGGATAAAGTACCCTCAGTCCCAGTCGGACACCCCCAATTTTACCCTCCTTGAATATTGCATTGGGAAACTATTTCCAGGCCTAAAATGTAATTGAAACTGCACAAGTCTTACGGCTTACATGAAACAGGTAATAAGTAATACCCGATTTTTAAGTATTTTATAGTACCCACATACATGCAGTAAGATCCTCAGAATAAGAATCCTCCAGCTGTCGCTTTAGAAACCGCACTAAAATAGCAGCAAAATAAAACGGTTGGTACTATTTGCACTTATGACATGGGACATGTGTTAGAAGCGACGAGTATATACTTGTACACTCATAATTAGAAGGTTGTATTCAGGCAATCGGATGACGTCGATAGCTCTACTAATGCTGGTGATGTACTTACATCACCCGCATTAGTAGAGCTAACGACGTCTATTATGTTGACTTCGATATCGATAATTAAGTAGACTAACCCGAACCGTGCAACGTATTTTTAGAAGAAGAAAATATTATTTTCAAAGTCAATAAAAACCAAGGCATATATAATTTTATTTTCGGAGAGGCTAAGGAATCAGGACGGTAAAATAATAAAAGATATAAATCACTAAAGATGCAAACGTTCCAACAAAACTTACCGATAAATTGTTCGAGTTTATTCGTATTTTCCGTTCTAGTTGTATGCGATTTACAGTCGTCAACGACACAATCCCTGACATAGACTGAATATAGATTTCGAGAACACCTTACAGAGTCACTACATAAATTTCATCTGTATATATTATTATATATATAAAAGAAGAAGCTGACTGACTGACTGACATATCAACGCACAGCCTAAACGGCTGGGGTTACAGACTTGAAATTTTGGCAGTACGTAACTTTTATGACGTAGGAATCCACTAAGAAAGCATTTTTGGAAATTCCACCCCTAAGGGGGTAAAATCCGGGTTGAAAGTTTGTATGAAAATCCGTCGTTTTTGAAGTTAAGCGCATGAAAATTGGGATTTGGCCTTTCAGTTAAAAATTAAAAAAATACCTACGTGTTTCAGGTTTTTTTGAAATTCCACACCTAAGGGGGTAAATTAGGGGACGAAAGTTTTTATGAACATCCGTCATTTTTGAAGTTAAAACCATAAAAATAGGTAGCAGTAGGCAAAAGCTATCATTTAGAATTTTAGATATAGGTACATTGACTTATTTACCACGCGTGCGAAGCCGCGGGCAAAAGCTAGTGTATATATAAAGAAGGTGATAGAGATGTAGATAAAAGCATACCTATATACGCTTAACTTATTATGCTAAACAGAAATTATTTCAAAGCTAGTTTAAAATAACACATTCATCAAAACGTGTTCAATATTACGTGCCACTATAATTGCGGCTATGTTAAATTTACCAAACTTCAACTTGTGCGTAGACCCGCTGAACAATGATTGAAGCTCGCTAAGTATATTTTTTTAGTAGCGTAATTATAATTTAAACCGAATTTACAACGACCGATTCAAATATGCTTCGAACTTATGACTGCTTCAAAATTATTAAAAAAACAAAGATAAGTTTTTGTTTCACTCAAACTCGTGTACGTTGTATTACTAAAATGTGAATAAGAGAACTATTACAGTGCTTTTATTTTAGTACGGTTTTTATAGCGTAAACGAGGCGAAGTCCTTATTCTATTATAGTCCTTAATACCACAGAGTACATAACCACTACGTTTTACTTAATACCCTCAATGCACAGTACTGGTAGCTTGCGAGTTCTACGGTGAAAACGTTGGAATATCGTATCAATCGTATCGTACCTATAGGTACAGGTTGCTACGGACAATTTCAGTCTGTTAAGTGTGAGCCGACAAATTCCCACTGTTTTGGTGAAATCATGCACTAGACAGTACGATTTCGTAATATATTTTTATAATTTCTTTGGAAAATTCATAAAATATATGAAGGTAATATTCCTATGTCCATTGAAATCAAATCATGTGGGGATTAATATGACATGAACTTAAAGAACCGAATACTTATTTGCAGTTGTAATTACTGTATTAAAATTACGCCTAATTTGTAGCATGATGTGTTGAAAGTAGAACTGGATACCAAGACTGATGCAACACTGGACCTGCCCAAGTTGAGTTTCAAAGGGGGTCAAATTCATTGTAATACGTAATAGCGCAATGATGTTTACCCAATATATTTTATGCTTTATTGCCAGAACATGTTGCACTTTTTACTGTATCGATCATTTATCTAATACACTGGACCGCAAAGAAAACACGTCGGTTAGTAAATCTCGGTTAGAAAATCAAAAGTACCTGACCTAGCTTTATGACATAAAGACAAAATTAAAGATTTAAATGTGCTTAAATGCAAAAATTAAATCATTTTTATTTTTAATAAATGTAAAATAAATAAAAATGTGTAGTATTTCCAGTATTTTCGTAATGTATATTGGCTACAAAAGTGCAGTTTTCACACATTTTAGTATTTTGTGTTGCCTCCGCGAGCTCGCAATACCGCTGATATGTGATTTTGCATACTTTCTGCCACTCCTCTAGAGCTTCTTTCATTACACGCAGCGTGATAGGATTCCTCTGACGTACACGGTCGTCCCAGTTCGCTCCCGTCCCATGCATGCTCAATGGGATTTCTTCTTGATAATACGCAAACACTATTTGAGCTGTATGCGGGCGGGCATTGTCTTGCATGAAAACTGCGTTCTCGCCCGAGTCCGCTAAAAATGGACCAACGTAGTCATTCAGAATTTCGGTGATATCTTTCTGCAGTTAAAGTTCAATTTTCTATCACCACTAGCTCAGTGCGGCTTTCGGAAGAAATCCCAGCCCACACGTGAACAGAGCCTGAAGTAGCTTACGGTGGACTTTTTCTTCTATACAGGCTTGGTTATAGCGCTCTCCCGGTCTTCTGTACACTCTTTTCCTCCCGTCGTGCTTGTATTATCTAGTAGAATCTAGACTCGTCTGAAAACATTACTCATAACCAATCATTCAGAGTCAAATTAACGTGTTCTCTACCATAACTCAACCTTGAGTTTCTGTGGTGTCTTTCTAGTTTTGGGCCATTTGCAGGTCTTATTTGCTTTAAATTAGCTTCAGCCAGACGCCGCCTTACTGTATCCGAACTCAGATTGTTTCCTCCAGTTCGTAAATGATGGTTTTTTACTTCAACAGCCGTAAGAAAGCGATTTCTCAAAATTGTTGACACCATATAGCGATCCTCCCGCGCCGTCGTGCATCTTGCTCGGCCAGGTCCTGGTCTTCGAAGATTGGATCCAGTTTCATGAAAACGCTGGAGTACTCGCTAAACTATATAAAGACTCACAGCAACAGTTCTCGCTGTATTTCGCTGACTATGCCCATCTTCAAGCATTGTTAGGATCCTGGTACATTCTTCAGGGGTTAACGACATGATGAATTCAGAATAATGAAATTTATAAGGGACACCATATTTATATAATTTTTATAGCAAAACCAAAATAAACGCGAAACAATTAATTTGAATTTTCTAGTACTAAATTAAAAAACGACCATCATTTTACATTTTCAGATTTTTTATACAATTCTCTAAAATAAATAAAATAATCTTTAATTTAGTCTTTATTTCATAAACCTAGGTCAGGTACTTTTGAAGATATTAAATATTATTACTAACCGACCCGTTTTCTTTGCGGTCGAGTGTATTATAAATGCGATTTTTTGTGTGTTAGGAAGGGTGTTTGTTACTCTTTCACGCAAAAACTACTCAACGGATTTGGATGAAATTTGGAACACAGATAATTTATAACCTAAATTGACACATAGGATACTTCTTATCCAGGGAAAATGTTTCTGTCCCGGAAAAAAAATAGGTTCCTCTGAGATTCTAAGCTCAACACGGACGTAGTCGCGGGCAGATGCTAGTAAATTATATATACAGGAGTTAAAATAAAAACCGGCCAAGTGCGAGTAGGACTCGCGCACTGAGGGTTACGTACACACTTGCAGGTAAGGTTAAAAGTAGGCGAACTTCAAATGAGGTCATTATGTGTCGGTTAGGTACTCTTAACAGCGCGATTCAGCCATATTTTTTTTGTAAATTCGCATTAAAAAAAATAACCTACATATTTACGGTTTTCAGAATTTTTCCTTTACTTGTGCTATAAGACACTGCTTCCGGCCAAATTAAATGGTTCTAGATCAACGGGAAGTACCCTATAGGTTTTGATTTCCTTGTGAAATCGCAAAATATGCGAAAATTTGCGACATAAACGTTCATATATTTTCTTCACGTAGACTTACAGGTTTGATTATTTTACAGCCGAAAGAGACCACAGACCCGGGTTTTTTATATAAATTTCAATTTGATGACTCCACGCGTTCTTGAGATATGAGATAAATTCTTGACAGACAGACAGACAGACAGATAGACAGACAGACGGTCAACAAAGTGATCCTATAGGAGTTCCTATTAAGGTACGGAACCCTAAAAAGCTGTATCATGATTTTTAATGCAAATAGAATTTAATTTAATCAATGCTGAGACTAAGATAGGTAATGAATTCCTGTAGAATACAAACATAATTTACTAGTCCCACATTTTTTTTTTAAATTTCTTATCCAGAAATTAATTTTGTGCCGGTACGGTAATAATGACATGTCATCTTCTCTATACATAAAAATGAATCCCTATTTCCCTTGGTCACGGCATCACACGTAAATGGATAGGTCGAATTCGCTTATTCTTTTTTTTTTTTGTTTATAACTTTAAGTAGAAGGTTCTTATGAAAATAAAATTTGAATATATAAACTAAAGGACCTTTGTTCTATGGTTTATTTGTCACTAGCTGTGCCCGTGACTTCGTACACGTGGAATTAATATTGTTGACAATTTCATGGGTTTAATTTTTGCTCCACCGTACCATAATTATTAATCCAAAATAAATTATGCCTAATATAAAGTCCTGTTCAAAAATGTCCCGCCGTTCGGATGTTGTTCACAATTTTATGGTTTTTTAAGACAGAACGTCTGTCGGGACAGCTAGTATCACAGAGTACATAACCACTACGTTTTAGCTAGTATGACCACGATTTAATTAGCAATTTAAAATATGTTGTATCCTAGACCCGACGTGGTGATACTACATATTTTAAAAACTCCCTTTGTAATTTGATTTAATCTTTATTAATAGATTTTATGGATTAAAAACTGAAAATAAGCTAAACTAAGAAGTACAAAACTTACCTACACGTAAAATAAATGCCCCGAACCACTGTCACGGGGAAGTGTGCCAAGAAGGCTGGCGGCATTGCCACGCTGAATTGCAATGCTTAGCCTTTGGGCCAAATATTAAAAGGGTATGAGCCTCTGGCCCCCACGGCCCAAGAGTTTCGACCCCAAACGCCATAAATATGTACCCGTCCTTCAGAGATACATATTTACGGCGCTTGAGGCTATCTTTATTTCACTTGAAATGAACGGCTTTAATTTTCAGATTATTTTTTAAGTCTTTGTACTTTTGTTGTAGTAACAATGAATGTGGACAATACTGGCACCTTCACCGTGGAGTCACCAGAACCTTGGGCCATTCTGGACCTCAACCAGCCTCTCTACGTCGGTGGTGTGCCCGATACTAACCAGCTGCCCACTCAGCTTGCAGGAGCCTCTGGGTAACGTTTCTCTTAATAACTTAAAGTTATGTAGACCTTAATGTTTTCCAGCTAAGTTGATTTAATTGAAATTAAAACATTGGATACAGCCCTGCTGCATGTTCTTTACAACGCAAAACTTTAGAGAACCTTAAAAAATTCAGTAATGTGCTATTACAATTTTAACTGTCACCAACGATTTTTGTTTTTTTTTACTATTAATATGGTTAATATAGGTATCTGTATATATAAAAGGAGAAGTTGACTGACTGACTGACTTATCAACGCACAGTCTAAACGGCTGGCGTTACAGACTTGAAATTTTGACAGTACGTACCTTTTATGACGTAGGTATCCACAAAGAAAGCATTTTTGGAAATTCCACCCCTAAGGGGGTTAAATAGGGGTTGAAAGTTTGTATGAAAATCCGTCGTATTTGAAGTAAAGCGCATGAAATTTGGTATTTGGCCTTTCAGTTAAAAAAATTAGGTGTGGCACTCGGAGACTGCCGCGGTAAAGCTATTGCATAGCATTATTTATCAACTTATGCAATTATAATTATTTATTTATTTTATTAATGGAGTATGTTTTTATATACCTATATACTTTCTCACAAACAGCTGATTAGGGTAGTTTTCCAATACAACCAATGCCACCTAAAGGCGGGTTGCTGAACTAAAGAGATAAGCGTGATATTTCAAAAAGTCATTAAAAGTTCTGGTATTTATCGATAGATGGAACTAAAAAGTATCACCGCTGTGCCGGTCGGAGTGGGCGGTGTTAGGTTTTACGGAATTTCTGGATTCGGTCCCCACGCTCAAGGCCCGCGATAAAAGTTATGCAATAGCTTAATAAATACAAACATATTTCAGGATTTTTAGAAATTCCACCCCTAAGGGGATAAAATAGGGGATGAAAGTTATGTATGATAATCCGTTACTTTTGGAGTTAAAATCCTTAAAAAGGTAGGTAGGTTAGGTAGCAGTGGGCAAAAGCCGTCATTTCGAATTTTAGATATAGTTACAAGTTGACTTATTTACCACGCATGCGAAGTCGCGGGCAAAAGCTAGTGTGTAATTAACAAGAGTAGTCTGCGGACGCGTGCAGGTCTGACTGCAGATAATATAAAGATGTTGTGTTATTGCCCGAGTGTAGGTGATTGTGAGATTGTTTTATGTTGTCCTCATGAAAATTATTTTTTCTAGTTTCGTGGGATGCGTTAGCATGTTAATTCTGGGTCGCAAGGAACAGAACATCATAGTCGACAGCCTGGAAAAATACCAAGTGCGTGAATGTAACTCGTGCGTGTCGAATGAGTGTCGCAACGGCGCCGTTTGTCAGGTACAATACAGTTTTTTTTTGTTACATGTTATTTGTAGATAGCTGATCGATATAGGAGAGAGAATGCAATCAACGCCTGATCACTCGTCACACTAACATAAAAACACTTCAACCTATCAATCAATGTCGTAACAAAATATATAACTGAAATGTGGACGTCATACCTTGTTAGGGTTTACGTCCGATTGATATATCCGACAGATATACATAAATTTATATGTTATCGCAACGCATCAACATTTTGAGGTATAAATGTACATGAGTTTTTTTTACATCTAGGAGGCGCGCAACGAACGCGGCTACATGTGCCTTTGCGCAGCTGGCTTTGCGGGACAGAATTGCGACCGCACTGGCGAGGCGTGCCGGGCGGATCTCTGCGGACCAGGCAACTGCCTGGACACGGCAGACGGATACAAATGTGCTTGCCCCGTCACACACTATGGCAAAAAGTACGGCATCAAACTTTAACAATACTTTTTAAATGTGACGGCACGGAAATAATGTTCTCTACTCGTGTGTTAGGTATTATCTAAAGAAACTTTATTTAAATTAAAGTTTATAAAGAATAATACTGCAGACTAATAACAACCTCGCTATGAGGTATAAGTGATTTGTTATTCAGGCTTATTAAAATAAAATGAAGCCTAATTTCAAATTGTTTTGTGGTCTATTTATTAAACAAGTATAATTTTCCAAGATTTTGTTGGTACATTGTAGCTGTATTTTTTAATTTGATGCCAAATTCCTACGCTTGTTTATTTAAAATAAATGTGCAAAAATATGAGAATTGAGAGGTACATTTTCTCTCAGCTGCGAAGTCAAGCAGTTCATCGAGTACCCTGCTTACACGGGCAGCGCGTACTCAGCTATAAAACCACCTCCGGCAACCCGATTCCTCAAGATGTCTATGAAGGTAAACTTGGAACATTACGTGTTTATAAATTAATTATATCTGACTGTTCTGACTTCGTTTCCAATTATTTTTTGCCTGACTTTATCCAGTACTTAAATAAAAACCAGACGGCATAATAATGCGCAAAAGCCATGTAAACTTACCCACCCTATTATATGATGAATCTAACGCCTTATGTTAAAATTCATCGATTAATTCAGAATTGAGAGCCACCTAAATGAATGGACATTATGTACGTAAATACTTCTCGCAAAACAAGTCCTGCAGTTAAAACGAAAATTTGCCTGACGGTTCTTTTCTTCCAAAATAAAAATAAATTGTGTGCGGTTTGCGATAGTCTTTTGAGAGTTAAAACGTTTGTAGGTGAAAGCAATGACGCCGGTGACCGATGGACTCATAATGTACTGCGCGGAGTCGCCTCGCGGCTATGGGGGTTTCACTTCCCTAGCTGTGCACGACGGCCGCCTCGAGTTCCGCTATGACCTTGGCGAAGGTAATACAATTTTACATCACCACAACATAAGATATGAATAAAACTGTATCCAGATACTTACAACGGACTGAGGAATTAATTACCTGCGAGATAATATTAAATTGCATTTATAAACTTTTAGTTTCCTGTCGTATTAAAGAAACAAGTGAAGATTTGCTCAATGGCCAGCTATCTCTGACTATATCCTCGCCCAATGTATGTAATATTCGATTGACAGGCAGTACACCAGTGGTGCTGGTGAGCAACATATCACTGGAGGCCAACGTGTGGTCAGATGTGGAAATTGGGCGCTCCGCCGGCCGCGTCTCTCTCCGGATCAATCGTGTGCACAGCTACGAACAGACCTTGGACTCCCCGAACAGAGTACGTTATATGATTTCATTCATTCATGTCGGGTAGCTGATGAAACTACCTCCACTTGTTTTTATTGAATGTTACTCCTTGACCTACGTATACCAGGTGAAAGATATTGGTGCCAATTCTCTTATTCATTGACTAGACTAAAACTTATCAATAGTAGATTGTATCATAGGGGAGCAAAATAATATTTTTACAGCGAGGGCGCTTTATTGAATCCAGAGCGAAGTGACTAGTGTAGAAACCTGAACGTAGCGAGGGATTCAGAGTACGTCGCCCGAGCCAAAATTAATTTTGCGGCCGAGTGATACACTCTACTTTTCATCACCCACTATGGGAAAATAAAAGGCGCCTCATATTTAATTGTAATATTATTATTTCATAAAACATAGAATAACAACTAAATTGAAATTAAATACAATCTAATAATAAAACAACTCAAAACGTTTTGAGACATTTTCGCAATTATGAAAATGTAATATTCAGCTGGCGGCGCGACTATGGGCCGTCGTTCCAGCCAGGCTTTATTCAAACAATACTTGCGTGCGATTTCTTTGGCACTAAAGACTAAGATGTTCCAAATTCAAAAAGGCGGAAAAGATCATTCCGGCCAGATTCCGGCGCACTTATGAGGGCGTAAAAACTCATTACTGCCCGCGTTTTCAAGGTTTTTATAGAAAACACCACCTTTGGGCGCACATAAAGGCGAATCAAGTCGTCCTCTTCGAATAAATTAGATGAAAATCACTTTTTTATTAATCATTTTGGACTTGCATCACTAAATTAATATTTTACCTAATTTAAACTAGTTTGTGACGCGGGAATTGATGAAAGGATCCATGTTTCATAGAGATCCAATCCAAATCTGAAAGCTCTAACAGAAAATACAAAAAAATGCGTTAGCCAGCACCTTCAGATTTGGACCAAAATGGATGATGTCCTTTCTCTTTTATTTTGTTTCTCTAGTTAAACAATCTCATCTCTCTCCTGCCACGACTTCCTACTTGTGGGAATATATTTAAAAGTAGAAAAAGGTTCAATTTAAAATGCAGGAATCTTCCGACGAAGTTATACAACTAAAGTTTACAAACTCTATCAAAAGAATACCTACCTATTACGTCTGGCCGTATAGGATGCCATTTTGGGCTTCATTTCATTTTCTAGTTGGGTCTGGTTGACGCACAATGAAAGAAGCATTATAAAGTCACAATAAATCTCTTGGCGGAATAGCTGTATTAAACGCTCGTCGCCATTAACTTAAAGAAGAAGAAGAAGAAGAAATCTCGTTTTTGAGCCCGTGTGATGCACTTCTTTTACGTGATTATTGCTGTTATTAGTATTCTAGTTAGGGTTTATTTTCATTACACGACAAAAGGGAATTTAGGGAAGCGTACCCTCATGTTTTTTAAACTATGTAAGTAGGAACATTCAATTGATATTTTTTTATCGCAAGAGTGTAAAAAACAGTTTTAAATAAAACTACCTGGCGGACAAAGATAACGAGCCACCGGCAATCTAGGTTTCAAATGCACGTTTGTGAAAATAAACTCTGTAACTTATAAAAAAAGATTACCTATTGCTGTTCCAACGGAAACCACGCCATAGGAAGCTGGTCAAGCCGTCGCGTTTGGTGCAATCCAGTATGAGTCAAAGTCAGGTGGCTCAAATGTTACGAATTAGTCGTTTATTGGTGCAGCGCCTGTACAGGCAAGCCCGGAGTCTTTGATCAACGTCTAGGAATAGGTAGGTCTCGGGCCACATCCTCGACAGATGACCGACACGTCATGACTTTAAATGTTCTAAGGAATCGACGTCTTAACGCAATACAGATACAACAACAACTCCGGGATGATCGTGGTGTTGAAAGAACCCTGACTCTCAGGGCTGCAACTGGTCCTAAAGGGACGGTAACTCACCAAACAGCGTGCCTTCTATTTGCTCTTGATCACAGAGATTGGGCATGGGAACAATAACCAACGTTTTTTTTTCTGATGAGATAAGAGTGTGCCTTTATGGAAGCGATTAGTATAGTATAGTAGAAGTATTCGATCTATGGATTGGCCAGCTCGGAGCCGTGACTTGAATGCCATTGAGCATCTTTTGGACGAATTAAAGCGCTAAAGTTCCTGTTCCATACCTACTTGCTGAGCTCAGAATAGCAATATATGAGGAATGGAACAACGTCCCTCAAGACTTCATTGTTAGACCAATAAGATTGATGGCTACAAGCATTCAATCAGTTATAAGAGCTGGAGGAGGCAACACTAGCTACCTACTATCACATTCATTTTTATTGTTCCTATAGTGTTTTATTTCGATTTTGTTTATTTTTAATAAAAGTTGATAACTTAGAATCTTCGAGTTTTAATTACTGGAGCCAAACTACTGTTCTTATCAGGATAAAAAAAAAATCTCGTTGATTGTTAAGCTTATAAAATTACCTATCCAACGATACTAGTTTTTTTTATCGAGCACAAAATTTGTAGTCAAATTGCATTAGCACTTCAAAATTGCCGATGGCTTGATTTCTTCGTCCGCCAGTGTATATCGGCGCCTTTAAATTATTGTCTGTTATTCATAACAAAACTAAGTACACATCAAAAAAGTTCCTAGGTCTGTGGTACACATATTATTGTCGGTTTATAACATTGACTGCTAAAATGACTTATTTTTACCTCAAAGTAGAGTATACTGCTTAGTTTACTGCTTACTACGAGTATATATATATATATATATATATATATATCTAATATATAAAATTTTCGTGTCACAGTTTTCGTTGCCATACTCCTCCGAAACGGCTTGACCGATTTTGATGATTTTTTTTGTGCTTATCCGGTATCTATGAGAATCGGCCAACATCTATTTTTCATCCCCCTAAATGTTAGGGGTAGTCCACCCCTAAATTTTTATTTTTATTTTTTAGACCGATTTCAAAAATTCTTTCACCGTTAGAAAGCTACATCATCACTGAGTAACATAGGTTATATATTATACTAGCTTCCCGCCCCGGCTTTGCACGGGTAGACAAAATATTTGATATAAAAGTCTACCCGTGCGAAGCCGGGGCGGGCCGCTAGTAATATTATAAATGCGAAAGTTTGTGAGTATGGATTGATGGATGGATGTTTGTCACTCTTTCACGCAAAAACTAGTACGTTTACTAGTTTTTGCGTTTGGATGAAATTTGGAACACACATAATTTATAACCTGGATTAAAACATAGGATACTTTTTATCCCGGGAAAATTTTAGGATCCTCTGAGATTCTAAGCTCAACGCGTATGTAGTCGCGGGCAGAAGCTAGTTTAAGCTATAATTATGCAATGTATGGTATAGGTATGACGATACGTAGCGCAACTATTTAGTTACAATAAACCAGTTATTAAAAAAGTCAAGAGGCTCATATTTTAACAATAAGGTTATCTTCAAGCTTGCTCGAAAGGCTCCCCGAAGATATGCATATGTAGAAGACTATATTATTCTCATCTAAGATTTAACTTTTTTATTCAACGTGACAAGTGGCGAGCCCATCGCATCCATCTGACCTGCGTAAAATAAATTAGGTATATTATTTAATTTGCTTTATTTCGCTCAAAAACCCGCTTCCGTTTTTCGAGTGAAAGAAGCAAATAAAATATGGATTTCTGCATGGTAAATTGATGTGTATAGGCTCAGAGTAGATAATAATACTGGTACACTACGAAAACATTCTTGTATTTTATCTGAGTAGATTTTATTTCACTATAGCAACTTGTTTCCCTCGTAACTCTGTGTATTCATATTTTTATAGGCTTTAAGCTTAGAAACTTTGATGTTCGTCGGTGGCGTGGACGACTCGATAATTCTCAATAACAACACCGGCGTCACGGGAGGTTTCAGCGGATGTGTCAGAGACGTAAGTAGCTTCATGTTACCTCATTAATCGATCATCAAACGATGTTCTGTTACCACGGCATTCTTGAAAAGAAAACTTAGTGTTATTTCGCTTTTTCAAATACATTAATATTTTTTTGTTTTGTTTATATGATTTTTATAAATTTTGTTTAATTGATTTAAATAAATATGGTAACACGAACATTACAATATATAATGTTATCATATTTTGTGATATTGAGAAATTTCGAAAACTGGCATGTTTTTATTGTTGTCACTCTCTCATGAATGATTACTTGTGCACAGGTTACACTGAACGGGGCACCGGTGAACATTGTGACCTCTTCAATACAGTCGGTCAATGTTCGGGACTGCAGCCTTTACGCAGGCATACGCGGTGACATTCCTGAGGTATGCTCATTCCCTTTTATGTTTGTTGTCGATCACCATGAGTATGTTTATAAGAGGGCTAGACAAGACAGCTTTTAAATGCTATCCGTCGAAAAGTTAAGAAAATAGAGCGACAATGAGAATGCTACATCCGATTAGACCCGAATTACATAATTTTATTATACGATACCAAAACCAGCACATACAGCCAAGATCTACATTTTGTCAATCAGTCGATCGAGCTGTCGACTAATGGTCACACCAAACAGTTAATGTCTGTTTTTGAAAAATATGCATTGGTACCGTAATGTCAGCCTAAGACACAAACTTGCTCGAAGAGATATATATACATATTATTTTCTTTAGCAATATATAGAAAACTAACTTATTTCCACGTACTAATCTGGATCTCGACAACGGTGCCACCTGCCAGGTCCAATAGTACTTCAAATACATTATCCAGCCGTTTAAGAGGATTTCAGTTACACAAACGTACAGACGAGAAGAATGATATATATAAAGATGTAATTTTTATAATAGCCCCCGGACACGTGTTCTCTGTGTCGCAATGGCGGTTCTTGTGCGGCTGACGCGGAGGTGTGCGTATGCCCGGCCGGGTTCACGGGCACATACTGCGAGTACCGCGCGCCGCTGCAAGCGCGCCGACCCGACGCTTGCGCCGCGCGCCCTTGCCGCAACGGAGGCACCTGCCGCCCCGACGCTTCCTCTCGTATGAACCACACTTGTGACTGCCCACTTGGATTCGCCGGCGCCTCCTGTCAAATGAGTAAGTGTCATTTATTTTTAACTAGCCTTTGCCCACTGCTACCTATTTTATGGATTTAACTTCAAAAATTACGGATTTTCATGCAAATCTTTCATCCGCTATTTTACCCCCTTAGGGGTGGAATTTCCATAAATCCTGAAATACTTATTTATTTATTTTTAACTGTAAGGTCAAATACCAATTTTCATGCGTTTATCTTCAAAAATGACGGTTTTTCATACAAAACTCTCATCCCCTATTTTACCCCCTTAGGGGTGGAATTTCGTAAAATCCTGATATACGTATTTATTTATTTTTAAACGAAAGGCCAAATACCAATTTTCATGCGTTTAACTTCAGTCAGTCAGTCACCTTTGAGTTTTATATACCTACTAGCGGCCCGCCCCGGCTTCGCACGGGTAGACTTTTATATCAAATATTTTGTCTACCCGTGCAAAGCCGGGGCGGGCAGGTAGCCTATGTTAATCAGTAATAGTGTAGCTTTGTAACGGTGAAAGAATTTTTGAAATCGGTCCAGTAGTTTCGGAGCCGATAGACATTCAAATATTTTGTCTACCCGAGCGAAGCCGGGGCGGGAAGCTAGTATAATATATAGCCTATGTTACTCAGTGATGATGTAGCTTTCTAACGGTGAAAAAATTTTTGATTTAGATATAAAATAATATGTCACAATAAGTCTTCTTCTTCTTCTTTAAGTTAGTGGCGACGAGCTTTTAATACAGCTATTCCGCCAATGTCACGTGGTAGACACAGAGTACATAACCACTACGTTTTATGGTAGGTGAAGATAAACGACGGAGACTGGTTGGTGGAAAATTTATAGTTTGAATTTTTAATATAAATCGCAGAAATTTATCTAAAAGAAGACATCACAACAGAGTGTTAATGTGTTAGTAGTTAGAACACTAAAACACTTACACTATTGGAGCAGGGCAATAAAGAAATACGATCAATCCATAATGGCATTGTAAATTTCAATCCAATGTAGATAAATGAATGGAGAATTGAATAGACTACAAGCGCACAAAGTCGATCAGTGTGTCAGATGTCAGATGTGTATAATAATCAATATATCAAAGATTGAGTTCTGTTTCAATTTCGACCAGTAATATTTAAAATTAGAAAGACTTCGTAGCATCTAGAAGACCCTAGAAGCCGTATGGCAGTATGGAAAAATCAGTACTATAGATTTGGATACTCAGAAAAATAGCAATACGCAAAATGATGAACTAACACCACAATATATTCTAGATTATTGTTAAATGTTATCACTCGTACAATTAGGAACGTAGAGAATTTTCGCAATATTACCTAATAACTGGAATATATTCGGCAATTTGTAATAACATGATCTGCATTTTCGGTATAATTATTCATGGCGGCGTTTCGTTTGTCCAGGGCTGGAGCTATTACAGAGCGTAGGGTTTAATGGCAATGGGTACTTGGAGCTGCCTGCGCAGCTGCTTCGTTACGACCAGCTTGACAGAGAGCCGGCGGTGATTGCACTCGCCGTCCGCACCACTAGCGACGGCGTGCTCCTCTACCAAGGAGAGGCCCTGGCCTCGCCAGGGTTCGGGGACTATATACTGCTAAGAGGTAATAAGTAGTATCTCATAATAACCTCACGTCGTCTTCCTCGTAATATCGTCACGAAAACGTTTAAAAAATAATTAGCCTGTAGAATATAATTTATTACCAGCATTTTATAACATACCTAAGAAAAGATCGACTGTGTGAAAGATGACATGGCCAGAATAGAAGTGAATACAGAGATAAGGGCTGATAGAGAGGAATGGAAGAGAAAAAAATATTGCGCCGACCCCAAATAAAATGGGATAAGGGCAGGAGAATGATGTCATTTTAATATACCTAACTAAGAGAGTCGTGATGTCTCGGGTTTTACCTCAGTTACGCCCTACTAGCAGGACAGCTACTGAACAATCTGACAAACCCGCTTTCCACAAGGCTAGATTTTTTTTATTGATAGTTTGTATCAGTTAATTAAGAAAATACTACAAGTATTCTAGCAGACATCTTGCGGTTGCGTGTTCATCATATTTTTTTTAAAGTATAAAAACATATTGTGCGAGCGCAACAGACTTGTAACAAGCAAATAAAATTAAGGACAATGGTCCTACAGCTTCGTTGCCACAGTAATATATGCTTAGGTGGACAAGCTCTAATATGAAAAAAAAAAATGGGCGGCACTTTCAGATTTGGACCAAAATTTATGATATTATATCCCTTCGAAGATTTTTTTTTCATAAATTCCATTGTAAATGAAGGAGGTTTTATATTTATGTATTAGATATACAACTGTTTCTGACGTTGGAGCACATACAAGTCTGTTGAGCTCGGACTCCCATCAAGCTTCATGACTGTTATGTACTCGTCTGGCAGCCACTTGCAACCGCCAGAATAGGTTGGCTATTTGCATAAACTATTTAAACCACTGAAAGAATATTCCCCCAAATTTTCAGCCTTGTGGAGAGCATTTTATAATTGATCATCCATATGACAACTTTGCTATCGTCTGGCACATACTTGCAACCCTCAATATAGGTTGACTTTTTTTTGTACACTAAGACATAATATGTAACTAACAACATATTAAAATTGTAGCCTTGCGGGAGACGGATATGTTTTCTTACATTTTCGAAAATTTATGGGATCATGACGCAACCGCGCGATGTCTGCTAGAATGGTATATTCTTAATTCACTGTTAATAAAATATCATTTAAAAAAATTCTAGCTTTGTGGGATTTGGGTTATTCGAATAGTTCAGTACCTCTTATGCTATAATCCCCAAGGTCTATCATCTCACCCTTATATTATTATTGTGCTTTTTGAGTGATATCTTCAGAAAGATTACACAACGTGGATGAATGAAATACAGATATAATGTTGTTTCCTATAAGGTTCATCTATAAGGGACACAGGGTCGTGACCCGCAGTCATAAATAAGCCCGCAATACCTGCTGTAATTAAAACCCCTTCCTTTTTTTGTTTAATTTCATCGGCGCTGTGCCTGTCTTTGTAATATCATGTTTTTGTGTCCATAGTTGAAAGAGGTCACGTAGTCTTAGACTGGGACCTCGGCAGCGGTATTTCCACCCTGAGCATGGAAAACGTGTACATCAATGATGGAGACAGACATCAGGTATAGTAAATACATGTTATTGAAGAGAATAATGAATGTATATAGGTACATGTAAATATTAACTAACTATAATATGTTTACTAGCGAAGATAGACGTTGTCTTGCCCAAACGTAAGAAATAAAACAAAACCCACGAGGTCGATCGCAGGGCCAGCGGCAGGTGGTAATTACCGAGTCCATTTATAAATCTGGATCTGCGAGGGACCCACTCAAACACACAAAATATCACAAACATCAGTTCAGACGCTTAGGACGACTTCAGTGACATACCTACGAATGTACAGAAGAATAATACACTAACTAAACCTAACTTAAGCTTCGCGAAGCAACCAATACTTTAAAAGATAATCTGTTTCTAAATTAATAAACAAAGATGATTTACAATCAGTAATTATATCGGTACTTAGCTATTTTGCCATTGCCTGTTTAACTATTTATACTATATCGATAAAAAAATATAAACAATATAATTATGTTATGATCATAATTATATGTCTGTTCTAGATCATAGCAACGCTGTCTGAGGATAACCAAATGTCACTGACTGTCGACAGCAATACTAAATACGGCGTCACCACAGGAATATCTAACGTCATGAATGCTGACTCTAACGTCTACATTGGTAAGTTGCCATTGAGTGATTGAATACTCAAATATAATGTACATAAAAATATATATTAATAGGTACTTTTTCAATGTTAATATCGATGGAAGAAAACGAGTTTATATTTTACGTCTAATTAAGCAAATAGCATAGATTCAGAAATAAATTAATATTTTATTTATTTATAAAGTTATTTTTACTAGCGGCTGTGGTCACTCTCTTTATGTAGTGCAGAGCCTTGAAAATCTGAACAAAAAAAATTACCTACTCCCAGTTCGGATACACGAAACATTTTAAATTTTAATGATAGTTTTCAGCCGTTTTGGCATTGTTAAGTACCAAACAAATAAACAAAACATTACGCAAATAATAATTATTATACGTATCTATATACATAATAATTTTTGGATATTTAATATGGTGTGTGTCTATAGGTGGTATCCCGGACAGGATAAACGTCCTCAGGTATCCAGGGCTGAGCGGGTGCATTGAGCAAGTGGAGCTCATGGACGCCAACCGAGGCCTCAACCTTGGCCAGTTGGCAGTCACCGGCCGCAACACACAGCGGTGTAGAGAGTGAGTGCCTTACATTATAATATGTCCCTTTCTTGCATATACAGGATGACTTGGAAGATGCTATCATATGGTGGAATATGTTATGACTACTGGTACGGTAAATCTTACATTTTCTAGAAAGGTAAAATAATCAAAGACTAATCAAAGGAAAATAATGTACCCAATATTTATTCCACAGTCAATTTTCATGCAGGCCCGAATACATTTAAAATAACTTAGTCAAAAAAGTCATAATTATAAAATGTTGGTTCTTATTTTCACGCTGCCTTGGGACAACAGTTCGCTGTTTCCCGACGTTTATCCCTTCTTCGAAGATATCGAAGTGTTCGAATCGCCTCCACCCCGATACCACTTCAGCTCCAACCCTTCCTTTCGACCTAACATACCTTATCTTCTAGTATCCTTGTATTTTATTAACGCATACTCTTGGAACTAACTCTACAGGTATGTATAAATAAGTAACAAATTGTGTGTTACTCCGGGATTAACAGGTGGTTGTGTTCGCTCCAGAAAACCGTCTATATATTTTTTCAAGCCACACCCACAAATTCGAGCAAAGTTGTTATTCGTGTAACATTTGGAATGTATTCATCTATATAGCCTGTGTATAGTCTTGTGCTAAGTTCGCATTTACATTGATTCCAGTTTAACGTGAGTTCAACACTCGGTTATGTTTAAAACAAACTTGGCAATACTTGGCTCAGAGAAGATAATAATATATTGCGTAGTGATGTGTGTAAGTGAAAGTTTGTCGTTGGTCTCGTGGGTGATGGGGTCGTCGCCTGCTGTGGGATGCTACTCGTGTACCACGGCGGTGGCCGGCGCCGCTGCTGTACATCGGGAGTGCCTCTGGCGCGACAAATATGCTTGTGTTGGTCTAGGGTACATATTTTGTAGCCGCGGTGGCCTATTGTTTGAAGCACCGGCCCGTTATCTGATGTGCCCGTGACCTGAACGAATGAGTCTGTGTGACACAGTGATTAATCACACCATGAGCTTAAAAAGAGAGGAAGGGCGAATTGGTCTCCCCGTGGGTGGCTTCCACTAATCACTACTTTGATGTAGTGCTGTGTTTCTGCGGTAAGTAAGGTTGCTAATGCTGCAAGAAACACTGCGCTATTAGTAAAGCTGCTAGCACAGTGAATCCACAACATGGTTGGCAACGCGTTATTGATGCCCCTGGGATTGCTAGCGGCTATAGGCTACGGTGACTGCTTACCATCAGGTGGGAAAAAATGTTGTATTAGCAGTTTAAACTCTGGATCCTAGGGGCCCGGGGTGGATGCTCATAAGCTTTTTAATTAGGTGACAGGCGATCTGGAACATATCGTGCTATTATATCAGTATCTTCTGTTTCTTGTAAATAGGTATATTAATCTGCTTTTGTTCAGTATTGTGTGTAAAATCTCTTTGAATTCCATATTTTATACGTGTTCAATTATGGCAATGTCTATTCTTATTAATTGACTCTGCGAAATCAGGGCTCCATGCAAAATCATGACAGGTTATTATCGCTATTTCAATTAGACAACATCGAAGCGATATCGGCACTTATAGCCTTGTTGGCTCTCGCAGCGCCCGGTGCATTAATCGATCGGGGCCGCTTTTGATACCCGTCCTCTATTACAGTTGCAAAGCTCCATGCTCCTAGTGTACGATTTATTTGTATTTTTTAATATACCCGACCACGCTTCGCTGTGGCAATGAAAAAAATTTTTTTTATTTTAAATTGACAACATTATAATATATAGCTCGTAAATATCGATAGATTTACTATATATATATATATATACTTACTTGCTTGAAACATAAACATTAACGTTATTTTCAATTTGATTTATATGATTTACAAAATATCAAAAAGAAAAACGTATGTGGGGGAAAATTAAAATGGGGCGGATAAAAAGAATTTACAAACAATACCCGTATTGACATAATAATTTGTGTTGCTAATATTGTTTCTTTGTTCCACAGGTCAAACAGAGTGTAACAACCATGTCAATTCTAACGAACGAAAACTTAAAAAGCCTCCCTTCGACAACGTTACATCAAAGGCAAACAATTTATCCCGTGTCAATTGAAGCACCAACCTACTCCCGCATCTTTAAAAGGGATTAGCTTCGCTCCAATGTGTCCTTTCGTTAGGGCACAGCTCACATTGTTTGCAAATGAATATATTACCTAATTACTTAAGATTACTGAAATCGGACAATACTGCTAGCTTAAGAACTAGATAAATTGAATGTTAATGCATTTTCTTAATTATAATTATTATGTACAATAAAATACTAAGGAACGGATTTTACTTGTTCGTGTATACTTGGATGGAGCTCTTAAGAGCTGAGTAAAAATGTTCGGTGCCATAAAAAATATATAAATCGTATAATATGTTAGCTAGGTATGTATAGTACTTTATTGCTATTACTTTATTACTAATAAAATGACAGCTTCGATTAATTTCATGTTGGCATAGTCTCGGCTTCCGTCTATTTAATTTCTACGAATCGAGCTATCGAACGAGACGACGATATTCGAGTGACTCTGTAACGTAATAAATTGTGCCAAATTTAATTATTTGTATGTTGTATTTTTTGCCATAACTGCCATTCTTTTGCTTTTAAGTATAATTATAATACTTAGTAAAGACGTTATTCACTTTACATAAAAAGTACAGTTATTTTGATTTTACTAGCTCAGCTTTGGGTTTCAATGAATCTTTATCTATAATAAAATTCATTTATTATACGTTGAATTATAATAATAATAAAAAAAACCTACTTACCTATATAAATATACATTATATGACTATTGTACCCTACCTGTGTCTAAAAGTAGGCACCTATTTATGTATGGCTATAATTGTATTGAAATATTATGTTACTTTGGTTGTTGCATATAATTATATGCAATACAATAGGCTAATTATTTTACTGTTCTATCAATGCATCTATTGCTAAGTGATCAAATACAACTAATGATAAGAAATTAAAGTTTATGAAGATTTTATTTTGTTTTATTTTTGACGCCTTCACTTCATCGAGTTGTCGTCATCTTTATCCTACTGGTTCATCACCATTCGTATTTACAATCACCAATCAATTAAAATGAGAAATTTCACTCTCTGTTAGCTGCTGAACACATTGATGAAATTTGCAAGGAAATTGTTAACATTATAAGGCAGGAAATAAATCATAATGCCTCTTTTCCACATGGGTGAATTTAGCATTTACGTAAATACTCATCGTGTGGTGTTTTGGGTTAAAAGTAGGTAGTTGTTTTCAATATGAACTATAGTGAATATGTATGTAGCAATTCGTTTCGGCAATTCAATTTCGGCAGGAGGCGGCATTCTTTTCATAATTTTATTTCCGTACGAAGGACACGTAAAAAGGTACTTTTTTCTGTGAAGATTTAAAGGCTTCAGGTAATTTTTTTATGTGGAAGGTGGAAGCCCATGTCCCCTTGGTTCGCTGAGTACCGAAGCTTATGGTACCCAGTGGACTATCCGTGGATGTTTCGATAATAGTGGAGCCTTGAATGCGGTGCTGGGTAGGTCTAGGAAGGGTGGCGCAGACATGTCACAGTTATCGGCCCAGTTGGTACACTTTTTTTCCACAGCATAGTATACATCCATCGGAGAGAAGTCGTCCGAGTGCAGAGACATCTTCTGTGACGAAGACTTATTGTTCGAATTATTCTTTGTCTTCTTTTTGTTCCTGGTGCTCGTGGCAGTAGTATTTTTTTTATTCCTCAGCTGAATTCCTGGCGTGCTTGATGTGTATTTCTTGGCAACCACGTATTGCCAAAGTTGATGCAAAACGTTCCTTCTACTCGCGCTGGGTATGTCACTTGCATATATAATTGGATGCCTTTCTTTCAATAACAGTATCAGACGTTTTTTCGGTAGTATCAATGACACGTTAGTAAATACTGGTTTTACTATTACTAAGACTGGTTTGTTTAAATTTTGTTTTATATCTTTCCTTATTATGTGGTCTGTAACCTCAGGCACGGTATCTGTTACGAAGAGGATTCTGCCGTTTGAGTCTGAGTAGAACAAAGCTGTAGCTTCAATGTAAGGCGTCTTGGCTAAGATGGACAATGGTGAGATTGAAACGATCATGTAACATATGAAAGTGTACCTGAAAGAGTGATTTGTTTAGAGTCAAGTTAAAGATTAATGGGCTGGGCTATAACCAATATTGAACAATTATTCGAATATTGCCAGGCGTTTACATATTTCCTCATGCTTTTTACATTCCCCAAAAATATTTTGGGGTAATTTATATTTAAGCGGATTTTTTGGTCCATGATGAAACAATACAAAAAATATTGATCAAAATCAAGTAGATACCTATTTAAAATGAAATGAATAAATAATACCTAAATTTCATCTATACTTATAATAAAACTGTAACAGTGCCGGTAGCAGGAACATTGTCGACAACGTTTTCGTATCGCCTTCGACTATTTTTGTATTGGAAAATTAACAGCGCTGCGGCGGTGAAAAGTGGAACTAAAAATTAGTATGTCAATTATGACATTTCGCGAGTTACGTTTTCGAATACGTTGTCGACAATGTTCCTGCTGCCGGCACTGGTCCAATTCTGTACACTGAAGATATTTGGAAAAAACATTTTGGAGGGCACTCTATATTGGATACTGAACCCAAAACTGTTTTTAGGGTTCCGTACCTTAAAAGGAAAAAAGGAACCCTTATAGAATCACTTTGTTGTCCGTCTGTCTGTGTGTCTGATTTTTTTATTTTTGTCTGTCTGTCTGCCTGTTTCTAGGCCGCGCATCACACGGAAAGTACCGAACAGATTCAAAAGAAACTTGACACGATATGAGTTGATAGTACGAGGTATAACAAGATACTTTTTATCCCGTAATTCAGCAATTGTACTTAGCTGTAAATCCGAATCTGTCAATACAAAATCTAAATGACAGGACCGATATGAACACGACACGATAATGCCGCGCAAATAATAAATTCACCCGTGACATTGTAAACAATGACCGAAAGGGGGGACCGATTTGTTCACTGGCAGGTAGCAGATGCTATAAGGCGGCAACATAGGCTTAATATGTTTTGGAAATACAATTAGGGCTCCACGCGACAAATAAAAAACCCATGGAATTGTGAACAAAATCTGAACGGCAGGACCGATATGAATATGCCTTTCACTGACAGGTAGCTGATGCTATAAGGCGGTAACTTTTCCTTAATTTATCATGGTATATAGATAGGGTCCGCCCTGATGGGTCGTACTATGAAGTTATACGAGAAACTGCTTGAGGATTGAATAAGAAGAAAGACAGATTTCAACAAGAACCAGTTTGATGCAATTTTTAAAGAATAAGGGCACGCGAATCAGCAGAACCAAAACCGAATACATGTTTTGCGATTATGGCGATATCTCCAGTGCAGTGCACATTAGCTATCGGCGGCATAACACTGCAGGTATGTTCAGACTTCCGATATCTGGGCTGCTTGCCGCAGGCAGATGGGGATATTGACTGAGATGTTGTAAAATGGATAAACGCGGGATGGTTTAAATGAAAGAAAGTGACTGGCATTACGTGTGACAAACGCATGCCCATCTACATCAAGGGATCAATATATAAGTCGGTGATAAGACCAGTGCTCTTATACGGAAGTTTAGTGTTATACTGGACATTGAAAGCCACCGAAGAGAAGTGGATACAAGTGGCGGGATGAGGATGTTGGAGTGGATGTGCGGGGTGATCAGGCTAGATAAGATTCTTAACGTAACGTTTATCCGTGGGAGTCTTAATAATAATAATAAAATATCTTTATTACAGACCAAAGATCCATACGTTGTTAGTAAATATAACCTAATGTGTAAGTCTTAATTAATATGGACGGTTGTCCAGGCACTAGCGGACCAGACAGGTCCCAACATGTGCAAGAAGTCCTATCCAATGCGCCAGTACCGGGCAAGTAAGTAAAGCAATGCCTGGGGCATAATGGGACAACATTTGTGGTCTGACTTGAACAAAAGTACCTATCTAACTTCTTTTGAAATTGTATCTTAGCCCATGTGTCATCGCGTAATTTTCGCATTTACTAAATAATAGTCTCAAAACATTGACTGAGGAGCTCAGCAACACCATGTCATCTGCGTATCTGATGTTATTTATAGATACTCCGTCTATGTGACAGCCGACATTGGTATTGCTGAGCTCCACTAAAGGTCACCCCCATATCTTCTGAAAAACTGAGAGCATTGGCATGGTTTGGACACGCAATGCGAAGAGCGGAGGAACATGTTACCAAGAATATGTTAAACCTCAGGTTGGACGGGTTCAGGGGGAGAGGGAGGCCCAAGAAGAGGTGGATGGACAGTGTAAGGAAGGCTATGGAGAAGTGTAGAGTGACAGCCGAGATGGCTAGAGAAAGATAATATGGCGTCAAAAGATATTTGGAGCCGACCCCAATTGATTGAGACAAAGGCCAGGGAGATGATGAGTAAGGGTACCGGGCAACAAATAAAAAACCAAATGTAATTGTGAACATAATCCAAAAGAGAGGACCGAATTGAAAAAAATAATTACTGGCAGGTAGTTGATGCTAAAAGGCGTTAAATAGATTCTAGATAGATTCTAATAGAACTTTTTCTAGTGATAATATACCTACGTTAATTAACCAGTAAAAATATATTAAAAAAAAAGGTTATTTCTCAAATTAATTTTTCCTAGATGCATTGCTGGAAGCCAACTAAAAAAAATTACTTCGTAATCATTATTTTCATCAGCGGCCATAGCAAATAGTCTGTAGAGGAAACGTATTTTATATTGCATTTAAAATGTCTTGGTAACAAACGATATATAAAAAATGCTTACATTTTCGCCAATAGGTAAGCAGTAAATATACCAATATTATTAATTGAGTATCTTCTTAAACAAATATGTTAGCTTACGGATTAAAACGATGCAACTGCTTTGCTTAATCATTAAGGCTTTAAAATGATCGTTAACAGTTTATAGGTGCTAAAATTTTAATAAGTACATAGGTTTATTACCTGGTAAAAAAATCCATATTATACGTCCCTTGGTCTACACCTACCTCTTGAATACCTCCTTGTGCTCTCTCCGCGTCATACGAGTGGTAGCTGCTACGCCACCCCCAGGCCAGTACCTATGCAATAATTTATGATCATTTTATATAGAGCCACGTACAAAATCTTTAGGATATTAAAAACGAACAGGCATCAATTTTCAAATTCATTTTCAATTACATTTCAAATGTGAATTAATTTCTTATTGCCTGGGATCTTTATAATCAATGCCTGGAATTAATTTTTGATTATCATTCCAAAAATTTCACAAATGCCATAACTGTGTAGGGAATTTAAATAGATTCAGTGCATCATTCCTTTGAATAGAATTATGCTAACCGATATTCAGTTTCCTGGAAACATTAATAGTCGTCGTCAAATTCTACTACGTCTCAGACTATTTACTAAGCTCCAAGCGAATACCTCGTGTGGAACTAAATAATTCAATTTCTAGATTCAATATTATACTAGATCTTTGAACTGGATATTTAGGTATCCAGACTCATATTGACATATCGAATCTGGAAATGGCACAGATAATCTAGTCTAATATTCACTAGCTGTGCCCGCGACTTCGTACGCGTGGAATTAATTTTGTTTACAATTTCATGGGTTTAGTTTTAGTTTAGTAGTTCGTACCCCTAATATTTCTTCCAAAATAAAAGTAGCCGTATAGCATCAGCTATCTGCCAGTGAAAGTCCTGTTCAAATTGATTCGGCCGTTCGAATGTTGCTCACAATTTCATTAATTTATTTTATTTCGAAAATAAATGTAACCTTAGTTACGCCTTCTAACTTCAGCTATCTGCTAGTGAAAGTTACGTCCAAATCGCTCCAACCATTCGTTTTTTTTTTCCACATATAACGGGTCTTTTATTTGTTGAGTGGCACCGGTGCACCCGTTTCTGAGATCAATACAAGATACAAAACGTTCATAAATTAGTTTTTGGATGTTAGTATCGTGTTTACTTTCTTATTGCATTTATTAAAAACACAGTATTATGATGACATTACAAACAGACACTTTATTTTATTTATTAGAATTAAATAGCTATAGAGTATAGATTTATGTTCATAAGTGAGTTAATCTTTTTTTGAATAATATCGAATTGACTTTTCAAACATGTGTCAAATATTATCTGTATACATAAAAGAAGAGGCTGACTGACTGACTGACATATCAACGCACAGCCTAAGCGACTGGGGGTACAGACTTGAAATTTTGACAGTACGTACCTTTCATGACGTGGAAATCCACTAAGAAAGTATTTTCGGATACTCCACCCCTAAGGGGGTAAAATAGGGGTTGAAAGTTTGTATAAAAATCCGTCGTTTTTTAAGTTAAACGCATGAAAATTGGTATTTGGCCTTTCAGTTAAAAATAAATGAGTACATATTTCAGGATTTTTGGAAATTCTACCCCTAAGGGAAGCAAATAGGGGATGAAAGTTTTGTATGAAAATCCGTCAGTTTTGAAGATAAGCGCATGAAAATTGGTACTTGGCCTTTCAGTTGAAAATAAATAAATACGTGTTTCAGGATTTTCGGGAATTCCACCCCTAAGGGGGTAAAATAGGGGTTGAAAGTTGCTTTGAAAATCCGTCGTTTTTTAAGTTAAGAGCATGAAAATTGGTATTTGGCCTTTCAATTAATAATAAATAAATACTTATTTCAGGATTTCTGGGAATCCACCCCTAAGGGGGTAAAATAGGGGTTGTAAGTTTGTTTGAAACCGTCGTTTTTTAAGTTAAGAGCATGAAAATTGGTATTTGGCCTTTCAGTTAAAAATAAATAAATACGTATTTCAGGATTTTTGGGAATTCCTCCCCTAAAGGGGTAAAATAGGGGATGAAATTTTTGTATGAAAATCCGTCAGTTTTAAGATTAACGCATGACAACTGGTATTTGACCTTTAAGTTGAAAATAAATAAATACGTATGTGAGGATTTGTGGAAATTCCAACCCTAAGGGGATAAAACAGGGGATGAAAGTTTGTATGAAAATCCGACATTTGGTATTTGGTCTTTCAATTGACAATAAATAAATATGTATTAAAGAATTATTAGAAATTCCAACCATTAGGCATAAAATAGGGGATGAAAGTTTGTATGAAAATCCTACATTTTTTAAGTTAAATCCATAAAAATAGGTAGCCGTGGGCATAAGCTATCATTTACAATTTCAGATATTGACTTCTTTACCACGCGTGCGAAGCCGCGGGCAAAAGCTAGTTATTTTATATCACAATGGTGGCACACAATCATACGGCCCACCGCATTGTTAGCAGTCACTGTCCTATGTAAGTGTATTATCTATGGCAGTCACCGTAACCTATAGCCGCTAGCAATACTAGAGATATCACGAACGAGCTGCCGACCACGTTGTTGATGAGGAGTCACTGTGCTAGCAGCATTACTACTAGCCCAGCAATCCTCGTGAAGCACTGGCAACCTTACTTACCGCAGGAATACAACACTACATCATAATGATCAAAGTAGTGTTATTTCACTGCAGTCTTCTGTAATGTGGAGGTACAGTCCCCAGTCGGGCGACTCCAATATTAATGGGAAAACCCACGGGAGATCCCAATTCGCCCTACCTCTCTAAGGTATATCAATCATCAAATAATAAATAAACTTATCTATACACATAAATAAAATTGTCTGTTTGTAATGACAAAATAACAGCTTTTTACGAATTGCATATGAAAGTAAACACGCTTCTAATGACAAAAAAGCAATTAAAAAAAATTTTGTCTGTCTGTCTGTCTGTTTGTTTGGGGTAATCTCCAAAACGGCTGGACCGATTTGAACGAGATTTTCACTGGTAGATAGCTAATTTTACTGGGCGTAACATAGGCTACTGGATGACCTCAAACTGCTGTATGAGATTGGAGATGACTCAGATGGTGGGCGACTACAGGAAGATATTGACCGAGTCGTGCACTGGAGTAATGAGAACAAACTCCATTTCAATGTGTCAAAGTGCCCGGTAATAACGTTTACCCGGGCACGGAAACCGCGTCTGTACGAATACCATATGGACAAGGCACCTATACAGCGAGTCTCCCAGGTGCGCGATCTCGGCATTAGCCTCACCTCACAATTGACATTCCCAGAGCATATAAATAACATCTGCAAGAAGGCATATCGCAACCTAGGGTTCGTGCTCAGACAGTCGCAGGGGTTTACCAGTATCGCGGCAGTCAAGGTGTTGTATGATTGTCTTGTCAGGAGTCATCTGGAATACGGAGCAAGCATATGGGCGCCTCATGAAGCAAAATACACTGCAATGTTAGAAAGGGTACAAAACAAATTTACGAGGCATCTTTATTCGAAATTATATAGAGTGTACCCGTTCTACCCCCTCATGTATCCCACACTATTCGTACTGGGTATGGTGGGATACAATGAGTTGAAAGTTAGACGAGACTTCGCGTTAGCCGCGTATTTAGTGAAGCTATTGCGAGGAGAACAACATAACCCAGGAGTGCTGCAACGCCTGAGTATCAGTGTCCCGGATAAGTACGTGTGGAGGCGACGCCGCCCGCCGCTGCTCGCCGTACCCACCGCCAGGACCAACCTCCTAGCCAAGACACCCCTCACCCGAGCCATACACACTGTGAACGAGCTTCATTCCCGGATTGACATATTTGCATACAATTTGTGTGAATTCGCAAAAGTATTACTTAGTATTGTAAGTTATGATTAGTGTTCTTTATTTAATAGTATATTAATTGTTTATTGTTTCGGTTTATATTGTTAAATTTAAAGTGTTTGCATTCCAATGAGCCGCACTATCGCTTTGGGTTCGCCTGTAATGATAGATGTAAGCTTTTAATAATAAATAAATAAATAAATAAAATTTTGGAAAAATAATTAGGGTTCCGCACGCCGAATAAAAAACCATAAAATTGTGAACAAAATCCGAACGGCTGGACCGATTTGAACGAGACCTTAACTGGTAGATAGCTGATTTTACTGGGCGTCACATAGGCTACTTTAATTTTGTAAAAATAATTAGGGTTACGCACAACGAATAAAAAACCATAAAATTGTGTACGAAATCCGAACGGCTGGACCGATTTGAACGAGACTGGCACTGGTAGATAGCTGATATTACTGGGCGTAACATAGGCTTTACTTTTGTAAAATTAATTAGGGAATTAGGATAAAATTATTCGCACTACAAATAAAAAACCATACAATTTTGAACAACATCCGAACGGCGGAAATTATTTGAACAGGACTTTCACTGAAAGGTAGCTGAAGCTATAAGCATAACTTAGGCATATTTTTTTATTAGTTATTATTGTACGGTGCAAATGAAAGGTTGAAAGTTCAACAAAATTAATTCCACGCGTACAAAGTCGCGGGCACAGCTAGTATAAAAATAAAATGTAATTTAAATCAAAAGCCTAACGAGTATTGATATGAACTTCGAAGTCAATCATCGTCTTAATAACTTTCTACCCTTTTTAACTTTTATGAATTTCAATAAAATATGAAACATGTCTTCCATCAATACTGTTAAAAAAGGTTTATGCTTAATTTGTTGTAGATTGAACCAAGGAATCACGTTGTCCCACACAAAGTTCGCCCCCCTTTTTCAGCCCCTTAGGGGTAGAAATTGGAAAAGCCTTTCTTATCGGATGCTTACGTCATACAAATAACACACCCTTCAAGTTTCAAGTGTCTACGATCAGCGGCTTAGGCTGTGCGTTGATCCGTAAGTCATTCAGTTCAGCACTTAGCCTTTTATATGTATAGAAGATTATACCCGATATAATATGTCTATTAGACATCTAGTCTTAGTATTTTTTGTACTTCATTTGTTTAATCAACTCCTTGTTGACATATTATATCGATCTTAAAAAGACTCAGAAAATTGCCTTTGAGTTTCCGCTACCTCCCATAATTAAAACCAGAATTGTGTTTGAGATGCCAGGTTCTAAGAAAAGAGCAGCTAAAGCATACTCATAGTAAGTAACTACCTACTATGAGTATGCTTTAGCTACAAGGATCCAATAGGAATCGATTCAAACCATAAACTTCAATTCTGCTTTTGTAATACTTTGTGCCGATAGTTCGAATCACACCGGTCAGTATTAAAAAATAAAAAATGCAGTCAGACAACAATTGATTATTCACACCAATGCGGCGAGAAGAGAGTACAAACACACAGACACATACAGACAATCTTTGGCATTTATAATGGGTCCATATTGGCACACCTAAAGTTCTTAACCCGAAATTGTTCATCCTAACAATCACAATTCCTAATTACTTTGTCTCTAATGTTAATAATTCCGAAGCATTCAACTTCGTAATGTCAGTAGCAATAAACATCTATTATACTTTTATTTGTTTTCCTATATTTTCTCAACATAACCATCGTTTATACTATTATTCAAAGTCATATCTTTTTTGTTTAGATTTTTTTTTATTCATAATAATTTATTATATACAGATATCAATTAATAATATATATTTCTGATCAATCATGTGGATTTATTTCCTATACGGAGATTGTACACCACTAAGTAATCTAGCTCTTATTCCTTTCAAACTACAGTCATCCAACCAATTGACACACTTCTTCTCAATATTGTAGTATATCGAGTTAGGGATAACGGTCACGAAGGGATCAGCTATCTCTGGTATCATTACAAGGAAATCATTTCTACCCTTTTTCGAGACGTATGGCTTATCTAATAAGGCCGATTTCTTTTGAGACAGCGCATCTTTTAATTCCATTTCCATAAGACCCGCCTGTTCTTCTCTTACTCCCATGTTGACCACATCTTCAATGTTCATATCTGCGTTAGACCGTAGAACCTTTTTTGCGTCATTATTTCCCATATTATTTATCAGCAATTTGTACAAATCCCTTACACTTGTTAAGTTCTTTTGCTTGATAGCTCTCCTGTGCGCACTTATAACTGGGCTAATCTGCACTTGTACTACGTTCAATGACTCGATTATTTTCCATAACAAAAAAAAAGTCGTCACGTACGTCTGAAAAACGGGTACTTTTAATTTCATATGTTAATTGGAGTATATTAAAGATGGATGATAATTCTGAAAATTTTAATGTATAAATATTTTGTAATGATATCCTTGTTATTTACAAAAAATACATGATTGTCTGTCAGGCGCGTTCAGTTCAAACAGTAAGCGGCTTAATCCAAACTGAAGGGTTTTAATTGCTGTTTACTGTTTATTGCTCATCACTCATTGATTGCAGACTCGAGTCATTAGCCAGTAAGCCTCTCTATAATCTAACACAAATTACGTGCATAGGAAACAAGAGCACCGAGCCATGTTTAATCGGTTGTTTAGTTGATTAAAAGGTGGGTCTTGACTTGGAAATATGACCTGATAACCTGCGATAGTTGGCATCGGTATATTTACCACTTCACTCAAATACATAATAACACGTAACATTTTATATCGTTACTTAGAAATTTAAGGTTTATTTCCTGATGGCCACCTATTATAATAGGTAGCCCCATAAATATGACTTGGCTTTCTCGTTACAACCAATGTACAAATATTATAAAATGAACTCTTACTAAAGTTGACATTTGCAGAAGTTTCGTAAACTCTTAAGGTTGAAACATTGAGTTGTTTCATACATAAATCACAGAGCTCTCTACGTAACCGGAAAGTACCTTATCATAAATGAAAGTTAAATAACTATGAAATTGAAAGTAGGTACCTAGTTGATAAAGATTCATTCTTATTATTATAAAAACGAAAATGTTTTGTTACAGTCAATAACGTGCTTCCATAAAATTACAACGCCAGTTCATAAAAAAAATGCTTTTCACTGTATTTATGTTGGCCTGAAACACGATGTTTTAAAGCTCGTTGTATGACATAAACAAAATTAGTTCTTCGTTGATTTGTGTTTGTTGTTCAGAAAAACGTATATTAGGTACTGGAAAGAAAATTTAATACCTAAGCATAATTCAAGATTAGTTCAGATGCGACCCCAGATCAGCAAATCAGGCTACTAATCCAAGGCACTTATCAGTTCGATATCTTGACAAAAAGGAGGACGATTTCCAGCTTATTTATTCGTAGGTATGTGTGACCAGCCATATTGCGAGCTCGTTAACCTGCCTACAATTATATTCCTGTTTTCTTTCTATGATACGAGTATGCCCTTTATTAGACTAGCTGTGTCAGCGACTACGTACGCGTGGATGGTTTTTTTTCTTGGGTTTAATGTATTTTGCGCGGAACCCAAATTATTTTTCTAAACTAAATGTCACCGAGTGCCGCCTGTAGCATCAGTTATCTACCAGTGAAAGTTACCAAAGTACCAAAAAAAATTTCAAAATATCTTATATGTACAGAAATTTTAGAATAAGTTTTATTATAAGTATAGATAATAAAGCACCAGCACAAAAAATAACACATGATTGTGTTTGTTTATTACATTTCAGAAAACAAAGTTATGCACAACACTGGATGGTAGCTGATGGTAGACGTTACTTAGGCTACATTTATTTTGGAATAATATTTATGGTTCCGCGCAACAAATAAATAAACCCAAGAAATTGTGAACAATAACCAAACGGCGCGGCGGGACTGATTTGTTCCTGGCAGGTAGCTGATGGTATAATGGGTAATTTAGGATTAATTGTTTTTGAAGTAATAATGAGGGTTCCGCCTAACATATAAAAACCATGAAATTGGGTAAAAAATCTGAATGGGTGAACTTTCAAAGCTGATGCTAAAAGGCGTAAAATAGGAAAAAAAATGAAAAAAATAAGTAGGGTTCCGCGCAGCAAAAAAAGGACATCACGCAAAATTGTGAACAAGACCCGAATGGTTGGACAGATTTAAACTGAACTTTCACTGGTAGATAACTAATGCTATAAGGTGACTGATGCTATGAGGTGACACTCGGTGACTTTTAGTTTAGAAAAATAATAATGTTCCACGCAAAAAAAAAACCTAGGTAAATAAATTAACCCACGCGTACGAAGTCGCGGGGACAGCTAGTTTTATAATAATCGTGTAGTTCTTCAATTTTGGGTAATTGAAATAGAATTACCGATGTATATATGGTGTATGTTGTACTCCCACACAATTTACCGGGAAAAAATCCTAAAAGTTAATCCAGTTTATATAGGTCGTCCATCTGCTGTGATGCCATGCGTCGGAGTGAATATCGATTTGATGTAATAAAAGACAGCTTCCAAAATTCACTTACCTGAGATAGTTCTATAGCAACAGCGTTGTTACCAGGGGTGGCGACGGCATTGTCCCTTTATGAAGGGCTCACCCCTGCACCGAAACGTTTTGGAAAAAATAAAACACATTTTATTGCAAATTAAAGATAACGCACATGCAAGGAAGACAGTTATTAAAATTACTAAACAGTGCTCTATTCAAAAACCAGTTTCACCTATTACTGCTGATCAATACCGTTATTAACTTTACTTATTAATAAATACATTTAAAAGTATCTTATTGCACACCTGCATTTTTTTGTATGATTATTAAATCCATATGCTAACGCATAAAGGTAGGAATTCAATTACTGGGGTTTCAAAAAGCAATCTGGTAGTCTAGTGCAGTAATATAGGAAGTATTGGTGTCAAAGTAAAAGTGTAAAAGGTCAGGTGCGGTAGAGAAGATAAATTAATTTACCGACCTGATGGCACAGAGTACATAAGCTGATGTGTGCCTGGTAGGGTTGCCAGATGGTCGGGATTCTTCGGGCTAATGCCGACTTTTCATATGATATCCCGACTCGCGACAAAATACAAAAAATCCCGACAATTTAATAAACTTGTAGTTTTATACTTTACAACTGAAATCTACTTATTTTTATGTTGCCACATATACTAATTAGTTTGATTTCACAGACTCCACTAATTTCGTTCCTTGTGGCGTGCCTAAAATTTACCTAATATTCAAGCAATTATGATCAAAATTCAATCGTTAATCGTATACTAACTCGGCTTAAATTAGGTCGAATGCCATGCGGTTTTGTTCTTTCGAATGCAAGCTATTGAGAAGGCTAAATACTCTCTCACAGTACTGTAATCATTGCTTACAGGAATGGACAGTCTTTTCTATCACCATTTTTAGGCACACCACATGGCACGAAATTAGTAGAGTCTGTGAAATCAAACTCTAAGTATATGTGGCAGGCAACATAAAAATAGGTAGTACCTATTTTTATTTAGTTCTAAGGTAATAAAAATAACATATTAATTAGTATTTTATTTATCCCGATAAAAACACCAGTATCCCGACATTTTGAAAATTTATCCATAGATTTCAATTTTCTGATCTGGCAGCCCTAGTGCCTGGTGAAACCAAGCGAAAGGGTAGCGGAATCGATAAACTCGCCTTTTTTCATCACTTTAGTTTTTTCCATATCTATACGTACTTTTGGATATGGCCATCCATGACTGAATTTCGAATAGGATTTATACAATAAAATCTATGCAATATTATATGAATACAAAATATTTTTCATCCCACCTATTCGAAAAGGACGACTTCCTTCGCCTTTCTTCTTCTTCTTCTTTCTAAGTATGGCAATCAATCCCTTCACGGACTATTTTTGCCAGTGTCGAGTGTTAGAGAATTTTCAAGTTTCAATATTTCTCGTGTTTGTCGCATTAAAATGCTTAGTGTCATGCATTCTAATGCTTATTGGAGTTTCTGGAGACAATCCACGACAATAGCAGATCGTAACACGCCTTTAGGCCAGAGGTAACGTATTGACCAAAATTTTGTCAGAAAATATCGGTGTAGCTATTATTATCAGAACTTAATATATCAGACGCTAGAATCTCGGGTAATTATTTTTATTGTGAAAGTGTTTATCGAGTGATAATTATTCATTAATCTCTCAATCCGATCTTTTATCTATAAGTAGGTAAGTAGTTTAAGTTCTCTTTCTTTATTTTCATAAATATTAATTTATATTTAAGTTACTTCAGGTTATACTCAATCACCTACCCTTATCCCGTATTATTTGGGGTGAGCGCAATATGTGTTTCTCATCCATCCCTCTCTATCAGCCGGCATCTCTATATTCACTTCCTGTGTGGCCATATTGTCATCTTTCACACCGTCCATCCATCTTTTCTTAGGCCTACTTCAACCCCTGTACCTGTTCACATTCATACACAAAACCTTTTTTACCACGTTATCTGCATTCCGCTTTTCCTTATTTCATTCATGTCTAAACAAAAAAAAATTATTTAATAAAAACAATAATGTATTATTGCTACCTACTATTCTGGATATTTAACGAGAAGGCTTGTGCAAAATTTATTAATGTAAGTATTTATTTCACCTGATAATCCGACACGAAAAATGTCGATACGACAACTATCGATCCGATAAATATCGATACGATACAAATCGATGTAAAAAAATCGAACTGGATAATATCAATACAATAAATATCGATATAAAAAAATAGATACGAAAAATATCGATATATTTTTAACATTCCCATCCCTACCGGCAACTTCATTTCAGTCTTCTTTCAAGATAAATGTCGAGTAAGTATGCGACTAAAGGACTTGTATCCACGTCATGAAAAAATAAACAATAATAACTCTTCTTCTTCTTTAAGTTAATGGCGACGAGCTTATATACAGTTATTCCGCCAATGTCAAGTGGTGTGGTAGGCACAGAGTACATAAGTACTAAACGTAGTGGACGTTTATTAGTGGTAGGTGAAAATAACTCTATTGCGGAGTCGGGTACTGGTGAAGCGGTTTGAGTGCGGTAAGCGTTAACTGTCATTTTGACGGCACGCTTTGCGGCTCTATCCGCCCGCGTGCAGAAAAACGGCGATGACTAATTATTTTTGTATGAAGGGTATACGCATATTTTACTGTTTTGGAATCCTTATTAAATTTGCCATATAATACATAAAGTAGTTATGTTTATGAAATAAAACTATAAATACAGTCCTTGGTTTAAAAAATACCTATGTTAAATTTACCCGTATTTTACCGCATATTATGATCAACATTTATGAAATTATTTATTTTAAACTTTTTATATTCAATGTTTATTACATATATAAACAATAAATTGAAATACCTGCTAAAATAAATTATAATAATTCATGTAAGCGCTTACTGAAATTTACGTCCCACGTGACCTATTCGAATTTGAACATTAATGCGCGATGCAATAAGACTCAAATTATGAATTATAAATTTTCAATATGCCTAACTTCAAATACAAATTATTTAATTCACAGGCATAAAATCAATTTGAAAACCGATTTATCTATTAATCTAGTTATCTATTTGTAATTCTTATGCTAAATTTGCGTCCAGAAAACAAAGTTATGCACAATTTAAAATTACGTCGGAGGAAGCGCACCGGTTTTTTCAAACGAATTTAATATTTTTTCTTGTTTGAGAAGTGTTCATGACTACAAAAAGCTTCTTCTATGCTAGGTGATTTAGTTTATGGTTTACAGATCAAATAAACATTGATTATTCTATGCATTTAATAACCCGTTAATTGTGGCGGGCGAAATATATGGTTCGTCGCTCGACCCACGGGCGGCGAGCGACAGACGAACGAAATCATTCCCAGCTCAATTCGGTGGGGGCAGCATGCCAGGAGGTTGTACCAAATGACAGACAAAAATATAAAAAGTAAACTTTTTCCACTAGAACAGGATAATAAATTGTTTTCCCCTCTTTTTACGCTGTCAATGAGGAGAGAAATCTCACTGTCCATTCTCGTTATGCCACACATCCATCTCAAAACTCGCATATCAGTTGCATGCAGTCTTCTTTCATCCGTCGCCTTTGTGTTGTAGTTAGATAAAATATGCTAATAGATTTTTTTAAATAACAGTACAAAGGTTTTTTCAAAGCATAATGTCGTCTACTTTGCTGGCGACTAATGATCAGAAAAATGAAAAGGTATTATTTTAAAATTATAATGTAAAATATGTAATGTATACCGGAAAAACAAAAGTATCAGGTGGACTGAAAAGTCGGGAGCTATGTTTGTACACGGCCAACAGTACTTAATATTTGTCTCTACTGTAAGTATCATAATATGTTTATCATAATAATATATGTATCAACTTGTAACTCAAATATAATGTTGCGTTACAATTAAATTCCGCGACTTGTATGAAAAACCTAAAAACCATACAAACACTACTTCATATAATCATTTAAATTACCACATGCCTATGTATTTTATAAAAAGTTTATCTTCTTTTGTTGTATATATAAAAGAAGAGGCTGACTGACTGACATATCAACGCACACCCTAAACGGCTACAGACTTGAAATTTTGACAGTACGTACCTTTCATGACGTAGACATCCACTAAGAAAGATTTTTTGGAAATTCCACCCCTAAGGGGGTAAAATAGGGATTGAAAGTTTGTATGGAAATCCGTCGTTTTTGAAGTTAAACGCGTGAAAATTGGTACTTGGCCTTTCAGTTAAAATTAAATAAACACATATTTCAGGATTTTTGGAAATTCTATCCCTAAGGGGGTCAAATAGGGGATGAAAGTTTTGTATGAAAATCCGTCAGTTTTGAAGATAAGCGCATGAAAATTGGTACTTGGTCTTTCAGTTAAAAATAAATAAATACGTATTTGAGGATTTTTCGAAATTCCACCCCAGAGGGGGTAAAATAGGGCATGAAATTATTGTATGAAAATCCGTCAGTTTTGAAGATTAACGCATGACAACTGGTATTTGACCTTTCAGTTAAAAATAAATACATACGGCCAATAATAAAGGCCATATACCAATTTTCATGCGTTTATCTTCAAAAACTACTGATTTTCATACATCATCATCTATCATCATCTATCTAAGACTGTAGTATGGGTACCAGAGACTGATATCTATATTATCTATCTATATCTATACTTCTATACTAATACTAATACATAATACTAATACTAATACTAATAGTAATATACGAATATACGAATACTAATCTATATCTATATCTATTATCTATTATCTATAATTATTTTTTATTTTATTATATTATATTATATTATTATTATTTTATTATCTATGCACATAAATAAAATTGAAGTGTCTGTTTGTAATGTCAAAACAACAGCTTTTTACGAAATGCATATGAAAGTAAATACGCTAATGACAAAAAAGCTATTAAAAAAAATATTGTCCGTCTGTTTGGGGTACTATCCGAAACGGCTGGACCGATTTGAACGAGACTTTCACTGGTAGGTAGCTAATATGACTGGGCGTAACATAGGTTACTTCAATTTTGGAATAATTATTAAGGTTCCGCACAGCGAATAAAAATCCATAAAGTTATGAACAAAATCCGAACGGCTGGACCGATTTGAACGAGACCTTCACTGGTAGATAGCTGATTTTACTGGGCGTAACATAGGCTACTCTACTTTTGGAAAAATAATTTGAGATTTGCACAACAAATAAAAAACCATAAAATTGTTTACAACATCCGACCGGCGGGAATTATTTGAATAGGACTTTCACTGTATGGTAGCTGATGCTATAAGCATAACTTAGGCATATATTAGGTCCTTACATATGAAATTGGCGTTTTTCGTACTGGCCACTTTAATCACGAATTTCTCCTCTTTGGTAAGGAATTCCAAATTCAAATTTGTACAGCTATAGACTCATGTATTTGTGCTTCGATGATCGTCATTCATTTGTTTTTTTTCTTCTGTTTTTTTCTGTTTGCGTCACTCATTTTACAAAATGGAAAACCTTAAATATCGCATTATTTACGAGTACGAGTTCCGCCGTGGCACTAGTGCTGCGGAAACAACTCGAAGGGTGAATGATGTGTATGGCGGTCGTGTTGCAAAAGAAAACACAGTTCGTTTTTGGTTCCAACGTTTTCGTTCTGGAAATTTCGACCTGCAGAACAAGCCCCGTGGACGGCCTGAGACTCAAGTTGATAATGAAGAGTTGAAGGCTATTGTGGAAGCGGATCCATCGCAAACCACGTCCGAGTTAGCTGCAGGCTGCAATGTTAGTGATAAAACTGTTTTAATTCACTTGAAGCAAATTGGGAAGATTAAAAAGCTTGAAAGGTGGGTACCTCACGAATTGACTGAAACAAACCGGCAAACGCGCGTCGACTGCTGCGTTACATTACTAAACCGGCACAATAATGAAGGTATTTTAAACCGAATCATTACCTGTGATGAAAAATGGGTTCTTTACGATAATCGGAAGCGCTCAGCGCAATGGTTAGATCCTGGCCAGCCAGCCAAATCCTGCCCCAAGCGAAAATTAACCCCAAAAAAGTTACTTGTAAGCGTTTGGTGGACTAGTGCCGGTATTGTTCATTACAGTTTTTTCAAATCTGGCCAGACTATTACGGCTGATGTCTATTGTCAGGAATTGCAAACCATGATGGAAAAGCTAGCGGCTAAACAACCTAGGCTGGTCAATCGCTCCACGCCACTGCTGCTTCACGACAACGCTAGACCACACACTGCGCTACAGACGGCTACTAAATTAGAAGAGCTTCAATTGGAAAGTCTAAGACATCCTCCGTACTCCCCGGACCTTGCTCCAACAGATTACCATTTTTTTCGAAATTTGGATAACTTCTTGCAAGGGAAAAAATTCAACTCCGATGGGGCAGTCCAAATCGCCTTCAAAGATTTTATTGATTCCCGTCCGACTGGTTTTTTTAGTAAAGGGATCAATGAACTACCTATGAGATGGCAAAAGTGCATAGAAAATAATGGTTCATACTTTGATTAATTAAATATATTATATTAAAAAATATTCGACTTTTTGTTCCTCCCATACAAAACGCCAATTTCATATGTAAGGACCTAATATTTTTATAAGTAATTATTGTACGGTGCAAATGAAATTGTCAACAAAATTAATTCCACGCGTATGAAGTCGCGGGCACAGCTAGTTATAATTTTATATTATATTATAAAGAGGAAAGATTTGTATTTTTGTGGGTTTGTATTGAATAGGCTCCGAAACTTCCGGACCGATTTCAAAAATTCTTTCACCGTTTGAAAGCTAAATTATCTCTGAGTAGCATAGGCTATATATTATACTAGCTGCCCGCCTTGGCTTCGCACTGTTAGACAAAATATTTGACAAATATCTACCCATGCGAAGCCGGCGGGCGGGCCGCCAGTATTGACATAAAAAAGCTAGTTATTATTTTTACTTCTTCTTCTTCCTAACTATTTCAATCAGTCAATCCTATTTAGGGACTATTTTTAAATAAAATTCATGTTAAATAGCATTATTTCTAATGTTCCTATAAATCAGTCACTAAATGAAACTTTACTGACACCAAAAATACATATTAA
This sequence comes from Falcaria lacertinaria, assembly GCA_951449985.1. NCBI lineage: Eukaryota > Metazoa > Arthropoda > Insecta > Lepidoptera > Drepanidae > Falcaria > Falcaria lacertinaria. The sequence continues at coordinate 5,355,949 of OX602108.1, forward strand.
ATATCAATATAACACATTTTACGAGACACTGGACAAAATCTCAACCGCTCCGCCTGACTCCCGCCATAAACTCCTTAATATTACTTCATTACCTTTCTAATATAGATATATCAAAAGTTGAATGCTATCATATTATTATTATCCTGTATTTCTCATACGTACTATAATATAACAAATTGAAATACGTACCCACAAAATGTATCGTCTTCAAATTGTATTAATTTCTATAAAACTAGCTTCTACCCGAGACTTCGTCCGTGTCGAGCTTAAAATGCCAGAGGAACCTATCATTTTCCTAGGATAAAAGTATCATATATGTTAATCCTGGTTATAAACTATATGTGTACCAAATTTCATACAAATCCGTCCAGCCGTTTTTACGTGATTGAGCAACAAACATACATCCATTCTTACAAACTTTAACATTGATAATATTATGAAGTATTCTGTATGTTTTTTTGTATCTGAAAGGTAGCACTGTTGTTATTATCCAGAATTTACAGCGCGGGTGAAGGCAAAAAATGCTAGTAAATACATAGTAATACGAGATATAATTCTTTGGTCACGCATGTATGCATCTAAGCAGCTGTCAAGAAAGTTTTTATAATGTAATATTAATTATTTATTATTTGAAATACAATCATTCTAATTTTAAATTATTCGGGGATACGTTGCTTAGTTATTGTTCTGTTAATAGTAACATTCTAAGTATGTATTTTTTGCTACGTACATGTTCAATTCCGATATTTAGTAAGCACATAGCTAACATTTGTGTCTCAACAACTCATATTATGTTATATCCAAAATACAAAAAAAAAAATATAAAAAGTGTATGACAAAACTAATTCGACTACACAAAAACGACACATCACTAATTGTACCATTTTCATGTATTGCACTGCACATATACACCGCGAATCGCGATCCCGTAATCCCGTAGTCCCGAGATCCCGCGCGTGAAGATATAAAACAAAATACAAAACTCGACACTCAAGGCCTCGGCACGCGACTGAAGGACAAATTGGTATCCTTTGTCATAAGGACGAGAGCAGGACGCATTATACAGACCAGACAGTATAGGAAGGACCGAAATGTTAGCGTCGGCGCGGCAGGACGGTGGCGGTGTATTTCCTTTACCCTCACTGATCCTCCGACTGTTAATGAGGGTGTGTATGCAAACTTACGATTCTTATTGAACAAGATCACTCAATAAATGTCATTACATAATTTATCTATATGTATCTATATTTTAGATTACTACACATGTTGTCAGCACAGCGACTTAGCTCAGTTGGGAAATGTAGATGTTTAAATTATTATGGCATATGGCGGTATATACCTATCTATTTCAGCAGTATAGTACTATATTTGATATCTATACTATCTATACTAATATTATAAAGAGGAAAGATTTGTATTTTTGTATGTATTGAATAGGCTCCGAAACTACTGGACCGATTTCAAAAATTCTTTCACCTTTAGAAAGCTACATCATCACTGAGTAGCATAGGCTATATATTATACTAGCTTCCCGTCCCGGCTTCGCTCGGGTAGACAAAATATTTGATAAATGTCTATAGGCTCCGAAACTACTGGACCGATTTCAAAAATTCTTTCACCGTTAGAAAGCTACACTATCACTGATTAACATAGGCTAGCTGCCCGCCCCGGCTTTGCACGGGTAGACAAATATTTGATATAAATGTCTACCCGTGCGAAGCCGGGGCGGGCCGCTAGTGATTAAATAAAACTAAATTAAAGACTATGAAGATTATTATATAACACTAGCGGCCCGCCCCGGCTTGGCACGGGTAGACATTTAACAAATATTGTGTCTACCCGTGCGAAGCCGGGGCGGGCAGCTAGTTTGATATAATTCATAGTTATACCATAATAAGTATAAACTTTTGATATGGTATAGAGGCACCGCGATTTATTGTTGCTTCGGTAAAAACAATAACACAGTCTGTTTCTTTTTGTGTTGTAAGTCTAATCATCAATAAATCCTCAATACCTATCTTACCAAAGTTTCCCTGGTCTTGTTCTACACTCCAATAATTGACTAAAGACTTGAGACTTAACGAGCTCATGAGGGGCTACTTAAAGGCCTGCCTAATGCCTAATTAATCAACTAATTGCCATTTTGTCAATAATCCCCCGTTCCGTGTAGGCGCAAAACAGTTTAAGTGATATCAGTAATGCAAGCCTTATCTATTATCCTGTTTAAGCCGGTATTATTGGATAGTCGTTTTAATAAAATTGTATTAATTTCATAAATCGCAATTACACCTTCTATACGATAATAATTTATATAATTTATTTTATAATATATATGTATATTTATTACGATAGTCGAGTTTTCCGTTAGTGTAAAGTGAAACAATTTCCTTAATCGGATTATTACAATGTGCTAATGGAATTATATTCAAGTTAGAAAATGTATAAGGTACGAAGTGACACATAAAGAGTATTAGGTTTTTTTTAGTACATCAATTAACTGTATTTTTTTATTCTTTTAATCTTACCTAAAAGGGTGTACGGAACCCTCGGTGCGTGAGTTCGACACGCACTAGGTCGGTATTTTTTAGATTTTTTTTTAGATAAGTTCCAAACAATCTATTTAAGAAGGTTGTTAATCTACCTACCACCCTGAACACGAACCATTGTGTATTCGATTGCTTTTTATGTCTTATTAGTAGCTCCAGCATGAAAAGTTGACCATAATCATAAACGCATCAAGATTGCCCCCAAAATAAATACCAATGAAAACATATTCATAACTTTTTTTGAGATTCTATTTAATGCAATTAATAGAGATGATAAGATTCTTATTAGCGGATTTTATTCCAAAATTTTAACTAAATAATAACATAAATGGACCGTGTTGTTGTCTTCAACCCACATAAAGCCGATTTAATGAAGATCTTTTTCTCTGTAGATAACTAGATATTCTAATTATAAATTACAAGGGATTAGGCTAGTCCTGCCTTCTTTCTCTCACTCCCTGTGAGAGAAAGAAGACAAAACTAGCCAAAACCTCTGATTGGTTATCAATTTTATAGAACCTCCCCACTTGGCTAGCTTTCGGCTATGTCTGTTTCAGTCTAGTATACTGGATAATACTCTCGTTCTAAGTCAAGCTTGTATTAAATTAAACGAATACACAAAAAAACAATTAAGTTTCGATTATATATTGTACATTTCTAGCTTTTCCTCACGAAAACCGATCCAATACCTAGTAAAAAATATTTTTAGTGTAACTGCGTAGGCAGTGCAAATAGCGCATTCGCAGAATCTAGATTGGGTGTTGAAATCTGTAACATTGGCGCTGGACGCCTTAGTCATACTCGGATACTCGAACAGTACTGTCGTTCGCGGAACAATCAAAAAGTCAGGTTTCGTCGCACGGTAACGGCGCGCGAATCTCGGTTAAAATCGAACTTAGGCAAACCTAAAATTTCGTGAACCCACCTTTAAGATCGGATTTTTTTCCGTAAGTACATTTCATTTACAATATTTTATATGAATGGCTTTATAATTTATTTTATACCTCATAGAAACTTTTAATGTTATCGCTCGTATTTTTTTAAATTACTAATCATTTACCTATTTAACTTTTTATAAGTATAAAAGCTGCTAATAAGTTACAAGAACTTTTCATGCTGTCTACAATATATTTATTTTGCGAAATTATCTTTTATGAAAATAAAAGTGCGTTAACATTATTATTTTTTATTACTTAGGTACACTTTATTGAAGCTAGAGCTATTTTTGTAAGCTTGCCATTTGTTGGTCTTGTAAATAGAAACTAAGTTAAAAACAATAAAAAATGGTTAGGCTACGATTTTCAATAAATATAATATCGGTAACCAAATGCTATTATGCATTGGTTACACCTCAGTACTACGTAATGGCCCAAGAGCCCCACGGTCAGAGCTTCGTCTAACTCTATATAAACAAATTAATAATATTGGTGTCTGTTTGTAATATATTAACAGCTTTTAACTAAATGTATACTTAAGTTAGCGCGATACTGAAAATTTTTGTTTGTTTGCCTTTCTTTTTGTTCCGGATAATCTCCGAAACGGCTGAACCGATTTGAGCGGGACTGACATTGGCAGGTGTAGCACATATTTTTCACAATTTCATAGGTTTTTTATTTGTTGCGAGGAAGCCTCATTATTTTGCCAAAACAAATGTAGCCTTAGTTACGTCTTATAGTATCGGCTACCTGCCAGTGAAAGTCCCATTCAAATCGGTCTAGCCGTTCGGATTTTGCTCACAATTTAATTGGTTTTTTATTTTTGTTACATGTTTTTCAATATAAAAGTAGCCTAAGTTACGCCCAGTAAAATCAAATATCTCCCAGTGAAACTTCCGTTCAAATCGGTTCTGCCGTTTCGGAAATTATCCGAAGCAAACAGACAGAGAGACAGATAGACAATCTTTTTTCGAATTGCATTTGTTATCAGTACCGTGTTTACGTTTATATGCATTTAGTAAAAACCTGTTATTTTGAAATTACAAACAGACACTTCAACTTTATTTATTTGTAAAGATTATGTAGGATCACAATCGTGAACTCAATTAATATATATTCACAGGAAAATATTAACTGAGTGCACGATATAACGTCTCGAAATAAGCGCACGCCACTACTCTGGTAACTGAAAGATTTATAAAATATAATTTCACAGAGGTGAAGAACTGTGGCAAACGATTGATAACCAGCGTCTCTTATTTATTTGAAAATTGCAGTTTTGTGGTTACGGCGATAGTCTTCGTTAAAATATCCAGATATTATGCAAGGGCAGTTATGCGATAACAAATTTCTAACAAAACGACACTGTGGGTATCATTTGTAAATAGCAGAATATGGTTTATCTTTAAATTATATTCCAGGATAAAACCAGTCGGACTTGTCATGTACAACTCGGCCAAATTGCTGGAGTGATAATAATGCAAATGTTGATTGAAGTATTTTGAATGTTAATTAAAGTTTATTGTTAAAGAAAGAAGCAAAGGGGGTCCAGGGGCGAAGCTCCTGGGTGGTTGGGGGACGAAGCCACCCACTCTTAAACACAAATATCATGTGTTATTTATTGTGTTGTGTCGCTATATCAAAACAACTCGAGTTGAGAAATAATATTACTGATTCCTTTGGAAATATCCATTGGAAGTATTTTAATTCTTAATTGAAGCTGGAACTGGACTTTGTTTTATATTATATTAGCGGCCCGCCTCGTCTTCGTACGGGTAGACTAGACATTTATCAAATATTTTGTCTACCCGATTTTAGATTAGTTCAGCCTTTTTTATTTTTTTTCTCTTGGTATTTCAAGGAATATTCTTAATAAAAGAATAAGGTTCAGCTACTATCGAGATTTGCGCTTAACTCAGAGTTATAGGTATTGGGTAATTATTTTATTTGAAGTAACGATACCTGATTTTGTGCATAAAGTATTTATTCCATTTACGTGATATAACGGAGGCAATAGTTAATTGAAAAACAGGTCTTACACATTCAAATATCTCAGATGGATATTTTAATAACTTGACATGTAAAGCCAATTTAAATAAATGATAGGACATTTTCTACGTAATATTATTACTTGCTGAGCTCCGAAGAGAGAGCTTGCTGAGAGAAAGAAGTATCGGGCACAAGTATACTTCATCGAAGTAATTTTCAATGGAATAACTACGAAAGTTTCCTATCTTAAGATGGTCCACTATTACATACTTCCTACTTGTTAACTTATAAAGTCTTCTTAGCTGTGTCATTTTTCCTTTTAACTTCGTTGTATGGGTTTTTTTCAACAAATGTTTTTTTTGTATCATTTCGGTGAGATTTTTTATAGCAATAATTTTTACATATATTTAGTAACTATATGCGTGAATGGACATCAAGTAACGTCAAAACTTACTGAAATATTTAAGGTTGAATTTTTGGGAGTCCATTGAAATGAAAAGTGTCCACTGAAATTAAAATTTCGCCACTGAAATGACTAGACTGTGCACCGGAATGAAATTAGCCCACTGAAATGATACAGCTAAGGACATCATTTATTTATCTAGTAGGATTTCGTAGATTGTCTGAAACGAACGAATTTAAATACATTTCCATATCACTAGACTGTATTTGTGATATTTATTAAATATAAGAACGAACTATTATCTTAAAGAAAGTTTTTAAATATATTTAAGTCGACGAGACCGCTGGTCTAGTGGTTAGTATACCTGACTGCTACGCTAGAGGTCGCGGGTTCGATTCCCGCCAGGACAAACATTTATGTGACAAATATGTTTATCTAGCGTTTGGGTGTTTGGTATGTATTATAAGTATGTATTTACAAAAAAAAAAGTATATAAGTATTATATCAGCTACTGGTTCCCATAGTACAAGCTTTGCTTAGTTTGGGGCCAGATAGCGCTGTGTGATAATGTCCAAGCATTATTATTATTTATTATTATTATTATTAATTTAGTTAACTTGTTTGCGGAACGAGAATAGTGTTTTTACTGGTCATAATATTAGTGTTTTGTAAGTAAGACTTCAAATTTTACTAAATCACCTCTTATATTTTTATAACACAATGGTTTTAATAAGAAACATTATAAAAATATCTAAGTATGTTCAAAAGATAAGCACTTCTAATCTTAAACCTAACAAAAACATCTTAAATTGAGATCACGTTATCGTTAATTATTTCAAAAAGTTTGGCATAATCAAAATCAAAACTCATAAGGCAATTATGAAGGTCTAAATTACTATCGGTTCGGAAAAAAATCCATCTGAGAAGAACCGGCAAGAAACTCAGTGCTCTGTCTTTTTTCTTTTTTTTGCCTTCATTTAAGCAAGTAATTGGTATATACTTACTTATATAAACTAAACGAGTAAAGAAATAATACACATTTTAACATACATTTACGTAAATTTTCTAACTAGATATTTTAAACTGTTCCTTCTTATTGTTTTGTGATAAATAAATGAAAAAAATTGGCATTATTTCCTTGTTGCTCTTTTATTTCTATCATTGTAATTCTTTTCTACATATTTCTTTTATTCAATACACGCTATACACGTTTCTTCGTGTACTTTATTGTTCTGGGGAAAACCATCCTCATAAATGGCGCCTCAACGTGTGTGAGCATTCAACAAGTGCAACTACTAACGTAAATTCCGTTCGTTCCACGTCAGTATACCTACATCGTGTGTGTAGTGTATTTAACCAGGAAGCTTAATCTTCACGATGCAGACTAGGAGCCGAGAGAATGGCAGTGACAAAGATGATGCATCATGCAGAGTTAAAAAAGATTTCATTGTGGGACAAAACATATGGTTGAAAAAAGTAAAAAAAACATATAATTTATGAGATACAAATAATCTATACTATTATAAAATTATACACAAGACCGTGTCTGTTTAAATCCGATATAAAAAAAAAATGCGGGTTAGACTAATATGAGGTCCCTGAATCCGAATTTATGGTTTTTGAAATTCTTGTCTGTTTGTCTGTTTGTCAGAGCATCATTCAAAAACTACTGGACCGATTTGAATGCGGTTTTCACTGATAGAATTGTTGAGGTCCAACTTATAGACTGCGATACTTTCTATCCCGATAACACGGGATTCCTTCAAGATACGGGATTGAAAATTTGAAAAGGCAGCTTTATTCTAATTTCATGTAACCAATGTCGCGAGCGGGTTATAAGTAATATATATCATACCAAGAAATCACGAGTTTTCCATGGGATACGGGATAGGGGAAAATTTTTCAAATCTAAAATCACGGTAAATTGAAACGATGAGTTGCCTTATAAATCTTTATCTTTCGGTTTCATTACGTTAATATAACAGACAATGAGCTTAATTTGACATGATATTCCAGGAAAAAGCCAATTGGACCAAGCATGTATAACTCGGTCAAAACCACTTGACTGATAATAATGCTATTCAAATTTTAATAATGGTGGAAGTACATATTTTTATTGTTAACTGAGGTTGGAAGAAGCAAAGCCCTATGGGGTCCAGGGGTGAAGCCCCGGTGGGGGTTGGGGGGCGAAGCCCCCCACTCTTAAACACATATAATTTGCTAATTATTGTGTAGTGTTGCATTGTTTAAAACAACTCGGGCTATAATACTACTGTTTCCGATGAAATATTGACGAAAGCATTATTGTTAATTGGAACTGGTAGATTTGCAGTCCCCGTGGGGTCCAGGGGCGAAGCTCCCCGTCTATAATACAATAATATCATGTTATTTATTGTGTGGTATTGGCATATTAAAACATAACACTCGAGATATAATATTGATGTATGTTATGCAAATGTTGATGAAAGTAATCTTATTCTCAATTGGAGCTGACAAAAGCGCAGTTCCCGTGGGGTCCAGGGGCGGAGCCCCGGTGGGGGTTGGGGGTGAAGCCCCCCTCAATTAAATACATGTGCTATTAATTGTATGCTGCTGGACCATTTATTATAGGTAATAATTATGTAAATATTTCAGTATTAGCGACAAAAATTAACAAAGGTTCAGCTAAGTACGTTCGGCCATTTGGCAATACATTTACAGATTAGTCGCTACAATTTATATTCATAAAAATACTGCTAATACAATTATAATCAGATTTATAAAGTAAGGACTGGGCAAGCAATAGCAAAAAAAAAAACGAATCAAAATGGAGATGTCATAATGTGATAATATAATTAATTTGGTCACTTAGAAATTAATTTACATTATAATATGCCTTACCTATCAACAACCGTTTCAATTGAAATTTTAATGTATGTGTACTCGAACATTCTAGTAGGCTTTTTGGAAGGTGGTTGTAGATTCGAGGAGCCATACAGAAAACGCTTTTATTAAATAGAGCTGTTCTATTAACAGGAAAGCATACTTTATAATTATGACGCTTGCTTCAGAATTCACTCTACACGTGATTTCTGGATATTGCTAAGGGAATATGAACTTGATGAAGACTGGGTCTAAGACAAACTATGCTCGCCACAAAATCAACTTGACAACAAATACCACCGGGGCTTAATTCATTTAGTTTTTGTATAAACCCGTGCGAAGTGGGGCGGGTCGCTAGTACTAAAATATTAACATAATTATTACCTATAATAAATTGTCCAGCAACACACATTAAATAGCACATGATATTATTGTATTTAATAGAGGGGGGCTTCACCCCCCAACCCCCACCGGGGCTTCGCCCCTGGACCCCACGGGAACTGCGCTTTTGTCAGCTCCAATTGACAAAAAGATTACTTTCATCAACATTTGCGTAACATACATCAATATTATATCTCGAGTTGTTTTAATATGCCTACACCACACAATAAATAACATGATATATTGTGTTATAGACGGGGGGCTTCGCCCCTGGACCCCACAGGGATTGCAATTCTATTAACTACATTTAACAATAATGCTTTCGTCAATATTTCATCGGAAACAGTAGTATAATATCCCGAGTTGTATTAAAATAGCAATACCACACAATAATTAACAAATTATATTTGTGTTTAAGAGTGGGGGGGGTTCGCCGCCCAACCCCCACCGGGGCTTCGCCCCTGGACCCCATAGGGCTTTTTTTCTTCCAACCTCGGTTAACAATAAAAATATGTACTTCCATCAATATTTGAATAGCATTATTATCAGTCAAGTGGTTTTGACCGAGTTATACATGCTAGGTCCGACTGGCTTTTTCCTGGAAAATCATGTCAAATTAAGCTCATTGTCTGTTATTTATGTAATGAAACCGAAAGATAAAGATTTATAAGGCAACTCATCGTTTCAATTTATCGTGATTTTAGATTTAAAAAATTTGCGTCTGTCCCGTATCCCATGGGAAACTTGTGATTTCTTGGTATAATATATATTACTTATAACCCGCCCGCGACATTGATCACATGATATTAGAATAAAGTTGCCTGTGTATTAAATAAAAGAAATATGTAGAAAATAATTACAATGATAGAAATAAAAGAGCAACAAGGAAATAATGCCAATAAATAAACTATTTTAAGACAGACAAGTTGAAACGTGCTGTGCGCGTTCGTCGGTCGGCCGGTACGAGTGTTACCAATATTACCACAGATAATAAATGCCTACACTAGTGTAGGAAGCGCGGGGGTCTACAACCGCGCGAGGGCCTGTATAGCAGCACTGATCGGTGTACTTTTAAAGCCTAAATAGTGGGTTAAGCTTTGCATCGCGTACATAAATACTAATAAATTATCAATTTTCAGGTGCATTCACTTCAGAGAAAAATAACAATGGCTGCCACCATTATGCATCGATTTGACCGGAACCAAACCAACCAACATACTGTACCATCCCCCCTGACAGTTTGCTTACAAAACTATTCATACTTTTCTGGGGATCCGGGTAAGTTTATTGATGTCGTGTTATGTTAAATAAAATAATTAATATTATTATATAATCAAGTCAAGAAGTCTGATAACGGAACCAGTGAATGACATATCACTATGTTAGATTATTTTATTTTCTCGCAAACGCGGTGAAAAGTGAAGTGTAAGAAGCACGGGACAAAAAAAACCTTATAGCACGGTTTCTATTTGGTCACTACAAAAATGCTGTATTTTTTCTGTGAAGAAATTACTTCATTAATTCTTCAATTTAAATTTAAGGTACAGCATATTGTCTACAACGCACAGCGAAAATGAAAACTTATTGTTTATAAAAGATTAAAGGGCGTGAGGTGTGGATCTCACTATTTCAATGAAAAAACCAAATTGTAATACATAGTGGCTATGATGATATTGACAAAAATATATCACCAATATTGATCCGTGACAACTTCCTATCAATGCCATACACTAATCATTTTCTAGTAAGTAAACAATGCTATTGAAAATCTATTCTAGAAAACAACGGTGCAAAACGATCCCAGAAACACAATGGAAACAGATAGATTCGGGACCCGATATGAGCAGTACATTAAACCTATAATTTGCACAATGTCATTTTTATTGACATACCGAACAGCAAACTGTACCGCATTATGTCCTGTACAGATATTGGATAGACACCAATTGATTCAATTAATTTGCATGCTTAAGTAACTTAAGTACGTCATGCCCACGTCACCACCACGCGCATTTTACTGAGACTCCATTTAAGTGGTTAAATATTCATAAATAACTACATTACGTAAATCGTAATACACAAGTTAAATTAATATAAGAGATATTTATTAGTAGACTAGCTCTTTCCATCGACTTCACCAACGTAGTTTTTGGAATTGGATATTTTTACCAGTGCCACCTACAGGGTACAACTTGGCTATAGCTAAGAACCATTCGGAAGATTCAAGTACAAAAATATTATCAAGATAAGTGAAACCATTTAGGAGGCAAGAATTAGGAACACACCCACACAAATTTTTTTTTATTTGAACGACATTTCTATGATATGTAAACTGAATGGAATCTGTTGCCCTTAAAAAAGTAGAGCGATCTCAGAACAACATCTTCTCCCTGGGTTTGTATGTGTCAAAAAAGTCTCGGTATTGGGGCACCAGCACAGGCGTGGTTCCGGGAAGCCCGCAGTTCGTCATCATCGTCTCCACCAACTCCTGGTCCATGCCTTTAAACGCACACAGCTCCGTCAGAAACTCATTCCATTCGTCCCAATTCAACTCCGTTTTACTGTAAAAAATACCAGTTTTTTATGTTTGATGTTAATGTAACGTAGGATGTTAGATTAATGTCAAAGATTTAAAACCGAAAGCTAATAGCGGATACATCAGAGGACGAAAGATAAATATTCGCCGTCTGAAGAACGGCAAAAATGTAGATTCAATCGGAATGTTGTCTTGTATATATAGCGAAAAGTCAATACGGAGTATTTTTGCGATTATATCTGCTCTTACCTATATTTATTCCAGAATATGCCGGTGTCCGACATTGTGAGCTTTCGATCGTCGATAACTTTAGACTGACGCATCCAGTAGTCAGACCGGTAGAGGGTAATGGTGGTACCGTCTCGCTTGTTGTCCAAAAGACGGGCAAATTCGTAAAACTGTCCATCTAATGTCGCTGGCTCTTCTTCTCCCATCGCACTTATCGACCCTCACGTGACGATTTTATTACAATTTCTTACAGATGACTATAAGGTAGCCGAATCATTGTTGAGGATATTCAGTAACGCAAATTACAATTTGGATGGTCAATTTTATTATAAATATGCTGATAGTAATTAAAAATAAAAAACAATACTGGATCTAAAGCTAAAAATGTATCGAACGAAAAAAGCTTTATGATCTGATTAAATAATATGTTCTTCTAGTTCAAATAATAGTTATTTGTTGATACGTATATGATTTACATAATTTCAATTACTTTTTTTGGCAATACACAAGTTTATGACACACCGATGACAGTTTCTTCTTCTTCTTCTTCCTAAGTATGGCAATCAATCCCTTCAGGGACTATTTTTGCCAGTGTCGAGTGTTAGAGAATTTTCATGTTGCAAAATGTCTCGTGTTTGCCGCATTAAAATGCCTAGTGTCATGCATTCTAACGCCCAAAGGAGTTTCTGGAGACAACCCACGGCAGTAGCAGATCGTAACACGCCTTTGGATTAGAGGTAACCTATTGACCAAAATGATAAATCACTTAACCCAAAAGTCGTATTATGGCATTATTTCCAATGCTCCTATAAATCAGTCACTAAATGAAACTTTAATGCACATATCGACACCGAAAATAAACATTAAAGATCACTATAACACAATTTACGACACACTGGAAAAAATCTCAACCGCTCCGCCTGATTCCCGCCAAAAACTCCGATGACAGTTTAATGAACATTTATGAATTAATCAATGTATCTCTACTTGAATATATTTCCGGCCTTTTTGGTATTTGCGTTGCCAAATAAATAGCCATTATCGTGAAGGAAGTAGGCTCACTACTTCCTTCACGATAATGGCAAAATACATTATTAAAGGGTCTATAAATAAAGATAATTTACCTACTTGACGGAGCTATTACTAAGTGAAACGTGAATATAAGCTTAATGACAAAATCAAAAGGTCATTTAGGGTTCCATGCCCGAAGAGTAACCAACAGAACCATTATTACATAGGACTTCGCCATCCGTCCATAAAAATATCCTTTTTTTAATGATGAAAAATATTAGATCATATATTTATTCGGGATATGATATTAATGAAGTTGATGTTTTTTTTATATTGTAGAATATCATAAGCATGTTAGGTTGAATTCAATTAACTTTCCTACATACTTGAGCAGGCTTAGGACTGTCTGTCTAACATTTTATTTCCTTTTCTTTTCGAGAACTTTAGAACATTTTCACTACATGAGAATAGCTAGGCGTATTTATAAGTTCCAAATTTCTTTGCAATATTAAGTGCGTTTTCAAATTTGATGGTTATATGATAAGTTTGTTTAGTAATATTTTCAATTTGCAAATTTTCGACTCCTACACACTTAACAAAATATTCCTACAACTCAGTGTTCCGTCTCGGCAATTTTATTCCTCCCTCACAACACAACAACTTTATCTATCAAATAAATGTTTAACAATTTACAAACAAATTAACGATTAGTTATCGGTTTAACGAATCAAAATATCACTTGTATAAAAATATCGTGTATCACGTCAACGATACAAATATCGCGCGTTTGAATAATAATATCTGAATGAACGTTCGAAAATTTACCCTATCTCAAACGGGTTAAAATCTTACATTCGATGCCGCGATCTACGAGAGGCTCAAGCAAGGTTAGGGTATGTACCCATACTACGTGACCAATTTTTAAAGATTTTTCGACCACTCCCTTCCATTGGTGACCACACGTAGTTAATGCCAAGACCCCTCGTCCCTTAATGATTTACGTAGTATAAGTTTGAAGTATAATTTTTAATCATTTCGCTGGCAGAAAGTTAAACGAATGAAATTAATTTGACTCATATTTATCTTTATTAATACGGCGTTTATTGCAGAAGACTGTATGCAATATACATGTTTATAATTACAAGTAAATTAAATATTATGTAGAAAATCTCTGTTTTCGATCAGCTGACGTCTCGAAATATGTGCGTCAACGCCACCAACAGTGAGTTTAAGAAGCCTTGGTGGCCATGTGGTTGAAGCAACGGCCTGTCATCTGATGAGCCCAGGTTCGAATCGCGGCCTGTATCAATGAGTTTTTCTAAGCTAAAGTACAGTGATTAATCACCCCATGAGCTTTTAAAAGAGAGGTTGGGCGATTTGGGATTTCCCGTGGGTTATCCCATTTAAATTGGAGCCATCCGACTGGGGATTGTACCTCCACCTTACAGAAGACCGCAGTAAAATAATAGTACTCGATGTAGTGTTGTGTTTCTAGTAAGGTTGCCAGTGCTCCACGAGGATACGCTGGGCTAGTAGTAACGCTGCTAGCACAGTGAGTCCTCATCAACAACATGGTTGGCAACCCGTTGTGATACCCCTGGTATTGCTATAGGCTACGATGATGCTTACCATGCAGGGGTATAAAAAAAAAAGTTTATGTAGCACTAACACTGCGCGCCATATTCAAAGATAGGTTGAAAAAGCGCGAATTTTCTCTATGTGAAATCGACTACGTATCAAAAATCTAAGCCACCTCCCCGTTCCTGTGACTGAGCGTAGTATTTTGAAGAACTTCTTCCCCCCTTACACGGGTGACGTAGAATGGGTACGTTCTTTTAGCATTAGCAAGGTGTCCGGAAGGCGCGGCTAACTTCAATCCGGTAATATTCCGGTCTATTTAGACTTGAACCCGTTAGACATAGGGAATATTTTTGAACCATCATTATATTATTCGAACTTCTAATAATTATATGAACGTTCGATTATGTTCCCTATGTCGAAGGGGTAAAAGTCTAAATTTCAATCCATTCAGTTTCAATTATATTAGTTCGTTGAAGTTCAAATGGGTGGTATAAAAATGGATATGATATTTTTATCGATATAGTTAATTTTATTTATTAAATATTATAATTATTTTTAATTATTCGTTAATTTTAACGGTTACTGAATATATTCGACATCTCTAGTCCGTATGTCTGTCAGCGGGCTTTATCTCATGATCCGTAATAGGAAGACCGTTGAAATTTTCACAGAATGTATATTTCTGTTGCCGCTAAAACAACAAATAATAAAAATTAAATAAAAACAATTAAAGAGCTCCCCTACTAGAAACGTGTTGTTTTTTCTGTATGTTAAATAATGGCACTAAGCAGACGCTTGAAATGCTCATAGAGTGTGTATTGCTATATATGCTAAAAACTGGCCAAGTGCGAGTTGGACTCGCACACCGAGGGTTCGCTTTATTAAAACTACACTTTATCATCACTAAATAGTTATAGATTCATACCAAAGACAGTAAGCATAAAACTCAAACACACACACTACACACACACGCACTACCTCATACACACACACTTACTCACACTTTCTCTCACACACGCACACACACACACACATTTACCACTATCAGGCATATGGAATATAAATTAGGTTCTAATGTACGTATTGTCAAAATTGTTAATTTAAATCTATTTATACCTGCACTTTATTTTCATTAAACTATGTAGATTATGAGAGATGTCACTGTCTACTGTAACACAGGTATCTAAGCCTAGCTCAGAAAACAGGGGATACTATTATTTGTAAACGTGTTTTATGACAATAAAGATTATTATTATTATTATAGTAAGCTGTTAAAGCTCCGATGAAATTGGTTTATGTTATGGTCTCAGAGTAGATAATATACATGGTGCAGATGTATTTTCAAATGAAATACTCTCTGGATTTCCTATGATAGATATGTGTGGTGTTGTGTAATTAGTGCAGATAAACTCTTTTGTTTATATAGAACATGGTTCCTTGATTAGAGTTTCGAGCTAAGTCTTGGCTTACATGAAGTTCTGAACAATATTTAACGCTGGTGTTACTTTAATATCTTTGTTGAATAGCGTAGTAAAGCTTACCTATATTCAGCTAAGGTTAATTGACACATAAATTTGAACACACAGAAATTCAATAAAACTTGCTATATTTTTTACATAACTTGTAACAGAATGTATTGATTTTTAGTTACCATGGCTAACATCAACGTATGAAATGATCTTTATTAGATCGTCGTTGGTGTTGCTATGGCTCGTTGCTGTGGAGTTTCCATCACTGAAACAGGCTACAACTTGCTTAACAAATGTTTCAATGCGTTACTGCAATAGTCAATTTACCTTTACTGGAATATTTAATATAGGTACATTCAGATTTTGTTTTTAATGCTGATTATTATATACTCACATAACACGCAATTAAATGTGCGCAATCACTTTGGCCAGGCTGACAGCTATATACTGACCGTTTTTCCATGTACCCACATACATACATACCCACGTACATAACATGCCTTTCCCTCGAGATAGGTCCCTTATCCACAACACTTTCACTAGTTTTCACTTTTACTTTTCTTTACTTATTCTAACTTAAAACTATGGGTTTGTAGTTATGAGTTTATATTGAATATCTTCCTTCACTGTCGCTACTCTCTAGATCTTCATCTTCAGATTCTAGGCTGCTTCCCCTTATGACTCTTATTTTCTTTGACTCAGAAGTCAGAGGTGATATTGATAATGGACGTTTGTTTCTTATTACTTCTTCCGAGTAATCCGATATTGCAATATCTTGTGGCCCTGTGCTCCTATGATGTCTGCCCATTTCCGTGGAGAGGGTATTATTACATCATACTCTTTTTCAGTTTCTGTTTCCATGGTTTCCGTCTCTAATGTTCCACAGCATTTGGTTTATGTGCCTCAGAAGCAGTTTCCCATTCCACCGCACCAAGTATCTGCATACCCCTATTCGCTTCTCCACGACTCCTTGTAACCAACGAGGTCCCTTAACATAATTTCTGACATATACACTCTGACCTATATCAAAAGACCGTACTTTAAGCTTCTCATTCTTATCCCTGGCATTCAGTTCATTATTTGTCTTATAAGACAATGGATTCAGGTAGTCAAACTTAGTTCTGAAACGTCTTTTATTCAGGAGTTCTGCAGGTGTCTTTTCATTTACAGTATTCGGTGTTGCCCGTAGCCCATACAAAATATTAGGTAGTCGTATATGCCAAGGCTCTGATGTTCTTTTTTTTAATTTATTTTTTACTGTTTGTACAGTGCGTTCAGATTGTCCATTTGATGCTGGGTGATAAGGAGCTTCTAATGTCTGCCTAATCCCGCAGCTTTTCAAATATGCTTTAAATTCTTCTGATATGAAACTCCTACCATTGTCTCTTACAATAGAATCTGGTAGTCCTTGTTCAGCAAAAATATCTCTCAAGGTTTTTATTAATGTGGCACTACTCAGGTCATTGACTATTTTAACTTCAGGCCATTTAGAATATGAATCAATAAGTATCATAAAAGTTTTCCCTTGGAATGGACCAGCATAATCTATGTGTAGTCTAGACCAAGCTGTCAGGTTTGATCCAATGATGGCTAACCTGAGTTGGCATATTTCTATTTTCTGAACATGTGGCACATTTTTTTACAATTTCTTCGATGTTCTTATCCATGGCAGGCCACCAAAAATAACTTCTTGCTAATGCTTTGGTGATTACTATTCCATCATGGTTCTTATGTAATTCTTCCAAAATGTGTGACCGCATTTTTTCTGGGATGACCACTCTATTTCCCCATAGTATACAGTTGCCATGGACTGACAACTCATCTCTTCTCTGCCAAAACATCTGGTACTCTTTATTTACTTTTGTAGGCCACCCATTTCTTATCCAATACAACAGTTTATTTAAAACATTATCTTTTTTTGTGAATTGTGCTACTTCTATTGCTGTAAATTCTAGCTCTAAAGGAGTTTCTTCTATTAATAGAATTCCAGAGTACTCCTCTTTTGCTATTGGAGCTTGGGTCGCTGATTGTTTTAAAGGCCATCGACTCAATGCATCTGCATTTCCTCAATCTCATAATCATAGGAGTTCAATAATAGTGCCCATCTAAGCATTCTGGGCGAAATTATGTTTGGAATTGGCTTCCCTGGCCCAAATATTCCCAGTAATGGCCTGTGGTCTGTTTTGATCACCACCTTCCGTCCACTTATAAACTGATGGAACTTTTTCAGGCCAAAGATTATTGCAGCTGCTTCTTTATCTATCTGTGCATAATTCCGTTCATGACTATTCATAGTCCTTGATACAAACATTATAGGCCTTATCGTTCCATCATCCATTTCGTGCTCTAATACTGCTCCTAGTCCATAGTGAGAAGCATCACAAGACATTATATTTTTTTTATTACCATCATAATGAGTCAATGTGTCATCACTAGACAACATTGTTTTCAAAGTTTTAAATGCTGCTTCTTGTTGTTTGCCCCACCTCCACTTAGATTATTTTTCTAATAACCTATATAAGGGCTCAGCTATAGTTGCTTTATGGGGCAAAAATCTGTCATAAAAATTAAGAAGTCCTAAAAATGCCTGTGTAGCTCCTTGTCATTTTTTGGTGCTGGGGTCCTCTCTATGGAGTCAATTTTCTCTTTGGCTGGATGAATTCCAGATTCATCTATCACAAAACCTAAAAATTTTACCCTTGGCACTGCAAACATGCACTTATCTTTGTTTACTTTCAAACCCGCTTCATTTAAGCTCTGCAACACTATTTCTAACCTTTTATTATGAAGATTTACATCACTTCCACATATTACTATATCATCTAATAGGATAGCTATCCCCTGGATGTCTGCCAGCAAAGAGGACATTAACCTCTGGAAAATCCCCGGACATGCTTTAACACCAAAAGCCAAACGTTTCACTCTATATAGCCCTTTTGGTGTGTTCCATGTAAGCAAGTTAGCTGTCTTGTCATCTACCAATACTTGAGTATATGCTTGCTCTAAATCAATTTTAGAAAATATTACCCCCCCCCTTGTAGCTCCACAAATGCTTCATTTAGAGTGGGTAATGGGTATGTATCTGTTTTGGTAACTGCATTCACGGTGGATGTATAATCCCCACACAAGCGCACTTTTCCATTTGGCTTTAAAACTGCGACTATTGGAGTAGCCCATTCGGAGTGTGGGATTGGTTCCAATACCCCCTCTTTGACTAGCCTATCTATTTCGTCAAAAACTCTTTCTCTTAGTGCAAATGGAATTGGTCTACTTTTTATGAATTTTGGCACCGATCCTTCATATGGACTAATATTTACTACTGGGCCTGTATACCTCCCTAACCCAGACTAAAAAACTTGTTTATATTCGTCTATTATTTGACTAATCTTCATTCTTTCATATGATGTTATCCTTATACTGTGTATGCCTAGTAAAGAAATTCCCAGCTCAGAAAACCAATTCCGTCCTATTAAGCTTGTGCCGCTACCTTTTGTAATCAATACTTTCATTGTTTTATTAACCCCTTTATATTCTACTTCAACTGGAGCCTGTCCTAACAATATCAGTTTACCATCCGTATATGATTTCAATCCTATATCCGTTGTTTCTAGCCTTGGCAAAGTTCCCTTAAATATAACTCGCGCTGTAGCCTCATTGACTATGGTGTATGGGGCGCCTGAATCCACTTCCATCAGTAGTTCTGAACCATTCAACAACACTTTAACATGAAATGGATCCACTTTATCTTGCCTAATACTGTTGATGCCTACCTCATACAACCCATTGCACTGGGAATTGTTTTTCTGATTACCTTGTTTTGACTTAAACAAACAAGCAGCCTCTATATGTCCTAATTTCCCACAATGATGGCATTTACTCCATCGAAATTTACATTCTCCTTTATGAAACCTCCCACAACGGAAACAATTATTTGATTTATAATCCTCATGAGCTATTTTCTTACTGGTTACTTTATTTATTTCCATTGGCTCAACCATGTCCTGTGCAGCCTGTACCATGTTGCTTGTGCTGGGCCCCGACTGAATGATGACATTTACATCATTATTAGCTGTTTCATGTGCTAATGCAATGTCACATGCCTGCTCAAAAGTTAATTGACTCTGTTGTAAAAGTTTCCTTTGGATGTCTTTATCCAATATACCGCAAACTAACCTGTCTCTCAAAGTGCGATTCAAATCTGTAAAATTACAATTTATACTTAATTTTCGTAACTGAGCAACATAATCCCTCATTATTTCGCCTTCGTTCTGATTTCTAGTGTGAAACTTATAGGACTCCACGGTTTCATTTGGTTTAGGGTGGAAATGACAATCCAATACACTTTTTATTTTTACAAAAGTAACCTCACATATTTTTGTGGAAAAATCAAAGAGGTGATTAAATCATACAATTCAGGGCCACATACTGCAAGTAAATTCGCTTTTTTCTTCGTATCCTCTACGATTTCACTAGCTTCTAGGCAGTAGCAGAACCTTTCAATGTAATTCTGGCAACAACCATGTGCTATATCAAACTCGTTAAATTTAATACCCATAGTAACTAGTTTTAATTATCACTTTTGTCTATTTATTTTCACTTTTATACCGTTTTATCTCGTCGCCACTATTATATACTCACATAACACGCAATTAAATGTGCACAATCACTTTGGCCAGGCTGACAGCAATATACTGACCGTTTTTCCATGTACCCACATATTAGTACATAACACTGATAAATATCAAAAATTCGGGTAAGTCATTAATCAGCTACCTTTTCATAAAAAAAAAATTTGTATATCAACTTCTCAGTTTGTAAATACTATATTTCAGATGCTTTGTAGTGCAATGAATTTGTGATCAATATGCAAGGAGATACAGCTACTTTAGATGGACAATTTATCAACTTTGCTCAATTATTGGAAGACAAACGGAAAAGAACCACCATCACACTGTTCCCATCCCATTATTGGATGAGGCAGGCAAAAATCATAGATGATAGAACAGTTACGATAATATTGTTTTCTAAATTTGAGATACGTTTCGTTCCGAAACCGAAATCACCGCTTTTCGCTTTATCGTAGCCCCCCGCACTTGCTTTAAGTATCCGACCCATCAATTTATGAACCATGTTCTACTCCCACCGTGATACATAAAAACAATATTAGTGTTTTTATTGCAAGAGAGCGCGTGTTCATGGAAAATATACAAATGTGTCCAACTTTCATTAGACGAAGAGCTACCGGTTTTAACTGAATTTTCAATTCATAGTTGCCATCGAAGTTGAAAAATTTTAATTACATCATAAGGTACCATTTTTTTTTTAAATAAAACTAAATTTAGTTTTACTCAAGATGTTCTTGGAGGAATTGTGCACTTGCAAACTTCTGGATTTGGTGAAAATGCAAGAAATGCTAACAAGTGCGGGCTACGGGTCAGACATCCGTTATGAAGATTCGATACAGGGATTATTTCCTTACCTACATACCCAAGTACATAGGTGTACATTAATACACACATATTTTTAAGGACCAAACATGTACTTTTTTATATTCAGGCAAACAAAACAAAACATTGAAGAAACTGAAGAACCAAAATCTACCTCTACTTATAGAAGATCGCAGTCAAATAGTGTAATGTTCCTGCGGTAAACTCCTTTAGGATGCGCTAACAGTTCTTCTTGTGACTTACATACCAAGGTTGGCAATGCGTGTGATACCCCTAGTAATCAACGGCATCCATAGGCATAGGTATTCGCTTACCATCAGCCGGCCTTACTGTATTTATTGTAATATATTTTTTTAAAGTGGCAAGCAAGCATTCTGCCTTCCTAATCGTGGTTACCGTAGTCAGTAGTCTATACTCTCAACACCAAGGGTAACGCGTATTCGCGCGTTGCCGAATATGCAAAAATCACATCCCTCTTAAAGAACCTAATCCTGTACTATGTACTCAATTAATAAGGAATTAATACATACATTTAATTCAATACAAACAAACACACCAAAATACAAATCTTTCCTCTTTATAATACTAGTATAGATGAATCCCTATTTCTCTTGTCTCGGCATCACGCTTTAACGACTAGACCGATTTAGCTTATTCTTTTTTATTTGTGTCTGTTATGGTCAGTACAATCAGGTTCTTAGGAAATGAAAAAAGAACCGGAAATATTTTAAATTTCGGGATACACTAAAGGTCTTTTTTTTTCTAAGGTGTATTTGCCTTATGATTTCATAGGTAAAACAGGACAACGTCTGTCGGGACAGCTAGTATATTATGTAGATCTATCTGTTTGTCAAGAATTTTTATCTCAAGAACGCGTGGAGTTATCAAATTGAAATTAATGTGAAATACCCGGGTCTATGGTCGCTTTCGGCTGCAAAATAAGCAAACCTGTAAGTCAATATGAAGAAAAGATATGACCGTTTATGTCGCAAATTTTCGCATATTTTGCGATTTCACAAAGGAATCAAAACCTACAGGGTACTTCCCGTAGACCAAGAATCATGAAATTTGGCAGGAAGCAAGAATCCTGGCAGCTTTGCCACTCTGTATAGCATGCTATTTCACTGAGCGAGATATGTTCCATCACGCCTGTCACGGGGAGGCCTCAACCCACCGACGTGAGACCTCCTTAAAAATCTGAAGAGCATCCTGGCCCCAGGGACCCAGAGTTTCAACGGCAAATCCAGAAAATATGTGCCCTTGGTGCACCAAGACATGCATATTACCGGCGCTTGAGGCACTTTTGCTGAACAGCAACGGCACCGGCCGCCACCGACGTGCCAGGGAGATGATACGGAGCCAGGGTATCGACACAAGTTGCATCCCACACCAGGGGCTGACCCAATCTCCATGGCACCAACGACATGCCATCCGGTCTCCGGCTATCGCCCCGCGCCAAACCGACTGGTTTCAGTACAGCAGGCACTCCGGAGGTGACCATAGCCCAGCGTAGCAGGTCATTTAGGGTCGAATGACGTGACAGACGACCGGCGCTACCGGCACATGAAAGGCCATGGTGCCCAAACACGTCAACATTATCCCCGCAATGACACCGATGTGGGACAATACACTTTACACCCAAGCGCAAGCAAGCACACAGCCTGAAAGTTGCACCAATAATTAAATAAATTGATATGCCTTTTATTTTACGTTTAATAACATGAATATAGTAGTTACATAAAAAATATATAATTATTAAGGCACTTGCCTTTTTAAGCAATGCTCTTGTTTATAAAATTTGACTCAATTGTACAAGACGTACAATAGGTATAATATGTGTATTATTTTTGTGTGTACGTTAAAATATTATTATACTTATGAGTCATCATACGAAATTGTACTTTGAGATAATTTTACTCATTCACCATCATGGACACTTTGCAGCAGCATGGAATGTTGCCTTGACTTCACAATCTTTCAAATCTTTAAAAAACAAACGCTTGCATCCTCCTTACTTTGTGGTCACTCCTCAATCTTCACTATGGATTTTTGTGCCAAAATGACTTCACTTACGTGTTTATTATTTACGTTATTTAAATGAATTACTATGTTATTTGGAGTGTTAAAAGTGTTAAATAAGTAAATGACTGCTATTTAATCCCTATTGATAGCAGATAAAGTGTTCAAGATCAAATTACGATGATAAAAACATTGTTGGAACACAAGGATAACTTGCCGCCAGATTTGTTTGGTAACTTTGTAATTTGTTATCCACAACAGGTATGAGCTGTTTTACATTTCTAGATCGAATTAAGTACACTGCATCCACAATTACTGAAATCTACTCTTCATATCTAAGTGAATAAAATATTTCAATGACGTAATATACCAGCATATCAATCAATGTTACTCATGATTAAATAATTATTAAAGTGGATAAGTTAATTGGATTATTTATAATTAATAGATAATTAGAACTAAAAGAAATGATACAAACCAAACATTGAGTACGATTTTAAAATAGAAATATTATCGATTAGCGTCATCTGTCGGTTTAGCCGAACAACCGTAGAGGTATGACTTTAATATCGATTCTATTAAGATCGCAATTAAACGCGCCATTTTTTCCCTAGAGGGCGCTTTTTATGTTTTTTACTAGATTATAAATAGCCTTTATAAATTATTATCAAAGGAAATAACGGACTGTTACAGTTTCAAATAATTAGGCTTTATTTTAAATTGCAATGATATGATATTTATCTATCTATCGTCCCGCTGTTATAAAAGACATCAATTGATAATCTATTCCATTATTTATGAAGAAACATACGTGTAAAATAATATCAACTTTCTGAACTACAGAAGAGCAAGAAATGTAAATGATGCAGTATAAGTGATATTTTCGATTGAATCGTAACACGTAACCTCAGCTAGGTTAACAAAACAGATAAATATGTGTTATATTCACATAATCAATTAATTAATCTATTCACAAAAACTGTAGGTGTGAATAAAGAAACATCACTGTTTGCATTATATGCTTAATTAATAAACTCTAAATAATATTTTCTTTGATTATGCTATGGAAGCTGATACGAAAATAACTGTTGAACGGGAGCTCAGAATAAGCATTGCATCAAATAAATACTGAATTTGGATAACACAATATAGAGATATTTACATGTAGTTACTTTAATATATATGTAAACTATTTAAACATTCTCTTAATTAATTAACTCTTACACCTTACGGAACAATTAATTGACGAGACCGCTGGCCTAGTGGTTAGTACACCTGACTGCTACGCTAGAGGTCGCGGGTTCGATACCCGCAGGGACAAACATTTTTGTGACAAATATGTTTGTCTTGCGTCTGGGCGTTTGGTATGTATTATAAGTATGTATTAAAAAAAAAAAAGTATATAAGTATTATATCGGCTACTGGTTCCCATAGTACAAGCTTTGCTTAGTTTGGGGCCAGTTGACGCTGTGTGATAATGTCCAAGCATTATTATTATAATTAAACATTATTAGGCTTCAGGCAGCCCAATTGTCTTATAATAGACAACGCAAATACGTCACAGAACAATACACACAGCCATGAATATTTCAATCAAATAAACCAAGGTTGACGGCCCATTTCTGATACAATTACCCATTACACGAATCTCTTATCAGGATGCAGGGCCGCTTTCTGCGAAGGCCTAAAGAGAAAAAGGGCCCCCAAATATTTCTTAGAATTTCTGATCTTGTTTGTCTTTACGATGACTATTTATGGTAACATTTCTATAATCCCACATATTTGTTAACAACACTATCGGTTTAGTGGTTGTTAGGACACTAGTAGGCTAGATATTGCGGGTTTGATTCCTGCGGGACCAAACCTTTTGTGATGAACATTAAAATTGTGTCCTCGAGTCTGCGTGTTTTGTATGTACAATAATAAGTATCATATCAGTTATGTCATGCCCAATGAGACAAAACTGCATTACCAGAAAATTTCCTAATATCGTTGTTTGTGGTAATGGCTAATTATTAATTAATATTTTTAAAGGGGACTTCATCTGTGAATCTAAGCAATTTTTAGGGGTTGACAGTTAGTCCAAGTAAAACTTGTACGCGACATATTACCACCTAATACATTGTATTTCATTTCAGTAGTGATCTTAGAACCTTTAGGGTTTATAGAACACAAACATTTCCTCTCCTAAAACTAAATAATAAATTTGTCCTTTAAGTTAATTTCATCATCAATGTCACACAGTACTGGACTCCTTTTTAAGACGGAAGTTTCTTAAAGCTGACATGTCCAGTAGATACTATTACACAATATTAAGAAAGGACTGCTACTAATAACTCTGCCACATGCGTTCGAGTTTATATTTAATACACCTAATACTTATGCATATCTTACATTATATTGTAATTTATAATTATAATACTTATAATATTGTACACACTATTAATTGTAATTATATATTAAATTGGTTTTAATGCTGATAAGCACAAACCCAAAAGTGTATTCTGCTAAATAATAACATTTATTTTAAATTATTTATTTAAATTGATTTATTGATTACATTAATTAATCAATCAGATTATTCACTCTCAACCCTTGGTTTGAACATCTGCAAAGTGTCCATGATGGTGAATGAGTAAAATTGAGAAATTAAACGAACTTACCTTAAGTGAAGTTCTATTTCAATTTTACGAAGTTCACCATCATGGACCGGCCCACCCTAACCCTACTTAAGATTATGATTACCCCAGGTTTTAGGGTTGATCGCGATTGGCTTCAAACTAGTGAAGATTGAGGAGTGACCACAGAGTAAGGAGGATGCAAGCGTTTGTTTTTTAAAGATTAGAAAGATTGTGAAGTCAAGGCAACATTCCATGCTGCTGCAAAGTGTCCATGATGGTGAACTTCGTAAAATTGAAATAGAACTTCACTTAAGTTAAGTTCGTTTAATTTCTCAATAATATAACTTTGCAATAGAATAATAACACTGGAGTGGCTCGCTAAAAAGCGACCTAATTAGCCTACCAGACCTCAAGACAGTCAAAGTTTTACTGAATCGAGCTGGATCCTTTTTACACATATTTATATATAGATTTGAAAGATACATTTTATAGTAAATATTCAGTAAAATTGATTTGGCTCAATAAGTGGCGTCAATCCTAAGGAGCTTCCAGTACTGCGAGGCCCTTAGCATTTTCTACGTCTTCTGCTATACAACTTATCCGGCACTGAATATGGCACTAATTATTTCTGGTGGGCTTGATTGTAGAATAAGTATTAAATAACAAAAACGCGTTTACTTATTACCTTTTTACCAGGTCTTGCATATAGGATATGCGAACCAGGCAGACTCTGGATCGACCAAGAGGTAAGCAACTGGATGAACAAATTACACCTGAGTCTGTTTTTTTCCAGGACATGTTTTATAAGGTATACGAAGCCGATGGGACGGTTAACGTGGTAAGAATGAATAAATCGATATAAAAGTATGCTGTATGCATGCATTGCAATACTAATTCATAAGTCATAGCACTAGATGATAATAATAAGTCACGTGTATAAATTTAGTTTCACTATGAAGGGGCTTTTCAAAATTCATGCTACTGGATACGTAGCACAAATTTTTCAAAGCCCTAATGCTAAATAAGCTAATAATGGCAAAAAATTGCATTCCTGCTAAAGCTGATCGATCGAAGTAACATATGTAGCTTTAATTGTGTTGAGCTTTCGAAGTGTGGAAACTAGACTGGACATCCTACTTGACTGGCTGAATTTAAAGCTAATAAATAATACCTACTGTCCTTAAATTAAAATTATTGAGCTGAGTATTTTTTTGCAACAGCGATCTATTTATCTATAGGAATGAATAGTTTTTGCTTAAAACATGCCGTACACATTGATTGATTACATAAGCGATGTATTATCATATTTTGTTGCGTTGTATTTATATACTAAGCTGTTCAGAGAGATTAATACTTACACACTATTTACTCATCTTTGATTATCTTCTTCTTCTTCAACCAGGATTCACCCACTGTTGAGTATAGGTCTCCTCATATGCACGCCACTCTCCTCGGTCTTGAGCTCTCCGCGTCCAGCTCTTGCCAGCCACTTTGGCTATATCGTCCGCCCACCTCGCCGGTTGCCGTCCCACGCTCCGTCGGCCCTGTCTAGGTCTCCATTCTACCACCTTTCGGCTCCACCTGCCATCGGTTCTACGACTCAAGTGCCCCGCCCACCTCCATTTTCTTTGTGCAATAGTAACAGCTATATCGGTGAATTTAGTACGCCTGCG
Source organism: Falcaria lacertinaria (assembly GCA_951449985.1). Lineage (NCBI taxonomy): Eukaryota > Metazoa > Arthropoda > Insecta > Lepidoptera > Drepanidae > Falcaria > Falcaria lacertinaria. Next base: position 5,383,650 of record OX602108.1, read on the forward strand.
GATTTCGCTGTTCCTCACTTTATCTCGCAGTGTAATTCCGAGAATAGTCCGTTCCATTTTCCTTTGGGCAACTTGGAGTTTATGGATCAGGGTATTTGTTAGAGTCCAAGTTTCTGCTCCATATACTAAGACTGGTAGGATGCACATCTCAAAAGCTCGTCTTTTAATTGAAATGGACAGTTTACTGAACGCAGCCCAGCCTAGTCTGATTCGGCGATCTACCTCTTGAGTCTGCCCTCGTTTGTCTAGGGTGAGTTGTTGGCCGAGATAGATATACTTATCCACACGCTCGATGTTTCTGCCGTCAATATTGATATGCCTTAAGGATGGATCCTTGCTCATTATTTTCGTTTTAGAGGTGTTCATCTGGAGGCCAATTTTGAGTGAAGCGTTGTACAGATCCAGTATCATGGCTTGGAGGTCTATAATATTTTCCGCGAATATTATGATGTCATCAGCGAACAGGAGGTGGGTTAATCGTTCGCCATTTACATTGATGCCCTTGTTAATCCAATCAAGAGTTTTGAATACATCTTCTAAGCAGGATGTAATTTTACCTATAATCAACGCTCGTAATAATAAATATAACATCCCACACCCACTAATAAAGCGGTAATGTCTCACTTGTTTGTTTGTATATTCAGATTCTACCCTCGCTGATCGAAAGCTTATTTTTTCTGAAATTAAACGTAAACTCGTATTGTTATAGTTATAAAAATTCTAAGTATGGGCAATCGGATCCATCCTATGAAATAAAACCTGATCAAACTCAAACTCAAAATTATCTTTATTTGACTAGACTTTACAAGTACTTTCAAATCGTCAGAATCTAATGGTCACTGTCACAAAAAGTAAATAAGATAATAGTCTTCAGATATTTTTCCGTCGTGACGTTACTCCCTACATCTTTGTCATGTGTGAATTCCTAATAGGATCGGTTGAAGAAGTTACAGGAGCGGCTTAATCTGAGGAAGTGTTGGGTTGCGTTGCGTTTCCGATGGGTATTTCTTTCATAGGATGCTATCGCTTCTGTTCAGGCGGGCCGTGTGTTTTTTGTCTCGTTCCACGACTAAAAACAATGGCAGGAGCTTAACATGCAGGTACATCCATAACAATTTTACAAATTTGTAACAATACTATCTATTTTTTTTTTATATTACTTGGATCACTAAAACTTTTTGAGTTTTAGTGATCCAAGTTCCTTATTGCCTTAGAATATGCCTGTTGACGTACTTATAAAGAGTATAAATTATACAATTACCTGTCCCGTTCATAAGAATCTCAAAATATGGTAACTGAATATTATCAATTTAGTATCTAATGAAAATTATCAATAGTGAAGCATATTTTTCTAAGATAAAAAAAGGATAAAAACTCATGAATTGCGACCATTGTATGACCATGTATTAACGCGATAATACTGTGAAGTTACGCAATTACTCAGCTAATATATAAAATAACTATTATTATTTATTGTGTAATTAGATGTTCAGCGAAAGTAATTAGTACATACCTCCTTTTATAAGCTGTGTATTAATACAAATAACTCACCTTTGTTTCATCACTGTTCGATTTCGAAACGGTACGAAGCGCAACAGCTTTGGTACTTACGCATCTATGAACCTCATAAGGGCGCTCTACCTATGAATAGTTTGTGCAATTTTTCGGCTAGACTAACTACAGGCTCGAGTGTTTAAAAAGTATTTTAAACGTCAGTTCAATTGTTATGGCAGTAGCAATGGCAGAAAAAATATGTAAAAAAGTACAAGTTACAAATAATTACAATATTTACAATGGTTTTAATCAGATTGAACACTCAGAGTAGATAATGCTACATTTACAAGCCTTAGCAGGCTTATTTATTCAATAAATGTGTTATAGTAGTGTATAACCAAGTGTATAGCTTGCTCGTCCTGTCGCCATAATTATTAATAATAAAAATTATCAATCATTTTATTAAGTTTATTATATTATAACTAGCTGTTCCCCCGCGACTTCGTACGCGTGGAATTAATTTTGTCCACAATTTCATGGGTTTTTTTTTTTTTGCGCGGAACCTTAATTTTTCTTCCACAATAAGAGAAACCTAAGTGGGTGTAACCATGCGGTTATAGTATCAGCTATCTGTCAGTGAAAGTCCCGTACAAATCGGTCCAGCCGTTCGGATTTTGTTCAAAATGTTTAAGGGGCTTTTATTTGGGGCGCCAGTCCTAATTATTTTTCCAAAATAAAAGTAGCCTATGTTACGATCAGGTAAATCAGCTATTTGCCAGTGAAAGCCCCGTTCAAATTGTTCCATCCATTTCGGAGATTACCCCAAAGAGGCAGACAAACAGATATGGACAATTCAGACAGACAGACGAACGACGACAGTGTTGACTTTTAAATGCATTTAGTAAAAAGCTGTTATTTATTCAATTTTATTTATTTGTATAGAT